>JAXCLO010000129.1:70170803-70185428 GCA_035583995.1 Arremon aurantiirostris
GACCTCATGTCTCAGAAGAGCTCACAAACAATCAAAGTTCTCCCAGACTCATCTCTGGGGCCTCCAGGACTGTGCATGATCCACAGTGATGCAGCAGTCAGTGCAAAACTGCCTCTCCAGGGGATGTACCTGGGCATTCCCACATAAATCTGAGCTTGTATCAATCCACTGGACTTTGTGCTCCATGGGCTTTCCCCCATCCCTGACCCATCAAGGCGTGACCATCACTGCAAACAATGGGCCCTGAAACTGCAGCAATCAAATCTTGTAGCTGCATCCACTGGTGGGAAGATCATCTTACTCTTATAATTTCACTATTTTTCTTTTTCCTTTTACATTTTCTGTGTCGTTTTTATGCTTTTATATCATTCTATCTCTATAGATAATAACAACCAAAATGGTTACATACCTGCTTTCCATGGCAACCAAATTGTTCTGAAATATACCCTACATGTATATGTTTACAAACCCTGTTCATTCTGTGCATTTTCACCCTAACCTACTCCAAGGGATCTACCAACAAGAATCTGAGTTAGCCTTGACTTCAGGGTCATAAAAATCCCAAGAGAATGTAAAACTTTGCCTTAGTTAAATTCAGGTTATATATTTATTGTTAATTCCCCTCATACACATAGGCGGGGGACTATTAAAACTGCAGTGCAATGTACTATTAAAACTGTAAACACTGTGTTTCCAGTTTTTTTGTGTAGTATTAACATAAATTGCACTTTATGTAATGTCTTTCCAAATCACTTTGGGGTACCAAATCTGGCAGCCTGGCTTTATTCCAACTTTTTCTTGTGCCAATGTGAATTCTTGCTCTCCCTCAAGTCTTTTTTTTTATAAATTTGTGGGGGTGTTTTCTCCCCCTTCTCTCTACTTAACTGTTCTATGATTGTTTTTTCACCCCAGAGACATTTTCTTTTCTTTGAATATTAAATGATAATTTTGTAAAAGAGCCAACCTTGCAGATCCTTATTGCATCTAATTCACCTATGCAGCTGTACTGGAAAATAGCCTTGAATTAGCCGGAATTGGTGTTTCTGCATCTGCTTTTCCATTCTCATTAGTGGAAACAAATGCCATATAAGATACCTCTCACAAAATCCCAGGATGGGTTAAGACTGGAAGGGATCACAGTGCATGATCTGGTGCCACCTCCCTGCTCCAGCAGGGCCATCCCAGAGCACAGGGCCCAGGATTGTGCCCAGAGGGATCTGGAATATCCTCAGCGAGGGAGACTCCATCCCCTCTCTGCACAATCTGTCCCAGGGCTCGGTCACTGCCCAGGACAGAAGCTCTCCCTCATGTCCAGGGGGAATTTCCTGGGCTCAGGCCCTGCCCATGGCTCTGGTGCCATTGCTGGGCCCCAGAGCAGAGCCTGGGCCCTGCTCTGCCCCTGCCTGCAGATAATTGCAAACAGTGACGAGGTCCCCTCTCAGTCATCTCTTCTCCATGCTGAACAGACCCACCTCTCACGTGTGCTTGGAATTGTGAAGCACAGAACCATAGAATACTTTGGGTTGGAAGGAACCTTACAGATCATATAGTTCCAACCTCCTGCCATAGGCAAGGACACCTCCCACTAGACTAGACTGCTCAAAGCACCACCCAGCCTGGTCATGAAAACCAGTTAGGGTTTTGAGTGAAAATTACTTGATCCTGGTACAAATATTTAAGTTCACAGAGCTCATACTGCTCTGGGTCTAGAACAGCATGAGTGGTGAGTAGGACATGGAATTTTGCGTCTGCTTGGCAGGAAAGATGATGAATTGCTGCATAATGTCCTCAAAACTCTTTGGGCCTCTTTTTTTGACTTTGTCTTGACTGGCCAAATTTTCCAAGAAGCGTCTCTGGAAGGAGAAGTTTTCATAAGTAAAACCATCTTTCTCAGATCTGGCAACTTTTCCCTCTGTGTCTGCACCTCACTGAAATCAGAGACACATCTGTAGAGGAGAGGTTTGATTTATACTTCAAACTCAGACTGCAAAAAAAAGAATGGAGGTCAAATTTCACCCACATAAGTAAGCTGCTTATTAGAATAAGTTAGAAACATCAAGACTTTCTTATATTTCTGGTTTTAGTCTTCAGTGATGGTGACTTGTCTGTTTCCCATTTTGTCCCTCTGCATTAACTCTTCTTTCATTGTTTAGACCAGTACTTTAGCCTTACCTTCTGCCTGTCTCACTAGTGTCCCTTTCTTCTTCATCTCATGACCAACCTGAGTTCCTTGTTGACTTCATCATTCCCATATGTGTTATCAGCAGGGTTTATGGACTTGTAACTGGGGACCTGGGTCATTTTAGTGCTGCAGTTTTTCTTTACCAGATACCCAGTGTTCATGCATTCCACTGCTCCCATTTCTTTCAGAGATGAAGCCTGATGGTTTCATCCTCAGCCTAGGAAGATTATGGGTCCTTAAAGTTGAGATAATGATTTTAGGTTCCCAATTTGGTCCATTATACACAAGGCGAGTTGGCGGCCTTTGCACTAAGTGAAGTTAGCCTGTAGCTTTGCTGAATCTGCCTATTTGTAACTGAATACAAAACTACGTTCCTAAGACAAATATTGTTACAGAAAAACATCACATACACTTATCCTTAATCTCTGTTACTTGTATTCTGGGTAGTAAATGACACTTGAGAAAAAATAAGACTCATTCAGGTCATGTCTGTAGCTGCCCATTCTGAAGGAAACACCTACCCATGAATTTCTCACCTCTCAAACTACATCAGTCTCATGTTCTGATAATGAGCCCAAGTTCCCCAGCATATATGCAGGGAAAGGAACCTGCTCTGAAGTTGTTGCTAAAGATGATCTCCCTTAAAGATATTTCAGTCATATAAAGGAAATCTCAGCTCAGCACTACATGAAGTCAGAAGGCCTTTTATGACAAGATCTGGCAAATATTTCCCCGGTTTTCATTTCAACTGAGACAAAAACGTCTTTGGGGAGGAGAAGAGAAACTCAATTTTTACTGTGGTTCCAGCCATTTACCTTTTATGTTGTGTTCTTGTGTTTTGTTCTTCTGCCTTCCACAGCAGTGAATCCGCAGAATCATGAAGTCATACAATAGCTTGTGCTGGAAAGGAACTCAGAGACAACTGAGTTCCATGGGTAGGCTCACCTTCCCCTGGATCAGGTTTCTCAAAGTACCATCCAACCCCAAGTTGTGATGGGACATCCGCAACTTCCCTGGGTAACTCATGCCAGGGCCTCACAACCCTCACAGAAAATAATCTAATGTAATGCCATCCTCTGTTGGTTTGCAGCCCTTCCCTCTTGTCCTGTCCCTCTATGTCCTTGTCCCCAGTGCCTCTCCAGCCCTCCTGAAGCTCCTTTAGGCACTGGCAGGGGCCCTGAGGTCTTCCCGGAGCCTTCTCCAAGTGAACACTGTCAGCTCTCCCAGCCAGTCTCCAGAGAAGAAGGACTCCAGCCCTCTGAGCAACTTTGTGGCCTCCTCTGGACCACTCCAGCATCTCCACATCCTTCACAGAACTGCTGAGTGGAGTCTCAAAAAGAGCAGAGTAGAGAGGGAGAATCACCTCTCTTGATATGCTGGACATGCTGGCAAAAATATTTCCCCACCATAGAGACCGTTTTGAGGCTTGTGCTCAAAACCAGGTAGGTTAACAGAGCTTTGAACACTTGCAGAGTGCAAAAAACCCCTGCAGATGATTATTAATGACTTAAAGAAGCATGGTGGAATCTGTTTGCACGGGGAGGAGAGGGTTTAAGCCCCCTGCTTCCTTGCTGCATGATGGACAACACCCCAGCCTCATTGTGCAGAGCAGCCATGGCAGCCCTGAGTACTTCACCAATTAGGTACTGCTCACATTTCCCCTTGTTTCATACCTCACAGTTCAAAAACACCTGGTCACAGGAGACCAGAAGGTGGTTAAGATATTTTATTTGAAGAACGAAGAATGGGAGAGGGGAGGAAAAAAAAAAAGCAAAAAGAAAGAGTAAATGTGCTCATAGCATTCTCCTTTTCTGATGTATACCAAAGAAGGAAGCAAGTTATTCTCAACACACAGAAATTGAATAATTACCTCTGTTCCTTAAGGCAGTGTTATCATATTCGATGTATTTTTTCATTAAGCATATCAGACAGAGATCAATGAGTGTAGAAGAGTTCTCTCTTCCCCGTAGCAGTGAATGCTAATGGTGCTGAACTGCTGTGATACCACACACCTCTCGGAAAGAAACAAATGCTGTGCACACCATTAGAAGCCTGACTCTTTGCTACAACCACAAGAAAGCTCCATTTTGAGCATGGATGAATGGAAAGCTACAAATCCACTGTTAGAGTGAGAAAGGATCTTTTTCTCCTTCTCTGAGCCCCCAGCTAATGCTGTACAGGCAGGAGATGGGAGGATGGCACAATGTCAGCCTCTTCTCGTAAAGGTTGTTTAAAACACAAATGTTCACATGCACACCGCCTCCCTACAATTATAACTGCAAGTGTTGAAAAATTAGGGGGTTTTGCTTATCTTCACACATGAGAGTCAGCAGACTCATCAGAGGCAAGCATGATTTTGTGATTGTCTATTATTCACTGGGTGTCAGCACCACACATACTGGTTGTACCTGCCAGTTGATTGTGATGTAAACATGGAGTCATTCCACCAAAGCCTCTTTCTGACACTTTTTCAATGCCTGGAGCAGTCTGGAGCTTCCATAAGCCACCATGGAACAAAAAGCTACAGTTCAGGGCCAAAAGAAAAAAAAATGATACCTTTTATTTGGTATTCATATCTTCTTTCCCACTTCACCAATAATATCTCAGAATTAATTTTGAGCAAGTAAAATTTAAACAGAAAGAAAATAGATCAAATTTACTTCATGTCTGATCAATAGAATTTATTTTGGAAATACAGACTGTACCATGGATATGGGTGGATTTGCATTATTCACCCTAGTCAATATAGGAAAAATGGGTATTTTGGCAGTATTGTTTATATGAGTTTTGTGTCTACATTTGTTCACATGAAACCCAACAGAAGGAGGCCTAATAACCTGAGTCTATTTGAAAGAGCACAAACTTGTGTGTGTGTGTGTTCTTACTGAGCAGCTGAAAAATGGCCTTCTGCTGCTGGAAAAAATAACTCAAGATTCATAAAGAAGAAAGAGATCTTAGGTTTAACTCATCTGTATCATTAAACATGGTGAATTATACTTCTTCTACAAAAGTCCCAAAAACAGAAACAGTGAAACAACTGTCTTTTCAGTAGGATTTCTCACAGGGTTTAGTTTAAAAACTAGATTAAGAAGTTATGGATTCACTGACTTCAATAGAGCAATTATAATTTCTATAAACAGAGTATGTCCTGGAGTTTATTGAACAAATACCATATTGTAAAAAGAGTCAGGGGAAACTATATTGTTGACACAAAATATTCCCAAGAGACTCCCACTGAAATACTTCAGAATAATTCGGGGAAAGAAGGAAAGATTGCACAAATCCTGCACAATATATCAGCTGTCTCCCTGCAGTGCTTTGGCACTTTTAACCATTCCTGAAGTACGAATTAATCTTGGGATTATTCAGCCATCGTGTTTAAATAGCAGAGTTATGTAGTTTACCATTATCTTGTAGTTAGATTCAGGACAAATGATGCAATTTTCTGGTTTGTCAAATTTAACTTTGCTTTTCCTTTGGCTGAGAGGTCCCTTGTGGGAACACTATGTAGTTTATTTATGGTTCATTTGTAAAGCAGATAGGTTCTGTTAAGTAGACACGAAGTAAAAGTAAACTGATGTGCAAGCTGGTGAACATATTTTACCCTGCTTAAATTACATTTACCTCTATGTGTAAAACCTCAGTCTGGCCTGCAGACACCCGACATTTTGTGCTCTGGATTAACCCATATATTTGTGGATATTTATCCTAGCTGGACTATATCTATGCATCCAGGTTTTCTCTATTGTGACAAACTGTGCCTATCCTTCCTTTGTATTTTCTACCATTTTCATTCTGCCACCACACATAGAGCACCTGGTTCTGCACTGACTAAAAGGCTCAAGTTGATCCTTGCTGTGTTTGCCTTGTATTGGCTTTCCCTGGTCATCCTGATGCAGTTGTGTAAATACATTTGCTATCTTGCATAGGAAACAATATTATTCATGCTAATTGAAGGCAGCTTGACTTGATGTGAGCAGGAATATGAAAACCAAGGAGATCAAAAGCTTCCCCAAAATGCATGCTGAACACTTAAAAGAAGTTTAGAATTTTAGCCATATTGAAGGCACTTTGTTAAATGGAAAGATTTGGGCTTCTGAAGCAATGGCCAATATGTATGTGAATTAGGCATCTAGAGCGATTATGAAAAATGAAACTCATTTAGAGGGAATTAAAACCCTATAGAAATTGGGCTAGTCATAAGGAAAGTATGTAGCCTGTAACTTATGCTGAGGAAGGGGTACATTAACGCATTAATTTTAAGAGTCTCAATCTCGCTTTTATTTATATTTAAGCTTTTAATCCTCAAATAATTAGTCATTACTAATATTTAATGACTGGTTTGCTAATTAGGTATCCCTAGATGGAAGTAAAGGCAGTTAAAACCTAACAAACTGATCATTAGCTACTGTAATGATCAAGTTCTTTGGGATTATTACTATTATAAACTATAATTAACAGTTTATAACAGCTATATTTTATTTTGTATTTTGTTTTCTCTAAAGAAAACATCCTGGAGTGCTGCTGTGAGGCTGTGCTAAAACTCTTACTGTTAGGAATGTAGTAAAAGCACCCATTTCCTCCAGTTACAAAGGAAAATATTTAAATATATTCCTAAAATAGCTGCTACAGTGTGTGGTTTGTCGTCGGATATTGGCTGAAGAATACACCAGCGATGCATTCTAGTAACTGGGGGAAGAGGAAAAAAAAGTAAATAAAAGAAAAGAGCTCATAATATCTGGAGTGAAGAAAGCCTAACTCATACTCTGCAAATTTGCAGTTAACCTTTCTATTGGGTCAAGTCCCAAATTCTGTTAATTTTTGTCCCATTTCCTACCACAAAGAGCTTCTCTTGCAGTTTGCAAGAGAATTAAAGGGAGAATTAAACTTGTGTCTCATTGCTAAACAATCAGACCTTGGAAATGGAGCTGACTTGATCCTTTTTCAGTAGTTGCAGTGAACTTGCAGTGAACTTTTCTTCTACAGGGATAGGATAACAGTAAGGATAATTAGCTCAATTACCAGCTAGCTAACTCATTTTTAGGTTTGAACCAAGATGAGTGCCTTTTCTCTCAAGAATTTTCCTAAGAATTTCTCTTAAGGGTGTTCATTATCAGAAACATATGGCTAAATATTGCATTCTGGGCAGAAAATCAAAGTAGGCCTAACCTAAATTTAAGCAGCTGAGTGTCTCTATTTCATTTTATACATTGACTTCGTCTCCATTGATGATAAAGATAGCTTGGATACCTAACTCATATACAGACTGCTCTTTGTAGGTAGATGTCTACTTAAAGATGAATATATTTGAGGAATAAATCTCTTTATGGGTGAGTGATCTGCAGGCCTTCCAGGAAGGACCTGATGATCACTAACAGCGCACCATTTCTTATTCACACACTTATTCATATTCATTATGAATTCAGCTTAGTACCACAGGTACATTTGTTAGTCTGTGTCCCTGGTGTTGCTTGAATCAGTATATTTGTATGTAAATACCTCATGTTGTTGTAATTATAATTCCTTAAATTCAAATAATGCTTTGACCCAAGCATCTGGGCTCTAAAGGTCTGTCAGCTCCTTAATATATTTATTTTCAGATTTTCTCCAGCAAAAAACAGTTGCTGACAGAATGACAGATTTCTTGTGCCGCTCTCCTCATCTCCTGTCCCAGGTACTCTTCCCAGGCTTTGTAACAGAAACTAGGCCTGAAAGCAAAATCTGATTTTCTGTTTTCCTTAATTTGGTTCCTGATTTTATTGTTTAATTCAAGAGGAATTGCATCTGCTTTTCAGTTCTGAGGTGCAACCCACTTTAGTCAGCACAGACTCAACTCCTCTGTGTTATCTGAGAATGTGGATTAAGCAGTCTAGTCCAGCTCTGTGATTCACCTTTCCTATTCCTCTTCCACCCCTCACATTGAGTGCTTCTGCTGCCTTGTAAAGGTTAACTCTAGGAGCTGTACAGATTTTTTTTGAAGGTCCCTCGGCACTTCAGTTGTCCATTTTGACCAGAGCTGTCTAGTTTACCCAGGACTTATCTCTCTGCCAACTTAGAGGTCTAACCTTAACCTAAGTCAAACTATAATTCACTTGCTTTTTCTCCGACATTCCTGTCTAAGTGCAGTGGACTCTGGACTATGACAAATGTGCTCAGGCAGTGCAGGAAACACTGAGCCACAAATTGTCTTGTCACAGAAATATAAAACCACCAGTTTTGCTCATTAGCAGGAATCCTGAACAGAAAGAGAGAATACAGAGTGGGTACCCTCTACTGTTTGCATTATAATTGTATTCATTATAATAATTTTGCTCTGTTTATTAGGTCATTTAGATGATGAAATACCTTTAAGGGGGAGAGGCTAAAAATCAGAGTAGGGGCTGATGCAGACTTTTTGTGGTGAGTGGAGTAAAGAGGGAGCAGAAACATTTAAAGGAGAATCCTAATATGGATGAACAGGATAATTTTAAGGATGTACTCTAGGAGCTCACACTACCAATGCAATCTGAATTTTGGGAGGAGAACTGAATGGGTATCTCTCCAGGAATCAGTCCTGAACAGGGAACCAAAAATTATTCATAAGAGACCTGCAGATAAGTGGATTCCTCTGATATGAAGGAATTTGCTGGAATTCTCACATTTAATCCTCATTACATGAGGGATGAATAACATAATCCAGCCTAGCTGGTACATTTTCCTAAATCAATGATATATGAGACAAGAGAGAAGGGTACAAAGTTAATACCAAGCTAAGAAATTGTCCAGGTTTTAATAGAGGGTGTTAAAAGTAGGAGGGAATATTTATGACCAGAGCCCTAATTTTGCAGAAAACACCTGTAAGAACAAGAGAAAATGAGGGAGTGTGGCAACCAGTGGTGTAGCAACCAGAAAAACATGATTCAACGAGACAGTGTAGTAGTAGTCATTCCCTAAAGCATAACCATGGACTTCCGGCTGCAGTCCCATTCATTTTTAAAAATCACAAAAACTACACAATTCCCCATTGGAGGAATTAACTGATCCATTAAAAGAGGTTACAATCAAAATCACTGGTAATTTTGGAAAATATTCATGGCTAAAGCAAAGAAGAGGAAAAACCCAGCTTGGGGATTAGGCTGGGATTCATCTCTGGCCTCAGATCATCAGTTTGTGTCATACTGCTCACCAGGTGATGGGATAGGTGTTTGTAGCAGTTCCAAAGTCAGCCTGGAGGAACCAGGAATGCGCTTCAGAGGAGTCAACCCTGTCAGAAGGTCAGGAGGGTCCAACTGCAGGTTTAACCTGAAACATCAGGATTAGAGCCATGAACTCTGAGTTCCTCTCTGGATTTTATAAATAAATCAACTTGCTCAGCAGAAGCTGATGCAGTTGGTTTGAGCATGGTGACACATTGCTGTCCCACACATCACAAATCCCAGACGAGCTGGGGAGCAGCAGTGCTGTTGGAAGCAGCTCAGGACAACTCTGCTGTCTTCCCTTTAGCCACGATGCTGAGCCGTCACTTCTGAGGACAACACAGTGGTGGAAAGCTAATTTTTGTCAGATGAGAATCTACCTTAGTACCCAAACATAAAATGCAAATACTGCTGCATTTAATTTACTATGTGTAGACTAGTAGCCCACCTGTCAGAGTGCAGCCACCCATTTTTTTGGGCAGGTTTCTGATTGATAGGAATCAGACAGGAAACAGGAATGATCTCTTGTTTAGAGGGCAGGAGATCAGAAACTGTGTGAGGGCACAATATTTTCCTCAAAGTCATAAGGCAGCCCAAGCATCTACTGAATCATGAGAGCTTCTTAATCTAAATTTACTCAAAATGGTAGGTACCACACAGTGGTGATAGCTTAGCTGTACAGTTACCTCAGCTTTTCTTATTGGAAATGCAATGTGCAGTGGTGTCAGGCAGGGAAAGCAGCTCTAACTTCCATCATTGTGAGGCAGTTTGTCAAAGTTCCCCAGGGAATCCTTGTGCTTCCCATCGTGTTTTGTTAACAGGGAATGCCAGCTTTGTAACTCTCAGTTCACAACTGGCACATAAAGGATGTGTACTTTTAAATGCAGCTTGTATATGTGAAATGCAATTGTCTAAGTGATACAAATTGGCTGTCTCTGAGGTTTTATTAAAGAGAACTTGATGCTTGATGATAGCCTTCCATTTACATAATTAAGACAGATGTTGCCACTGCAAAAGGCTCTCCATGATAGTACTATTTTTATTGTTTTATCATTATATCAGCTGGTTGGTTATATGGTGGTTGGGAAGTCTGAAGCTGATATTTTTAAAATCCTAGTACCTAGCCACAACCAGCTCTGCTGTTGTTACTTTTTATAAATTTTACTTATTTTAAAACATATCCTAGATCCTGCTGTGTACTATAAAGTTCATGAAGAGGAAGAGAGTTTGAAAAAGAAAGAAAATATAATCAATGTACAAGTTAAAAGTCCTACTTTTAAAACAGCAGTTTAAGGGAGGAAAAAACCAAAAAGCAAACCCAAGCTAAAAATCCAGGTACTATCTGAAATGGAGAGTATTTTATCCTGAAAGAATTGGTTCCTTTTCAGTCCAAGCCAAATTAGACTAAACATCATTATCAGCACGAAGATTGTTTATCAGCTTTACTAGGGAAGTCCAACTTCTCTGCTGGTTTGTACTGGCATGAAAATAATCTGACCTCCTGGTGTCTTAGAGTCATACACTCGGTGATCACTGTTTTATTTTTAGTAGACATTTATTAAATCTAAACCCACATCACATTCAGTAGTGAGAATTAAATGGGTTTCTTGAAAATAGCCTTGCTTTTGCTGATGAAAATGGTCTTTTGGTAGCTAATGAGCTGCTGGTAAAGGATGCACTTTTCTGTTCAGTGTGGTTGCAAATAATAGGTTGGACCTTTTTACCAGAAATTATTTACTAAAGGCTTTGGTTTGTTGTGCAGCAGCAGGTGTTCATGTCTAGGGTCTCTGTGCCCAGGACTGATCATTAGAGTCTCACTTCAAAATTCAAGTTACATAGCAGCTGAAAATCACTCTGAAATGCACAAACAAAAACCTCCAGCTTTGCTTCCCCTATTTTTTTATTGATTTCTCTTCCCACCATGGCACAGAATGAAGAACTGCAGGGATGGAACTACCAGTGGAACTCATCCAACACAGAGGGCTGAAACATTTGGAGTGTGGGATCTTAAAGATCACCTCATTCCAAGCCTCCTGCCATGGGCAGGGACACTTTCCACTATCCCAGGTTGCTCCAAGCCCCATCCAGCCTGGCCTTGGACACTTCCAGGGATGGGGCAGCAGAGGTGGAATTTTTTCCTAGTATCTCATCTAAACCTACTCTCGGTTTGAAGACATTGCTTCTTGTCCTGTCATTCCAGGGAAGTTCCTCTCCATCTTTTCTATTATGCTTGCATAATAAGAGAGACAATTGGGCTCCCCATTATGTTTGCAAAAACATTGAAGCCTCACCGTATTTATTTTCACCATTGTTTGTTTTTTTTTTTATTTTACTTCTAGGTGCATTATTTCTTGCTTCCATACTACATCATATGCAATAGTTCTATCTTGTATCCCCATCATTTAGAAAACAAGCAATTTCGCTCTTAAAGCCTTTAGTAAATGAGTTTTACAGGAGATGACAAAGTAAACTGGGTGAAATCTAATAAATCTTTTGGATGATGTGAACATTTCCCTGAATTCTTTATCTTTATTAACTATTAGAGGCATGTTCACAACAACCTTTTGATCTATTACTTAAGTCTAAATTACATTCTCTATGGCTTTCTCCATTTACAAAGCCTGCAAATCAAAGCAATTCTCATCTTTCCAGTGTCTGAAGTCACTTAGATTTGGCCTTATAAATCCTTATGAGGGTCACTTTTTGGTAAAATATCTAGTATATTTTAGGCTATCATCAAACATTGAACTCAGATGAAAATCAATGGATGCACTGGAAATTATCATAGTTAAGAAAGTACCATGAAAATTTACAGCATTAAATTCTGGACACCTGTTTTATGTGCTTGTGTAAGTTGTCTAGTAGCCAACAGGCTTCACAGATAAATGATAGGTAGTAAAAGTCTAATTTAAGGGTCTTTGAGTTGTACTGTGAGTTCTTTCTCTTTATTGAATATATATAAAGGCTATGAAGACCAGCCTCCAAACAAATACATCTAAGTATCATTTTCAAAGGTAAGTAGAGCTAGTAGGCTTGGTTTTTTCTTCCATCCAACATGAATTCCAGTTACAAGTCACTTTTACAGAGAATTTTTAACACTTTGGAAATATGCTGGTAGGTAGATATCATAATTCTATATATCCATCTCCAGGACAGGTGCCACCAAGAGGGTGTCCCTGATGAGGAACTGGGAGTTGGTCCCTGGAGTGGACCTGGAACGTAATCTAGTTTTCCCCTTGGTGAAACTATGTTGACTGTAAACAAAAAAATTAAAAAAAAAAAAAAAAGGAAGACAAATACAAGAAATAAGAAAAATAAAGCAAAATAAAGCTGAAAAAGAAAGATAAAAAGAAAAAGGAAACTTTGTTTATTATCTCCTTATCCAAAGTGGTTATGAAAATATGTTTGGAATTTTGTTTGATTTTACAACCTTGAACCTTTTACCTAGGCAATTAAAAAAAAAGATTTTACAATCTTGAATCTTTTACCTAGGCAATTAAAATAAAAAAGATAACCAAGATATAGTAAAAAACTGATGCAACTCAAACCCCTTCCTCAGCTACTCAGGAATCTCTCAGAAAATGTTTCTTAGGTTTCTCTTTTCTTCCTCTTATAGGGTTTGGGGTTTTTTTCCTCTGTTTGTTTGTTTTTGTGGTTTTGTTTTGTTGGTGGTGTTGTTGCTGTTGTTTGTTTTGTTGTTTGGTTTTTTGTTTCAGTTTTTTTGGGTTGTCTTAATTTCTCATCTGTAAATAAACTTGAAATTGCTTCAAAGACTCTACAGCAAAAATTTAAAAGTTGAGTTTATGGAGCTTTATCTGGTTTTCAGATAAAAATTGAAAGCAATACATCAGCAGGTATGGAAACAAAAAATTCAAGCATGTGCCAAGCCTGTTTAACAATCGTTATGCATTTAGTATTATGGAAGAAATTGAGCAAACAAGGGACACAGAGAGAAATCAATATTGTTCACCACTGAATAACCACAAATCATTTCATAAAAAATTGTATTCCATTTTATAAAATGGTGGCAGTTGAAGCCATTAGCTGCTTCTTTTAGACTTTCGTTTAGCTGGAAACTGTCTGACTTCTGGAAGAAAAGTCAGTTTAAGCGGTATATTGTAGATATGGCAGTAGAAAATCTTAGTACTTGCTTCTTAAATGTAACAGGGACTGGAGAAGGGAACCAGGAGTGCAAAGCTAACATCTGGATAAGGATTTGCTAAAAGCTCTGTGGAAACCATCCATGAGTCTGGAGAATCTCTGCAGGTCTACAGCCTGCACCCCTTAGAAGCAGGGTACTTTTTGGCACCCACCTGAATAAAATAATATTTTCCTAATTCAGATGCTCATCCTTTTGGTAGAGAGATCTCCAAGTGGAGGTCTCTAGAAGATATTTTCTGCTTCCTTTCACTGATCAGAGAAACACAACACTGATTTACCGGCTACTAAGTGCCCAAAATTTAAATACAGCTTATATACTCAAATTAATTAAATTGAGTGAGTATGCAACTAAATAAATATATGTATAAATATGTGAATGTGTAAAAGTAATTAGAGACGGTGGATGAGAAAATGAAAATCTCCTTCTTTCAGGCAGGAGACATAACTTTTTCCACATTAAAAGCTCTCCAGAGACACTAGTTGATCAACTTCATGCAAAAATGTGTCTGCCTGTTCTTGAAGCAGTTCTCCTTGAGGGCAGCTGTCCAGGAAAGCTGGTCCTGGTGCCTTAGTGACACAGTGCCTGCTTTTACCACTGAATCCAGGCAGATGAATGTTTTCCCTGCAGAGGCACCAAGCAAGACATCTCTCAGACATTTGGGGACAAAAGTCAGTCATGACTTTGGGCAAAAATAAGTTGTCTTTTAGATGTCTGTGTACACAGCTTTAGAGTGGAACTTGTTCATATCTGAATGCTTCAGAGAGTAAATTAAATATTCCATCAAAGTTAGGGCTGGCTGGGGAGATCTGCCTGTTGATCCACCTACTGATTTGCCTTCCCCTGTTGAGATAACTAATGACAGTAGCTGGAATAAGATTTCAGACTCCTGCAAGTCTAATCACGGCCCAGTTATCAACAAGCTAGTTTTGTAAAAAGTCATCTGCAAACTACTAATTTGACAGAAATATTGACACAAAATTGGATATCCAACAAGATGTCTGATGGCTCTCGAGAGTAAGTTCTATGAGAAGCAGCTGAGGGAGCTGGGAAGGGGCTCAGCCTGGAGCAAAGGAGGCTCAGGGGGGCCCTTGTGGCTCTGCACAGCT
>JAXCLO010000129.1:70210544-70229716 GCA_035583995.1 Arremon aurantiirostris
TGGGCTCTGCTTCCAGGGAACACAGATAGGATGAGGGAAAGGGCCTCAAGTTGCACCAGGAGAGGTTTAGATTGGATATTAGGGAAAATGTTTTCACTGAGAGGGTTGTCACCCATTTTGAAGAGGCTACCCAGAGAAGTGGTGGAAATGCTATCCCTGGAAGTGCTCAAAAACATGTGCATATAGTACTTGAGGACCTAGTTTAGTGGTGGACATGACTGTGTTAACGGTTGGACTCAATGATCTTAGAGGTCTTTTCCAACCTAAACTGTTTTATAATTCTGTGAGTTTTTCCAGAAAATGCTAGCATCACCATAGAGAAAAAAAAAGTGTCAGGAGATGGGAACCTGGCAGCACTCTGTGAACAAAGCTGCAAGGAAATGGGGTATGGTGTTACTAACATTGCTCTGGTAAAAATGCAAAAAGCAAAGATCACAGAAATAAAATATTTTGACATTGTGATCGTGCTAAAGCAATACTGTGAAAAAATAGGTGGATCAGGAAAGTTCTATACAAACTGGAATGTCTTGAAAAACTCAGAGTTCTGTGCAGCAACAATCTCACTTCAGAGAACTAAAGGACAGACATCTGAAATTTACCTTAAAATCCTGATAAAGATGATATGACTATAATGCAGGCATCTCAGAGGGATCATTCTCACCTGTCCTAAGCTCCTGCTTAGATAAACCATTATCTGAAGATGCCTATAATTGTTAACTGAGCCTGGGTGACCAGGATAGAATCTGATTTCCAATATGAATTTTTAGTTAAGCTGTATAAAATAAATGCTGCCATAAGAGTTCATTTCAGTCAGTTATATTAAGGCATCTTCTCACTCTTTCCCCCCCATCACACGTGAATATCTACTGCAGACAGCTGTAAAACATGACACAGGATCTGCAGAAACCCTGCTCTCCCCTGAAGCATCAGCTGGAGGCCAGGCAGGATGACAGTCATCATCCCAAATGGCACCAGACATCCTTGTGGGGCAATGGAACCGAGCTTCAAGTGTCACTGTGCTTGACAGATTCTGCATTATGGTTACTGTGTGTTCCAACACCAAGCATTGCAGTTTGCTGCTAGAAAAAATGGCAAGCTTTTGCAGATGTTTTTAAAATGTGAATTTCCAAGCTTGCAAGATGGCAGGAAGTTAAGGCCAGACTTTGAAGCTTTACTTTTCTGCTTAGATAAAGAGTCACTGCCCTGAGCAATTTGACAGAAAGAGGGAGGAAGACAAGCTGGACAAGTCTTCAGAGGTTAATGCTGTGCTGTTAAATTTATCTATGGAGCTTTGGTAGCTGTTTTAGTGGACTGGATAGCCCTCTTAAGGCCAGAAACTCATAGAGCTGGTGACGTGGCATCTAAATAAAGCAGATAGAATTTCCTCTTTCAGTTCTCAGGGGCAAAAGATACTCAGCTTAGTGTCAATTCGGTATTAACCTCCCAAAGAAGAATAGAGATGACTTCAGAGGTTATATTCCTGGATCAGCTACAGTTTCAGTTTCTGATTTAGCTTCTCTCTTCTTGCAATTTCCTGTGATGTGCATGTAGATAAAAATACTTAACTATTTCCCAGGTCTGTTTTGAAGCTAAATTACTTGATATTTGTTAAGAGCTTTGAGGCATTTATGATCATAAACTGAAAATTACATTCTCCTACCTTGCTGCTATTAAGGCTTATTATTTTCTTATAGCTCTACAGCATGTTTTCTTTTCAGAATATTGAATAGTATTCTAATAAAAGCAATATAAATGAAAGTCAGACTAGTGCTGTTCTTCTTCAGTAACATTTACAAAGAGACTGCAATTCATGCTGGTTGAGAAAAAAAAAAAAATCTTGTCATTCTTGTTCAAAGATAAAAGCTATCTTTAAATCAAGGCTCTGTCTTTATATGAAAGTCAGGTATTTCTGCAACAGGTTGCCCAGAGAAACTCTGGGTGACCCATCCCTGGACATGTTAAAGCCTTGTTTGCTGGAGCTCTGATGAACCTGGTCTAGTGGAAGGTCTCCCTGCCCATGGCAGGGGGTAGGAAATTCATGATCTTTAAAACCCCTTCCAACCTAAACCATTCTATGACCTGCTTTTGTCCTTCAAGAAGAGATTTGCTTTTACATACCTTCTCTCTTTCACTCCCTCCCTTCCCCCTTGTCCCTCTCCACCTTTCCCTTCCCCTCCTCTCTCTCCCCCACACAGCCAGGAAAATTCACTGTTTTGGGAAACAAAAAAAAACCAAAAAAACATATCAACTTTTGATATCAACATATCAAAACACAAAAAAACATATCAACTTAAAAATAAACTTCTGAGTCCACCACATAATTCTCCTATACATCTCACCAAGGGGCCTATAGGGTGGCAAGAAAAATGGAGTTTCGATTTTAGGACTTAAGAGGGCAGGGTAAATGACGGGTTTGACACACAGCTAACTGTAATTATGTTGGTGTGTTGCACAAAAGCACTTTGTGTTTTACCATCAGCAGGGATCTAGAACCCGAGAAACCAGCAGGAAGAAGAACAACCAACAAAATGGATGGATTTTACACGGTAAAAAGGCTCTTCATTTTTGGCTACTCAATTTACTACACAGAAAACTTACTGGAGAACTTCAGAACTTTGTCCCCCAAAAAACCACATCCTGGTGTATTTCTTTGGTTATTTGAGCCCAGGAACCCTTCCTTATTTAATAATGCACTTCATTCAATTACAGAACGGATTTACCTTATCATGGTACATAGACATTTTTGAGCTGTGGGGTTGGAACATGTACAGAAGAGAGACTGTATCTCCTAAGAGCTACATTTAGATGCATTAAAAAACTGCAACAACACAATCCAATAATTCATTGTTTAACCAGATGGCAAGTCCTTGCCATACTGGAGGTATCAAGGAGATCTGCAGCTTCATGAAGGTGAGTGCAGCTTTGTTGAGTGAGGCCGTGTGTCTTGACGTGCCCCAGACTTTTGCCTCTAAGGCTGTTGTCTAGAGTATTAAATTGAATGTGTCAAAGAATGTTTCCAGGCAATTCACTTGTCTCTACTCTAAATTTTTAGGACAGACTCTAACACATTTTTAATCTGTGCCAACAGACACTTTCCCAAACTATTTCTGGGCACAGAAGAACACTGGAGCCATGTCAAGCAGGCAGTCTGACTGCCATCACCTGCTGACCCTAAGAGAAATTACTGATGAAGATGCAGGTACTCCCACATCAAATAGAATCATAACCAGGGTCTTACCAGGGATACATGCAATCATTCATACAGATGCAGTTTCATTGTTCAATTTGGAAATGGCTTTTTTGCCCAATCCATGCTCCTGGGAATAATTTTTTATTCAAGTGAAGAAATCTGGTCTAGAAGGGGACTAA
Organism: Arremon aurantiirostris; assembly: GCA_035583995.1. NCBI lineage: Eukaryota > Metazoa > Chordata > Aves > Passeriformes > Passerellidae > Arremon > Arremon aurantiirostris. The sequence continues at coordinate 70,213,914 of JAXCLO010000129.1, forward strand.
TGAGGGTCTCTGCCTTTCCTTTGCAAAGAATTGGGATGCTGTCCTTGACCATTGCAGATTAATGCAACAATGTGGTTAGGGGAAGTTGCACTAGATGAAACACCAACATTTCAAGAGCCTCTAAATATTAAGGGTGGCATATGGGTCAGGCTCCAAAAGGAAGAGAAGGCTCATCCAAACATTGGAATTCCTTCTGCATGCTCGCTAACAATCCCTGGTGTGTTGGTGGCTGGCAGCAAGAAGTGGCCAGTTCCCTTTGAACAACTGCAAGAGACACTGGACTTGAGAGAGACGGTGACATTTCTGAAAAGACATCACCAAAATATTGCCGGTTTGACCTAAGCAAGACAGCCTGCTCTTGTGTGGTGCATGGCCTGAACCTGAACATGGTCAGAACCAACATGTTGTCCATGCCAACCTGTCCCATTCTCCTTCCTTTTTTAAACATAAGTCAATGGCTTCTTTCAGTCCAGTTTCCGCAGTCTAGTGATCACAGATTCTTCAGCTTGGTCACCTGCATTTGCCACACTGCTTCTGTCTAAAGCAGTGGAGTGATGAAGAATAGCTTCATTTCTAAAGTCTGAAAAGCTCAAGCACTTGGGTGAAACCAGGATGCCTCCTACATCACGCAGCAATAATAAAACATAACTGCATTCTTTTATTATCTCTCCCAAGAGGTTCTTGTAAATAGCAGTCATGATAGCCCATAAGTAGGTCTAGAAAAAAAACCCCAAAACAACCCCAAACAAACAAATAAAAGCCAAACAAACAAAGCTAAAAAGAAATACCAACAATGTTCCCACCACCCCAAGAAAAAAAACCCCAAACAATCAAAGAACTAATGAAAACCAACAGTGAATTCCCTTTCTTCAAGGGCAAGAGACAAACTGATGTACACTCAGCCCCTCACTTTCAGAGGGCAATAAACTCAAAGTTGGCAGCTACAAAAAACAAGCTTTCTTTATTTTCCAATTTTAGAGCTCTTGGGCCACAATAAACTGGCAGTTTCAAGTCTTGTGTATGCTCTTTAGTAACAATAAAACATACCTCTAGCCTCCCATAAGGACAACGCTGGGAATTCCGAAGCTCTCCAGACAGCTAAAAGATTGTTCTTCCTGTAGCAGTTTTGAAGCAATAAAACCTACCTTTATTAATACTGTCTGTGACAATAGAGGACATATATCCCAGGCTGCCTTTTATGCAGATGATGTTCACTGTTCTGCTGCACAGACTTCATCTGACCTGGGGGCTGGAACCAGTACAGATGGACAGTGGTTGTGGAAATTGGACAGATCTCTGGGTTTCCTGGCATTTCTCTTATGATGTCAGATACTGGCATGTTCTAGTCAGTAATCAAATATTCTTTGAATACTATAGATCTTGTATACTTTCAATAATTAAAGTGTATCAGACACAGAGTAGTTTTTGATTTTTATTTCTATGAAATACATTTTATTTTGCTTTGTGATCAGTTTTTCTCAGCCTGTCAGCATGTTTACAGTCCCACTTAAGTGTTTAATGTTCACACTTTATTAAGCAAAGAACATCTTGAAAATCCAATTATCAAGACTCAGGTAAATAAAACAAAAAGAAGATCAAAGAAAGCGTATCACTTGGAATCATTTGACCACAAGGTTGTACAAACAGGGCACTGGCATAGTTTAAATTGTGGTGCTTGTGGAAACCAAAGACTCCCACCAAGAAAAATTGTGTGCTTGATTGCAGCAGTTTAGACTTGCATACAGGACACAAGAAACCCTGTTTCAGGATGGCACATGTTGGTAGTTAAAGTCATGTTGCCTTCCCATATGAATTACTGTTAACAACAGCAGCAAGAAAACCATATAATGCCACATCCAAAATAGGAGGCTTCTAATATTATGACCTGGACATTTGCATTTTAATTGCAAAGACAAGTGAATCAGATTTAGTATATAATTGAATATATTGTCTATTAGTAACAGCATAGGTAAAACTTGGTCCTAATTTCATGCTATTATACCCGAGTAAATCTCACAGTCTTTATTTAAATTCTAATTCATTCAATAACTTCCTAAAATAAATGACCCATGAAAGCTTTTTTCTATTTTTTTATGTTCATGTTATTTGTGGAGCTTTAAAAAAAAAAAACAAAACTGAAATTAATCATCTGAAATTTTATTTACTTTAGTATTGTAACTATATTTTGCATGCCTTCCAGCTATGGTAAATCAGAAAATTAGTGTTGAACTACAGAGGCTGAAGAATAAACCATGGACAAGCAGTATAAAACACCCACAAATGCTATGTAAAATATCTTTCTACTGAGCTTCTTCCCAGAGAACTGGAGACTCTTCTTAGCAATTCGCTTATGTTTTCACTCCCATATCAATATTTACTGTCAGTAGAAAGATGCATTTTTCCCTGTTTGAAGTAATGCTTTTACAGTTTGTTGTCATTAATCTTATAAGGAAAACAGTCTTACGAAGCAGTTTCTGACATGGCATCATCCCAGTCTTTCAGCAGCAGGACACAACACTTTTTCTGCTTTCAAAGGATCAGATTTTCGTAGAGCCAAGGGCAATGGATTTTGGTTTCTGTACTGAGGAAAAAACATCATGCAGCAGAGAGTAGCTGTGATGCTACTGGTAATGTGCAATGCCATATCCATTCAAACACTTAGAACCTCAAAAAACATTAACTTTGCATAGGACCAACCAATGCATATGAAATACTTGCTTTCTTCTGCTTCTGGGAGAAGAGTTTTGAAAGGAAAGGATGTACTTCTGTAGAAAATTAATTTAATTTTTTTTTCTGAAAGATCAATATTACTCATGAAGTAAAAAATTAAAATTAAAGAATCCACTCCTCTTTCTATGATTCTCTGTTTAAATGAACTGCCAACATCATACCCTAACAATAGGCAGTAAATCTCAATCACATTTTAATGTTATGACTTCCAAAGAAGCATTGAAAATGGATAGATGTGACTGTTGTCAAGAAGGCTTTGAGAAAATCAGCCAATATGCATTGCAGAACTTAGTTCAGTTTTGCCTTTCACTGTCTTCCTCTGCTGAATGATGTGCAGCTAACACAAGAGAAGGAAGGGATGCTCCCCAGAGGGACCTGGGCAAACTTGAAATATGGGCTCACAAGAACTTCATGAAGCTCAACAAGTCCAAGCAAGGTGCTGCAACCGGGTTGAGGCAATCCCAGATATCAAGACTGGGAGAACTCATGGAGAGCAGCCCTGCTGAGAGGGACTTGGGGCTGTGAGGAGGGGAGAGCTGGATGTACCTGGACCTGAAATCCCCCATGGGCTGGGCTGATCACCCAGCACAGGGGAGGTGGGGATCCAACCCTGGTCAGGTGGTGGGGATCCTGCCCTGGTCACCTGAAGTGATGTGTCTGCTCCATGGTCCTCAACACAAAAATAAATGGACCTCTTAGAGCAGGTCAAGAAGAGGCCATGAAGATGCTCTGAGGACTGGAACACCTCTCCTGTGAAGACAGGCTCAGAGAGCTGGGTGTGTTCAGCCTGGAAAGTAGAGGGCTTGGGGTAGAATTCAGAGCCCCTTCCAGTGGCTGAAGAGGGCTTATAAAAATGATGGGCAGGAGCATTTTGTACAGGCATTTGGTGACAGGACAAGGAGTAGTAGTTTTAAACTGGAAATGGCAGGCTGAGATTGGCTGTAACAAGAGATTCTATACTCAAAGGGTGAAAAAGCAATGGAGCAGGTTTCCCAAAAAGGCTGAGGATTCCCCAGCTCTGAAAGTGCTCAAGCCCAGCCCTGATGGTGCTTGGAGCAGTGTGATCTTGTGAGTGACATCCTTGTCCATGGCAAGGAAGTTGGAACTACATGATCCTTAAGGTCCCTTCCAACCCAAAACAGTCTAGGATTCTCTGATTATATGATTTATAGATGGAGGAATGGCTGAAAGAAAGTAATACTGAAATACCTGATACAGCTTTAGCAAATATCCACTCATGGTCAAATGGGAGGCATTTAAATTCTGTTAATGATCAGTGGATTCAATCATAGAACAAGCAAATGATTTAGGGTGGAAGGGACCACTGGGGTTCATCTGGTCTTACCCTCTGCTCAAAGCAATTAGGCATGTTATCCATCTATCTATCCACATATACATAAAAACTTATTTCCCTCCCTGTTGGTTCATTATGTGTGCAAACAAGCACACACAAACACAGAGCTTCTAACATGAGACCAAGAAATCAGACTCTCAGAAATGAAAAAAAAGAAAAAAATTTGAAATTTAATACCATGGCCTTTACCTTTATTGATTAAATATCCAGATTAGATGGCTTAATTAGATAGTGTAGGTGTTCTGTGTGCAAACTGGGAAATATAGTGTGGTCTGCAGAGATCATCATTAAACAAGTCTTTCTGTTCTATCCCTCTAAATTAATGTATGGTTTATATAAATGGTTCACAGAGAGAAATTTGTTAATTATTTGTGTGGGAGATTTTTGACAATCCTTGTGGCAATGAGGTTCAGAACAACCAATAAAATGCAAAGGCATATATTTTAAATACAGTAATGAAATAATAGTATCATTCATTTGGAAAAAAACACATTAATTCACTACCTTAAATCTTGATATAAGAACTTCTAGATATTTTCAGAAAGAGATTCTGTCATTCTTGCAAGTGCTGTGGTCAGGATGCAACATTTACCAGATGATGCTCCCAGCCCCACGTTACTGAATCACGTCAGCTAGGTTACAGAAAGAGACCCTCCTGGCTTTGAAATCTGTTCAACCATGAATATTCTTCAACAGGGGAGGTCAGCAGCCACTCAGAACAGAGAGTTTAATTGCAAATTTTAGATAAAGGCCCTTCCCCGAATATGTCATGCTCTGGTGATCTAATGTAATAGATTCATGTTCAGTAATGAAGTATTTTTCCCTATGACAGTGAATTATAAAGTATTCAATGAAATTTTAAAAAATAGACCACCAACCTTATAAATTAGGGTGTTAGACTTGTACCAAGCCTTATCCTCTACACGTAATGTTATCTAAGAATATCAGCAGTAAAATTTTGCTTCCAGCTCTTAAAGTAAAATTCTTCATTCTAAGAAATTAAAAACTAAAAAACAAAAACCAAAAAACAACAAAGCCATTAGAAATAGCACAAAAAACAAACAACCAAAAAAAAAAAGAAAACTCCTACAAAAAGCAAAATGAAAGGTCCCATATGTTTCTGCCCTTAGTGGTACTGAATAATCATTTATTTTGTTAATATATCCTAATGCATGTCTATGCTTGGATCCGAATTTACATCCTGTTTGTATTCTGTGTGCATTTCATAGGGGGCAGGGGGAACATCACCGGTGTCCAGCCACCACCACAATGCACTCCCTCTCTCCTCACAACAGGGTTGTGTGATCACAGTTCAGCTGGGATTTTTCTGACAGAAGTTTGATATTGTCCAGTGAAAGGGTAATTTGGATTTTAGACTCACGGAGATCATGTTGCCTTACTTCTGAGAGAGTAATTCAAGCCATGGTCATCTCTCAGTATTATATGGAAAAGCACTGCTGGATCAGGGTTAAAATCAGGCGCTTTATCTGCCTATTTCAGTGATTCACTTCAAGTACCATACAATTTGCACCCAAACTGGATATACCATTGTGCAGAAAAACTGATTCTTTCCAGCTAACCTTACACTTACTTTCTGATTCCTTCTTCCTCAGTAAATTACTGATAAGGTTTTTTGCCTGTCTTTGGAAACAGATGAGATCAAATACAAAAGAGAAGCAGAGGAAAGAAAGTTCAAGATAAGGGAAATGTCTAGATCCAACCCTATGGCAAGTAATTCTCCCAAGGTACATCCACTTCAGGCGTTATCTATCTCCATTTAGCAATGGAGAAGTTGTCACTCGGAAGAACGTTAAAAAAAGTAATGATGATTCAATAGACAGACCAGGAAGAGACATGGAGAAATTCTCCCTTACCTGGAGAAGCCATTTATTCCAGTAGAAAATCCCGACAGATCTGATATAGCTGTATTTTGCACAAAATATATGCTAGTACAAATAACCATGCAGCACCAAGTAACAGTGCCTTGGAGCAGCAGGAACTCACAGGAGATTTCTGCACTGATAGGTGGAAATGCCACAGTGAAGTCATAATTAAAACAATGGAAAGAAATATATAACTATCAAAATTATGTGTGGCCTTCAGAGCTCTGCCTGTGTTTCTGGAACTGTGCATGGTTTTTAACTGACCACATAGCTCATTATCTACACACGCATGAAGAATTTTCATCCCCATAGGGTATAAACTAGTTTTCTTATGTCCACAAGGACTTTAGACTTCCTCCTTACTTTATTTAGCAAATTTCACATTTTTTAGAGAAGATGTATTGAATCTCAGGGCCGGGGATTTGATTGATCCCAATGTAGAGGCATTATGTTACCACATTGCAGCGATGTCAGACAGGCATTTATTATGCTCTTTAAAAGGATAAGGGCTACAGCTACAGAAGTCTGTGAAATGCCTAAAGGTCATGTCCAGAGAAGAAATGTAACATAGAGAAAGCCATTCTACTGTTAAGAAAATAGTGATCTATTCCAGAATAGAAAAGACCAGATATGGTCTGATCCAAAGCTCACTTAATAGGATGGGAGTCAGATAATTATGAATTTATATTAACAACATAAGAAGGGCAGCAGAGGGATTCAATTACTATGCTTAATTGGTTAGGGAATACCAAAAGTGCTGTATTGCATTTTATTTGGGGTAGTATTAAATAAACATTAAGAAAAATTTATTCAGATGAGAATCAAGAGGGTAAGGAAAAGAGCATAGCTGGTGAATTGTAAGACAGTGATTAGTTATTCATGTAGATTCTAGGGGCCATTAGCCTGAGTAACATGTTAGCTTTCCATTTCAGATGATTACATTTTGCTTAGCGAAAGTGTTAATATTTTTATCAATTAGTTATGACATTTCTTTTAGTCCATCTCCTAATATGAGTAGTTTAAATCGTTCCTGTAATAGTGAATAAAAAGTAAGTAAAGACAAGTGCATGGTGTGTAGAAATATATTAGAAAATGCTTTATCACCTCTACAGGAACTGACCATATTTGGATTACTGAAATTTAGCTTGAATACAGGGCTACTTTTCTGTGTTTCTATACTCTGAAGAGAAGCTGCATTTCAGTTATAAGTGAAATCATTATTATTAGATGGGCGTATTACTTATGTCACTTGTTCACTGTAGGTTTTGAAATAATAAGCTTTCAACTGTGAGTTAAGTAATATTTTGAGTCACTGAAACATTTTCAAACAGTTTGAAAGATTCTGCAAACTATATTTAAGGATTTCAAAGCCAGTTTAAAGATGCACATGGCAAGGAACCAATTCATCTGTGGGTATCAGTGGTTTCAGATCTTCTAAGCAGCATTAAAATCTCACTGTTTATTCAAACATGCTTTTAAATAAAACCACACTTCATAGACTGAAATGTGCATTGATTAAATCACAGCCTTGTTTCTGCCCTATGGAACTTGTGCCAATTTGTCTTCTCCTTTCTCATGCCTGAAATCAGTAAGGTGCCGAAAGCTTTTGAATGCTGATGCTAGGGCTGAGCAGCCTGGCTTAGGAGTGGTACAGATGTGGAATGCTCAAACCCTCATCCTGCCAGTGAGGTGTGAGTGGTATCTCCACCTCTATAGGCAAAACACTTCTGGGTTACAGCTGGACAAAATCTAATATCGCTGGACAAAATCTAATATCACAGGGCAACATGGGTCTATCCTCAGTAATAGTTCCACCAGGATTTTTATCAACTAGGGACAAAAATCTGTCTGAAAGCCAACAGAATTCTTGATCCAGTGCTTAGGTTTCTGAACTAATTAGTTTTTTGAAGCGATGGCTTCTGAAACTTTTAAAATTTTTTTTGTTGTTGCTGTTAAAGTGCTTTAACAGTGATGCTACAGAATATCTTAAAGAGATGTGGTATCTGTTCCCTAAACTCTTCCACATAAAGCAAAGAATGTTTTGAATGCAAGAATCTAAATCATCTATAGTCAGTCTTCCTTACTGGTGCTTAGATGTGATACAGAAATCATCCAAAGTGTCAAGGAATATCCCTATAGGCTGACCAAAACTAGCACAGAATTTTTTTTGTAGAATTTTTACCTCTTCTGCTACTACATCCCTTGAAAATCAGTAGCACTGTTCAATGACTGAGATGTCGTTCAAGCCAAAAATCCATGAGCAAAGCATCAGAAGACAATTGCATAAACCTACACTACAGTAATCACTAGATGTCTGAAAAAATCAAAAGGGATACACAAAAAAAAGCGCCGTGCCAAAGGCTTTATTCAGTATCTAATAGGAAAACCACTCTGGCCAGTTATTGAATTTTATTACTATAAAAGGGCTTATTCACTGCATTATGCTCTGACTGCTCAGAAAACGTGTTTTTGTCAGGTTACTGAGCTGGCCACCATGCTGCTAAATCATTTAATGTGCTCAGTTTTACTCCTGAAGTAAGTGAGGTAAAGTTCCACAGGGCATGAAACAAACACAGCAGCAACACTTCAGCTTTAATAGTGTCTGACACCCAGCCCAGCTTGCCACCCGTTCTTCACAGCTGGAACACAGCTGGTCCAGAAGGAGAGGCAGGACAGGATATTCTTAGGCTGAGGCAACAGCAGCTCTCCCAAGAACCTGTCAAAGCGAGCACTGGGATTGCTGCTGGACATGATCTCATTCAATATGACACTGGGCAAGCCTGAAAGATGAAAGCACACAGACTTAGCTGAACTCTTACATAGCTGCTGTCTAATGTTTAGGAAAAATCCAGGATCAGCTCAGTGACACTCTGGCTGTACACATTACCAGCTCCCTAGGAGCTGAGAGTATACTTTAAGCTCTGACTTGATTCATTTTAAGTGCTTGAAGCCAATTAACACAATGTAATCACAGCAGTGGTGGTAGTACTCCACCTCCAGCAATGCATGCTGACAACTTGCTAAAGGGTTACAGGAAGGAAGGAAACCTTGGTTTAAATTAGGGTGAACTTCTTACCATCTAGCACTGTGGACTGTGCTCCAGCGACGTGCAGTGCTGACATAAGCATTCACCTACTTTGATGTCCATGTTGCACAGATATTAACAGACAGAGGAGCTGTTAAGAAAAAAAACAAAAAGAGAGAAAATAAATAAATTGTAATTTATTGGGATCTATGCACAGGGTAAAGCTTGCATGGGGACTCAGGTTGTTTAGCTTCCACCGCAAGGGTCCCCGAAACATCTTCCGATGGATAGGGCAAAATTCCTCAGCTCTTGCACCCATTCTACAGCCCTGCATGACTCCCCCTAGACAGTGAAGATGCTTCATTATATAATCTTAAGCCAAATACAAAAAGTCTCACAATTGCCTTAGCCATGTACAGAGCACTGTCTTATGTGGCCATTCCTGCACATGCAGAAACAGCTCCTGCTGCTGACTTAAAAATGTCGCATCTAAGTACATTTTGGGCATTTCTGCATCAGGAAAAGATTGCATAGGCTTGTTCCTTCTTCTTTGGAGGATTGTGAACTATTTCCTGGTTCCAGAGTCTGTAATGTAATTTAACAACCATTGCATCATGCTAATTTGAACACCTACAAAATCCAGTGACACCAAGACAAACATACAAAAAAAATGCAGTGACTTCATCCCTTTACCAGGCTGAACTGTTCTTTGCTCCATCTGTCCTTTATCTCATTTTAACTGTTCTGCTGTGTACCTCATTCCTTCTGCTACCCAAATCTTCCTCCACCTACATGTGAACCTCCAAGAAGAGGTTCTGTTTTATATATAGCTGTTTATAATAAAGCTGTTTTATATAAAATCATAATCATGTTCCAGAGAGCTTCACTTACTCTTTTAGTGATCTGTTAGTTAAAGAAATGCAGTCCCTATGGTCTAGACAGACAATTAACCCTGGTGACCCCAGAGTACATGGTTAGTATTCCCCTGCAGAAGCCAAAAATAACTTAATTAGAAGTTCAGCCTAGGAAGTGGCTGCCTATTGGTAACAATATTAGTTCTTCTCCATGGTAGCTCATAAGAGTCTTTCACAAAACAGTTTACAGAGTAAAAATATATCTATATATCCCAGAGGAAAAGGGAAATTAATAGGTTTAAATAATGATCAAAAGACATACTGAAATGAGGTTTGAAATAGATGAGAAAGCTGATGTGGATGGAAACGTGTGAAGAATATTTTCATATGACATATACTGGAAAAAAAGCTTATGAAAATTTTTTTTATTTCTTACTATTAGAGCCCAAACTTCTAAAATTGTTCAAATATATCTGCAAAGTTTTGTTTTAATTCCTAATCAACTAATTTGGTTTTATCTGCATCCTTCAGCATGAATTTTCCTTAAATATGGATACCCTCCACATGTATTTGTCTAGAAATATTATTGAAAAATACATCAAAAGTTATAGATTTGCCCTGAAAACCAAATATTCACATCCCACTTAAATTAAGCTTTATAAACTGAGTTTTTATTGCTCCTATATTTGATATACTGAAGGTATATCTAAAGGCTTATTCAGGTCTTCATCAAGTTCATATTCCTGGTTTGTGTTTGTGTGGCCAGATTTTGGAGGCAAGAGGGGTACAGGGGTAGCTTCTGTGAGAAGCTGCCAGAAGCTTCCTCCATGTCCAAGAGATCCAATGCCAGCTGGAGCCAAGACAGAGCCTGTGCTGGCCAAGCCCCAAGATCCATCAGTGATGGTGGTAATACCTCTGTGGTAACAGATTTAAGAAGGAAAAGAAGTTATTGGACGTAGCTGTACTCAGAGAAAGGCAAGGTGAGCCATGTGAGAGGAGCATCGCTGCAGGCAGGGCAGTGCAGCAGGAGGGGCAGGAGCTGCTCCAGGCTCTGGAGCTCAGATTCCCCTGCAGCCCCTGGAGCAGCCCAGGCTGAGGCAGCTGTGCCCCTGCAGCCCAGGGAGGGCACGGGGGAGCAGAGATCCAACTCAGCCCCTGGGAGAGACCCACACCAGACCAAGGGGATGCCCCAAAGAGGGCTCTGAAAAGTGCAAAGTGGGAGCAGGGTCCTGACAGGAACCTGCAGACCCACAGAGAGAGGTGCCCAGGCTGGAGCAGGTTTGCTGGCAGGACTTGTGGCCCCATAGAGGACACTGCAGCAGGCTGTTCCTAAAGAACTCACACTGTGGAGAAGAGTCCCACATTGGAGCAGTTCAAGAAGAGCTGCAGATTTTGGGGAGACTGTGGCTGAAGTCTGTGGGGGACTGCCACAGTGGGAGGGACCCCACACTGGAGCAGCAGGACCTCCTTTCTTGAGCAGCAGCAGGGATGTGTGATGAGCTGACCACAACTCTCATTCCCATCACCCTGCACTGCTGAGGGGGAACACCTGGAGCCCAGGAAGGAAGGAAGAGTGGGAGAAGGTGTTTTTATGATTTCTCTTCCTTCTTATTATCCTGTTCTGATTTTCATTGACAATAAATTCATTAATATTCCCAAGCTATGTCTGGTTTGCCCATGATGGTACCTGTTTTGTCATCTTTTCCCATTCCTACCTCAACTCATGAACCTTTTGTAACACTTTCTCTCCCCTGTTCACTTGCAGAGGGGGCTGAGAGAGTGGCTTTGGTGGGCACCTAGCATTTGTCCAGGGCAAACATACCACAGCCCTTCAAAAGTGATAAAAATCCTTAACTATACAGGAAGGCTGCAAGTTTGTTATGTATGTACTTGAAATTAAGTAGGTGGATCTGCATAAAAATGTTCCAATGTTTTCCCCAACAAATAAACTCCATGCATTATATGACTTAAATAACCTCCATAGCTTAGACATGACACATCCTGGAAACAACCACCAAAAACTGAAGCACAGCTTCAAAATGCCGTGCAAATTATCTTTAGAAATGCGGAGAACAAAAGGAACCTCCAAATCCATGGTTAGCCAAAGACTCCGCTTCTCACTGGAGATACTGGATGCTATGTGTCAGTACTTTGTGCTGAATAGTACATTACCTAAACTAATTAAGATAATTCTTATTAATATACCTTGAAAAATATATTTGATGTAATAGATTTGATGTATATTTGAGTATGAATTGAACCATATATTCCATGAATATACGTAAGATATAACTATCCATTTGCAGACACTCCGGAGTAGGAAAGGAGATTAAACACATGGAACACATCAACAGAAGGATGATGAGATGAAATACAAACCCTGAGCCTTAGAAACCATCCTTTTCTCTCTTCATTCAAGCCTGCCCAAATTCTGCACAATGCATGAGAAGGGGAGTAGCTGTGAAGATAAGCCTAGAGCACCAAACTTAATGTTACTTTGCCTCATGTAAGATTTGAAAATAATGCACTCTGTCAAACTCATTCAGAAATGTGGGTACCCTTTACTCTCACACAGGTCATAAACCAGGTAATTATTTAGTGGAAACCCAATCAGCAATACTTTAATAATTTCAATGAAATGTTGTCTGTTTCACTCAGTTAACACTTGTAAAAAAGTATTTAAGACACCCTGATACATTATCTGTGCAAAAAGGTGCAGAATATCCTAATCCATGTTACAGTTCTGCATTTATCTAATTTTCTAGGAAGACTCTTACCAGCTAGTACCATCAAAAGGTACAAGACAAGCACTGAGTAAGATGTGATTTTGATTACAAATCTGTTTTTTAACATAAAAGGCCCTTTTTCCCTTGAGATATTTAAGTGGCAGTCTGGTAGAGGTCCAGGCTCTTCTCAGTACAAAGCTAAAAAAATTCTATCAGAGGTTAAGATTTTCTTCTCAGTATTTGATTTCAGGAATTTCATGTTATAGAGAGCGCGGTTAAGAGACTTAAATTTCATCAGCTGCAATTTGAGATGCGGTATTAAATATTACTGTAATTCACTATGACTTGGTTTTCAGGCTTAGGGTGAAAACATTCTAAGATCTTCATCCTTAGAATTAAGGATGCAAATGATTTAAGACCATTGAAAGACAGATAAATGCATGGGAATGCCTGGGACCAAGCAACTTTTCTGAAGAGAGCTTCAAGTTCTGTTGGTCCTTAGGAATTTTTCCCATCACAAGATGATTTGGCCAGTGCAGCTCAGCACTCACCAAGGACACCTTCAAGGAAAGCTCCAAATGCCTCCCAGAAAAGGGGATTACTGATTCATGGTGAAATTTTTTTTCAGTTCATTATTATCTTGTTTCAGGCACTTAGAACCAGACCAGAAATGTTTACCTTAAAAATCTAACCTAAAAAACCTGCACTTGACAGTGGCCAGGAACAAACATTTAGGAAAAGATGGTAAAAATTAGTCTCATTTGGAGCTTCTGGAAATCTGCTCTGCAGTGAATTCCTGACCCTGGGTTTTCATGTGTGGGTTTTTGCTTATTCATTTGTTTGTTTGTTTTGCTGTTTGGGGGTTTTTGTTTGTTTTGTTTTTGTGTGATTGGTTTGGTTTTGGTTTTTTTTTTTCTTAATAGAATTTTTCTCTATTAATTTCCCTAATGCAGTAGAAGTTATGCACTCTCCCAAATGAACAGAATAAAAATGAAATTTTCAACTTGTCTCAAAATGCTAAGCAACAGCTTCAATTCCAAAAAACCACTATAATCAAAAAGAATTACAAAATAACTGGAACAAGAGATGAGTTTTCTGAAGGAAAGTGCTTTCAGGAATGGCAAAAGATGCAGATCTGTGGCTGGCACACGTGTTTTCTCCCCTTTTTATTTTGTATAGGCTCTGACATCATGCATCACTATACCAGTTATTTAACAAACAACACTTCTCTTTACACACTAAGGGAAATATTATGCACTGTGCAGCATAAAATTGAACATCTGATTTTGGACAACAACAAAAAGTAGGAGCAACAGAAACACAACAAGAATTCCTAGATCACACTATTATTTTTGTTGGTTTATGCTGGTAGAAATAATTTTATAAATAAAAACTTAATTTTAATTGTTTTTTCCTGAGGCTGAAAACATAGAAATCAGAAATATTTTTAGGTAGATTTACTTTTCACAGTAGAACTCTTTGTTATGCATGAACTATGTTATTTTACAGCTATGATGGAACTTAAGTACAGCAGAAGAGATCAGACACTTGTACAAGCATCTGGAATAGCCTAACTGAGAAAGAAGTGTTACTTAAAAGGAGAAAACCTGGCCAATATTACATCTAAAAAGTAGAAGAAAAAAAAAAATCATATTGTCTCCGTAAGATAACAATCATAGTTTCCTAACAATCATAGGAAACAGCCTTTCCTACTCTTTTTGTTTGCTTGGGACTTTTTTGTTTGTTTTTAAGGCTTATTTTTAGGGGGTGGGGGCGTTGTTTGGTTTTGTTTTTGTTGGAGGTTCACTGTTATGTCCTGGAAAATTCAGCTGTGATGGTTTAAACTCATTTTAAAAACCCAAAAACAACAAAACCAACAAACACCTTTCTGTCCTTATGTACGTATCTAAATTAATTTGGATGTCTGAGCTGCCACAGCAGTCACCTGTTGCAATATAATTCCTGCTGGCACTAGACCTATGGGCAGAAATATATCCCTGCTTTAAAGTGCTTTCAGCTCCCTTCCTGGGCTCTAATGCATTCAGTAACTTGGTCTCCATCAACTCCAGTGTGACTTCAGAATCTAACTGAATCCAGGCACTAATTAAAGTGTCTTAATCTGCAGCTGAATCCCACTACTGGAGCTCAATTTATTTGTCAGCATCTCAGAATCATAGAATTGTTAAGGTTAGTAAAGATCTCTAAGATCATTGTTTTAAACTGAAAGTGGGTAGGTTTAGATTGGCTATTAGGAAGAAATTTTTGGTTGTGAGGGTGGTGTGGCCCTGGTACAGGTTGTTGAGAAAAGTTCTGGCTGGCTCATCCCTGGAAGTTCAAGGCCAGTTGGACAGGGCTTGGAACAACCTGGGATAGTGGAAGGTGTCCCTGCCCACGGCAGGGGAATAGAACTGGATAAGCTGTCAGGACTCTTCCAAATATGTATGATTGGATTCTATGATTCTATGATATTGGTTCTATGATCATCAAGTCCAACCATCAAGCCAGCATCCTCACCAGATATCAAGTACTTTGAGATAGATCAGTTTTGCCTGCTGACCAGCGGAGGAGGAATAACTCCTACATCAAACCTGCAAGTTCCCTGTGGGCATCTCAAACACCTCGTGTATCTCAAAACACACTGGGTGTTCAGCCAGCTGTTGTGAGCACAAAATACCCTTATGTCAACATCCTGGAGAAGTGCACACATTGCTCCATGCCAGGATGTCACAGAAAATCAGAGCAATGGGAAGTGCAGGGGTTATAATGCCTGAGCAGGTTCATTTCAGAAGAATTATTCATGGCATCACATTCTGAGGTCATCATGCTCCCCTCACACCTTTGTCATTAAAAGAACACAAAAGAAAAAAGTGTTGAAAAAGCCTAGGAGCAGGTGATAAGGCACATGCAGCTTACTTGGAAAAGTGTCCACATAGATCTTTCGAAGTCTGAAACATGAAAAGATCTTGTGATTTACATGACAACTCCATTTGCGTTATACTTAGGGTGTCAGGCCAGGTTGTAAATAAGACAAACAATAAGACTTTCCAGCCTTTGCAAAAAAACCCCAAACCCCTCCTTCATAACTATTTTTACAGTTTCTATTCCATTGCTTTCCTCTGTGTGGGATCTCAGCACATCATTCCTGATGTGCAGAGTCACTGAGACAACCCTTGGGGGGCTCGGAAGTCTTGGAGCGTTGCCAGACGTGTTTGGTGGCTAGACTGTGATCCT
>JAXCLO010000129.1:70229816-70240953 GCA_035583995.1 Arremon aurantiirostris
TTTCGTCCTTTGGAGCGCGGGCTGCCTCAAGGCCATCCAGAGCCTTACCAGGCCATTTAGACAGCCGAGATGGGACACCTCTGCACCCCTTAACAGAGATTATTCTACCTAATAGATTTCATGTAGTCATAGTAATGTTTGCAATTTAAAAATTTAACAGATTTGAGCCAGACCAGCCTTGGGTAACAAGATTTATTTTCCTTGTGTGCTGCCAAGTCAACCTGAAGACAATGTTAATAGAAAAGGTCACAGACTGATAAGCTGACATGTCTCTAATTCTTCAGGACAAACCCGTGGATGGTGAATTGAAATGCTACTCTGCAGCTCCTCAGGGGCAGAGGCATTAAAGTTAAATGTTACAGATGTGAAGTAATTGCAGCAAGCATGTTTGGTTTACAAAAGAGCTTATGGCTGTGGTGGTAGGAATGCAGGAGACACCACCAGAATTTATTTTCTAGGCTAAAGGATATTTTAAGGACACACTGCAACCACTTCAATGTAGTGTAGATCCATCTGTCAGGGTGCAATTCATGGTGGTTAAGAATGGCACAGCTCACAGGTAGAATGGATACTTTAAAAGGAAGATAGATCTATTATCTCTATTTCGGCTAACATAGGCTTTGCAATGTGCAGAGCAGTAGGGATGAAAGAAAATGGGAAGATCATTCTCTATTTCAGAATAGTGATTTAAGGCTTCAGACATTCCACCTGGAGATTGATCACTTGCCTAATATTCCAATATTCACCAATTTGAATGTAAGGACCACTTCCGCCCCCCGTGGTGACACTTACACTATTGAACTGGGACAGGGAAGTGCCAATGTCCAAAGCAGAGATATCCCAGTTGTTAAATAGTTGGAAGAGCCCTTGGTGCAACGCACACTCTGCTACACAAATTGATACAGTTTGCAATTTAGGACAAGACAGTCTGTGTTTTAAACAAGCATCTTTGAAAGGACGAGGGGCAAGGTTTTTAAGGTGAAAGAGAGCATATTTAGATTTGCCATTATGAAGAAATTCTTCCCTGGCACAGGTTATGCAGGGAAGTTGTGGCTGCTCCATCCCTGGAAGGTTCAAGACCAGGCTGAACAGGGCTTTCAGTAACCTGGTCTAATGGAAAATGTCCCTACCCATGGCAGGGGGTTTCAAATAGAGGGTCTTTAAGAACTCTTCTAAACCAAATCATTCTGTGATTCTCTGAGTTTAGACTTGTTTGGAGAGTAATGGAGGTCCTGGTTTGTAGGCTGGAAGCAGATGGTCCTATTCCTGCTGGTTTTAGAAAGAGAACAATCCTGGATTGTTTTAACTTAATAGTCCAGATATATAATGTGGCAAAAAAGGGTCATCATTTTTTTTCCAGCTTGTTCATCTGTAAAGAATTTTCAGATGAAGGTTCCAGAAACAGCTGAAGAAGAAACCTATATTTGGTCTTTTCCCAAGACTGATGGAAAATGAAGGAAAATTAGGCTTTGCTTTTTTTCCCATGGAGATGAACTAGAATCTGCTATGCTTACCTGGTTTTGGTTTTTTCTTCTGCTTCAGGTGAACACTTGGTGGCTCGAATGCAGTATATCCTAAGAGAACGTTAAAATACAGCAGAAGCAAAAATGAAAATAACCCTTTCTTACCCCAGACTGAACACGACAAAGGAATGTGAAATATTACTACCAGAATTGCATGATTAATTCATATTAATATGGCAGCTGCTGAAGACATGTTTTCTACTCAGGGAAGACTACCAAGACAAACTGTCTTCTATTTTTTTTCTTTTCTTTTTCCCCTGCTCTCAGCCTGAAAGACTGCAACCACTATAAGCAAAGGATAATGAAGAAGTTCTGCATTAATTATTTCTGTTGATTCATGCTAAAGCACCCTAGCAAAGATCAAGGTCCCACTATGCTCCACGCTGTATAAACACATTGTAAGGGACAGACACAGCTATGAAAAATTTGCAATAATAGAATGCCTTAGCAAAATATAAGGTACACAGTAATATCTTATTTCCAGTATTAGCTTTAAGGGGAATAACGTACCCCAGGAATCAGCCTACAGGATGAATGCTGGGCACCTTGGAAGAGCCATCTCCTCAGAGAACAAGCATAGGCAATGGCAAGTGGGGCACAAGAATGACTTGGCTGAGCAGCAATCTTCTTTTAGAACTCAGGCACCAAAGAAAAATGTGTGGCCACTGGAGGCAAGAACAGGTGACACAGCAGGATTACACAGGTACTGCTCACCACAGTGGGGAGAACATTTGTGAGCCCAAAACTCTTGCAGAGTTCCAGCTGGCCAGCACTGGGAGGGACAGCAAGACAGGCTTTTGAAACAAGTCAACAGCAAAAGGAGGATCAGAGAGAACACTGGTATGTTACTTGTCCCTTCCCACAACAGGACACAGACAAAGCACAACCATTTAATACCTTCTTTTTCCCCTTGTCTTTAACACCAATGACAGGTCCTGGGAACCCTGGATCCTTGTCTAGGAATACTGAGATTGCAGGGATGATAAATTCTGAGCCAAGTCTGAGACTTGCTGCTCCACCTCAATGCACACAAGTTTATGTGAACATTGCTATCTCAGGACTGCTTTTCAGGGCAGTGTGACAACACCTGCCAACACCAAGCTTGTCAGAATTGGAAGAGCACCTGGATGACGCTCTTAGGAACAGGGTTTACTTAGAAGTAAACAGTTTAACTAGAGACCCTGCTGGGTCCCTTCCAGCTTGAGATATTCTGTGATTCTATGATTCTATTGTAAGTACCCTCAAGTTGCGCCAATTTAATCGTTCTGTTTTCATGTATAATCACTGCCAGTTTCGACTGGCAAGCACAGGTAAAGGAATCCAGCAGTCTGGGTCTGTTTTTTTCCTGTTTTCTGTTGTTCAGCTCAACTAGAAGACTAAGGCAGACCTAAAATACACTAAAGCAGATGTCAAATACATACGCCATTTTCTTTTTACTACCTGAGCACCACCATCTCTCAGCTTGGGGAGAGCTGAGGGGACAGCAGTGCCCCTTGCTCCCCGGGCCAGTACACAGAGGATGTGGGCAACGCCACCACTTCCCCAGCCAGCCTGTTCCAGTGCTTGACAACCCTTGCCTGAAGAAAAATTCCCTAATATTCAACCCTTAGTGACACTTGAGGGCATTTCCGCTCATCCTGTCACTTGCTACCTGGGAGAAGGGGCTGAGCCTCTCCTCTGTACTATCTACCCTTTGGGGAGCTGCAGAGGGCAATGAGGTGGCTCCTGAGCTGCATTTTCTTCATGCTGAGCTGCCCCATCCCACTCAGACCGGCGCTCCAGAGCCTTTTCCCGTTCAGGTTCCCGCGGCTGCTCCCGCCCCGCCTCCAGCCCTTCCCGCTGCTGCCCACGTCCTGTTCCTGCTCTTGTACGGAGCTTCGGACACGCCTGCAGCTGCGGAGGGGCTCCGGGCCCCGATCCGGGCGCAGGGACGGCGGCTCCAGCGGCCCTACCGCGCCCCAACAGAAGGCGTGATGCCGTCTGATGGGTCTGAGGAAGCCGGGCGGACGCTGAGCGTGGTGCCGGCTCCGTTCTGCAGAACTTTGGCCTCGCTCCGTCCACGAGGGGCCGCGCAATGTGCTTGGAAGCCGCCCGGCAGCCCCTGAAGAAGAGGCCCGGGGGGCCGAGATCGGCCGGTGCGGCCTTGGCTTCCCCGGCTGCCATGTGCCTCACACGGGCTCTGCCAGCTGCCCCGGGACAGTGATCCCGACTGCACCAGGCTCCCCTCCTGTCAGAGCTCCACACTCAGATCACAATATTGTGGAATGCTCAGGGTTGAAGGGACCTCCAGGTTCTTCTGGCTCTAGCCCCACATGCCATAGGCAGGAACACCTTCCATCAGCCAAGTTCGCTGCAAGCCCCATCCTGTCTGGCCTTGAACATTCCCTGGATGGGGCAGCCACAGTTGCTCAGGGCGATCTGAGCCAGGACCCTCACAGTAAAAAGTTTTTTTCCTTAGATGCAGTCTAAATGTCTTCTAAGGCAAAACTCTTCCTCTTGTGCTTTCACTTTCTGCCCTTGTCAAAAGCTGCTGTTGCTGGTTGTTTCTAAGCCCCTGTTCAAGTGCTGCAAGGCTGCAGTGAGGAGCCTTCCCTTCTCCAGGCTGGGCAGGCCCTGCTCCCTCAGCCCATGTTCACAGCAGGGCTGCCCCAGCCCTCTGATTGTCTCCAAGGCCTCCTCTGGGCCCACTCCAACAGCTCCCCACCTTTCCTGTGCTGAGCAGCCCAGGTCTGGACACAGTGTTCCAGGCTGTGTTGCCATCTTATTGCAAAAGCCCCATACCTTCTTGGTGATTTCTCATGATCAGCTCCTTGCAGCACTGATTTCTTGGCATAATAGCCAACAAACTCCAGCCCTCCGCACAGCACAACTAACAAACTCCAACTCTCCCCTCAACCAGCTAACCCACTCTTTTGTAGCACTTATCTTGTTATCGGACACAGCTGTGGCCTGTTCCTAATCTTTGGTGATTAGTACAGCTGGAACTCCTCAGGGGTGAGGTTGCCTTCTGAACTATTCTCTTACATTCTATCCCTCCACAAGGTTGGGGGCTTCCTCAGGGCAGAGTCAGAGGAACAGAATTGTTTCCCTCAACTTGCTGGTCGTGTTTCTTTGGAAGCAGGCCAGGATTTGCTTGGTTTTCTGGGCTGTAAGTGCTCACTGCTGTGTCATACCCAGCCTTTCATCTCCCAGAACCAACAACTCCTTCTTGGTGCTGAGAGATGAAGTGATATTTTGCTGCAACCAAAAAAGTGTGAGAAACAAGTTAATGGGAATTGACTTTCACGGGGTATATATGAATTGATATTAAATATTATAATGTTGTTACTATTAAGATAATGGTGTATGTTATAAAGAGGTTGATGTTGTTATAATGACCTAGTTATGAGGCTGGTTTTCATGACAGTGGTTTTGTGTGTTTAATGTGTGTTTATGAGTTTATGTTGGACAGACTGTTGTTAGTCAAACCTTTGAGACACAGCTGTAAGAGGAATGGTGTGGTGTTGTGTGTTATTACAAGTTCTATTGTTGTTTCTATTACAAAAGATAGATACTCTCTGATAGAGAAATGGTCTGATCCTTTATACCCTCCTTTCATCCTGTCAGAATGGTCTTTCCCTAAGATGTTTACTCCCTACTTTTCCCATCACTCGGCTGTCCCTCAAGATGATAATCCCCCTGCTCCTCCCCTCATGTCTTTAAGTGGCCATGTCAATCCCAGTTGTGCTGCTCACCTTCCCTGTCAGTCACTATAACCACACTCATCTTTTTCGAGAAAGTTCTGTGTCAATCATCCCCTGTTTAGCGGATGATTTGTCTCCAGGGCTTCTTTCCTCCTCTGTGTGATCCCTACTGGTTTGCTTAATTATGGTTAAGTTCTACTCCTCCCTTTGCTCTTTCCTATTGGTTGCTTTATGCTCCCACTCCTTACACCCACTCCCTTTATAAGAGCTGGTCTTCCGCTTTTTCTCTGGCACTTGTCCCTGGTCTCACTGAGGAATAAAGCCTCCTTGGTATGCACATGAGTGTTCTCTCTCTTGTTCCTTTATCTTGGATCCTCGTAGCATGTATTTGGCAGGTCACCCATGCTGTGGCAGTCACCACTACTGGGACAGTCTCTGTGAGAGCCTAGGAGTGCCCACTCTCGTGGCATCATCCGGTCACATGAGAAGCTGCTAGCCAGCGTCCCATTGCTCCTGTGACCACAGTGCGAGCCACAGAATAGCGCTGCATGCAATTATAATCCTGATGAAACTATATTGCTGTCAAAAAGAATTACATGGGGCAAGACTATGTAAAATCAAAATGAGCATGGATCAAGCTGAAGCTGATGCAACACCAGGGGTTATAAAAGGCAAAGTCACCATTTTGTGCACAAGCCTCTGGCATTTGGCCACGCTCACAATGCTGTACATTTCACTTAACAATTTTTTTTTACTGTTTTCAATAAAACTTTTATAACTCATTTTCACTTTGGAGTCATTTATAACAAGGGTTATTCGGTAAAAGAATGAAGGTAATTGGTTTTGTTCTCTGTGTGTAGTTATATGTGGTTTGGATGTGTTCTGGTTAATCTGTGGGTTGTTGTTGAGAGGTGGGGGGGGAGGTCCTGAAGATCTAACTAAAAAAGAAGGAGAATGAGAGGAGAGGGGACAGGAGAGTTGGCATTTGGGGCAGAAGGTAAGTTCCTGATTACCCATCCAATGGGAATGGGAACAGGGACTGCCCCCAGCTGCCAGGTGTCACCTTGGAACTATTTGGAGAAAGTCCGCATGGCAAATAAATAAAGAGACAGGCATAATTTAGGGACCTGAAAATAAAAAAAGTTCTAATAGTTGAAAACAAGAAACAGCATAGATGGTGAACAAGGTATGAGGTGCATTAAAAAGGCAAGGGTCAGAGTAGGATCAGTAATATATATGGGGTAGGTAAGCGTGGATTCTGAGGGACAAGGTACTAATCAGCAACTGGGGTTAGGAATATTAAAATGAATGCCGCAAATGGCGACCAATAACAATAGAAGTAAAGAACCTTCTAGTAATCATTAGCATTTGAACTCCCAGGGGGCAATGGAGGTGAGTTTTTGCTCATCATAACTAAGGGAGTTTCTCCCATGGCTTTAGAGCAAAGCCTTCATCTTGCTCAAGCCCAACAGAAGGGTATAAAAATGAGCCATTTTGCTGGTGGGAGTATGTGTTCACCTGTCAGTGGAGAGGGACGAGCGTTGAGCTCAGCTGAATCATTGCAAATAAGCAGTTTTCTTTTACTTGCAAGACTTTGTCCCCACTTAATTGTATATAGAAGTTAGTTTATTTCTGCCAGCATCACACAGGAGTAAAAAGGCCCCAGGAGCACGCCACAGGCACAGGCCAGAGCTCCTGTGGGAGGGGACCACAGGGAGAATAGGGTGGAGATGCCTTGGGAGGAACTCCAGTCTAATTGTCAATCAGCTGTGGTCCACCCCCCCATTTCTAGAAGGTTCTCTGTTCCTCATTTCCCCATTGGATTGTGTTGTAAGACGACCATCCCCCCACTCCCATTGGCATTGGTGTACCCCTTGTCACCCCTCCTCAACTCCTCCTCTGATCCTTCTTCCTATTGGTTGTCTGTATCCTGGCCCCGCCCACCTTCTTCCTGTTATAAACCCTGGCCCCACCCTTGTTCTGGGCTCTGCTACTAGCTCCCATTCAGCTGTGGTTGTGTCCCTGCTCCTCACCTTGCCCAGACCCTTCGATTCTCCTATAATAAAACCATCTGGACCCTCAGCAGTGTCTAGAGCCATCCTTCTTCAACTGGTCAAGCAGAAGATTATCCACCCGGGCCTGAGTGCAAAGTGGGCTGGGGGAGCTGCTCCCTCGAACCTCGAGGAGTCTGCTCTGACCACACCTGCCCAGGAACTCCTTCGTGGGGAGGAGATATCCTGCAAGCTCCAAGGGAACTGATTCCATGTCATTGCAGGGGATCTCAAGGGGCAGTTCTGTAATTAGTGCATTTCTTATCTGTAAATGTAGAAGTAGTTAATCTATACCTCCAGCATTTGTCCCGAGGAACCTGATCCTACGCTTTTGCTATGTTTCAATAAATTGTAGTGCTCTAGAATCTGAATTGTGCAAGTTCTTTTTGGACTGTGTTGTGTTGTGCTTGTTTTGCTCTCCCTGTACTTGTTTTGTTCTCCTTTTGTTTAAAGTTGGATTGTTCTGTGTCCCTCTATGTTAAAATGGTTCTGCCCAGGTTCTCCCTCCCCTCCCCCTTATATGTCAATGTCGCTGGGCCCCATGGCATCTAATGTATCCACTTATACTCCTCCCCGGTTACCCCTGCAATCTAATGTATCCTTCCCTCTACTCCTCCCCAGGGCCCTGCCAGTCACTCCCTGCTCACACCCTTTTATCCAGAAACTTCTCTCCAGGGCTTGGAGTGATTGGCTTAGGGACTGGGGCCCCTCCGTTAATTTGTATCCATTGGTTTTCCCTGTATGTCAGTTTTATGTACCCCACTCCTCCCTGGATTCGCATTCGTCCCTGTTCCACCCCTACCTCCCACTGCCTTTATAAACCCATGTTGCCACCCCCCTGTTCTCTTGGTTTGCTGGCTCCCCTGGACTTCCTTAAACCCAAACTTGCCCCAAATGGAGCAAGTGTCCTGTTCATTGCAGCCTTTCTCAGTCTCGTCCACACCTGGCAGCACCTGCAGCCATAGTGCTGGGTGTGTGCCTGAGGCGCTCTCCCGACGTCTGGCTATCGGGACAAGTGCCCCCCGTGCTGCTAGCGGTTGCTGGCTGGCTAGCATGGGCAAACAACATCTAAGCCACCACTGCTATAGTTCTTGGCGCTCAGTGTGGTGCCTGGGTGCGTCTCCTGGCATTTGCCTCTACTTGAGCACTTCGCCTGAGGGAGCACCAGACCCCGTAGACGAGACCAGCCGGTCTCATTGGTCGTGGAACTACCCCAGGGTGAGCAGACCCCATTTTAGTGGGTGGCGCTCCCTGGGGACGAGGAACGGCAACTCCTGGCACCCCATGAGTTGTTCCCGGAACAGGACCATCACCTCAGGTATTCTTTTCGCCCCCGCTGGATTTTGGTAAGTTTCCCTGTTATCCCCTGTCTTTTTTAGTCTTTTCCCCCTTGGTGCCTTTCCGGGATGAGGTGATTTTTCTCATTTCCCGCTGCGCAGCCCATTCCCCAGACAGGGGCTGGTGAGGGGCTCTTGTTGTTTTATTTAAAGTTTTAACCGAGGTGGTGGGTGGTCTGAGCTGTTCATTAACATCTCACCATGGGTGCTAGGCAATCCACAGCTGAGAATGGCTGTTCTCTCAGTTCCCCGACCTCTCCCCGGACTTAATCAAGGACCCTGCATTTTGGGGAACTGTTTATATTAAGCTTCAGGATGCGGTTAGGTCTGGGGAAACGTCATTGGCCCAAGTTATCTTTTGGGTTTCTAAAATTCGATCAATTCTTAAATCCCATTTGAAATCTGAGAGGCAGCCATGTGAATCCAGTTTGTGCCCCAGTTCATCCTCTACCCCTGCTCCTAGCCCTCTTCCCTCCCCTGCCTGTCCACGGTCTGGGATTCTGAGAAGAGCAGCTCACTCCAGCAAGGCGCAGGGTGGTCATCATTCCCCTGGCTCCTCTCAGAAATCCCATTCCCCCTGCCCTAGGAGTCCTGGCCAGACTCTCAGGGAATCTTCTCCTTCCCCCTCTTCCCGGACCTCTAAGTCCCCAGTTAGAAGGCCCTCTGTTCGTTTTCAGCTCCCTGCCCAAGATGGCTCCCAGGAGCCCAAGATGGAGGGGATTGCATGGTTTTTCCTGCCTTTTCTCCTTCTTCTCACCATAATCCCTTTATGTCCCGAAAAAACCTGTCCCCGGAGTCCTCCTCTCAACTTTCCTCCTCCCAGCCTTCCCTCGCTCCTCCTCCGTCTGCACCTCCCGTTTCTCCTCCCACTTCTCCTCCTCTATATTCGGCCATGCCTCCAAGCTCCTCCCCTGGGGCGGGACCCCAACCATCCAATTTCCCCGCCCAGTCCTCAGGAATGCCCTCTGCTGAGCCTTCCGGCCACACCCTTTCCTCTCCTCCTTCCGGTTCCCATGCTCCCCCTTCCGGTTCCTATGCTTCGACCTCCAGGGAAGGAGGGGTGGAGACCCGGGAACCGGAGCTGGTCATTCCATCAGTGGCTCCGGTCATATACCACCCTGAGGAAGAGGGAGGGAATCGTGCCCAGTGGTCTCCCTTGAGTCAATCACAAATAAAGGAGCTCTGCAAAGCGCAGAAAGACTACTCCTGGGAGAATGAATACTTCCGGGGGCTCCTGAGGAACACCTTAACAAGATCAGAAATCACCCCTTTTGATCTCCGAGATATTTTCTCGTCCCTCCTAAATCCCACTGAGTTTGGGGTATGGGAGACAACATGGGAAAAGGAGGTTGCAGAGCTCCTTCCCACCCTGTGGGATGATCCCCGCACAGGGCAAGATCTGAATGGTGACACCCTCTCAATTGACCACCTGTGTGGGAAGGGAGATTTCACAGATGGGCACGTCCAGGCGAGGCTTCTCTCGTCTGCGACCCTTAGGGAGAGCCGGAAGGTGGCAGAGAGGGCTTTTTACAAACTTCCCGCAACTGTCCCCCAAATAACTTATTCTAAGATTTTGTAGTGGCCAGATGAACCATTCATTGTATTCGTTGAGCGTCTCCGGAAGGCGATTGAGGCGCAGGTGGAGGGGGCCAAGAAGCAGATCCTGCGGGAGGTGGCGACCACCAATGCTACCCCAACCTGCAGAGATGCCATCTTGAGCCTGCCCAGAGATCGGCCCATCCCCATTCAGCGCATGATAGAAATCTGTTCCAACAAGGTCATCATTCCTTCCAGAGACCTCGACCAGCAGGTCAGACCATCACCCCGCCGCATAGCCGCTGCAGACGTCCCAGATGCCAACCCAGTGGACGCAGACATTGATTCTCCACACTATCGGCCCAGACCCGACACACCTGGGACAGTTCACAAGGGGAACTCCCCTTGCCACC
The DNA here is from genome assembly GCA_035583995.1 of Arremon aurantiirostris. NCBI lineage: Eukaryota > Metazoa > Chordata > Aves > Passeriformes > Passerellidae > Arremon > Arremon aurantiirostris. The sequence continues at coordinate 70,240,360 of JAXCLO010000129.1, forward strand.
TGTGTGGCAAAGTAGGGCATTGGATGCCCGATTGCCCATTTAAGCGGGAATTCTGGGACCTTAAAAGGGCAAAGGGACTTCGGGGAAACTCCGACCCACAAAAAAACTAGGAGCAGAGTGCAGACCCCCCCCGCGCGATGATAAAAATAAGGCAGGTCAGATAACATCTTGCGGGGAGGGGAAAGGAGGAAATCCGCCTGCGTCAAAGCTCTCACCAGACTTCACCCTACCGGACTTGACAGGGTTGGAGTGCATCCAACCCAACCCAATTCTTACTACTTTTTCTACCATTACTCCCTTCAGGTTGAAACTTTCTTGCCTGCTCCATCTACGGGACTCTGATTTCCATCTGGTGACCGTGTGCCCGGAGTGCCCCGGTAATTGGATGCAAATCGGACGTCATAAGTATGTCGTGGTCGGAGACACAAAATCTACTCCACCTGACTTGATTATTGTCCCGGGTCTCCTAACATCGGACCCGGGCAGATTTTCTATGGGGCTGTACTGTGTCTGCCCTCCCCTCTACCTCCCCAAAGGCCAGGTGGTGGCTCAGGCCATTCCTATGCCTGAATTCGGCTCGAGCCCAAGGCTACT
>JAXCLO010000129.1:70258922-70273315 GCA_035583995.1 Arremon aurantiirostris
CACTGAAATGGACTCCAGTCCTAATAAAAGATCCAGACACTTGGAAGACAGAGGGGCCTTACAAACTCATCACCTGGGGGAGGGGACACGCTTGCGTGTCCACCCCCCTAGGGCAAAGGTGGATTCCCTCCTAATGGGTCAAACTTTACATCCCTAAGGTACAAAAGGACAATAAAGTTGTGGTGCAAGTGAAAGAGGCTTGTTGGAGGAGAAGGAGGTGCAAAACTCGTTCCCTTTGAGTTGTTGCAATACCCATTTCTTTGAGTTACTCGTCTAACCCGTTGTGTTTCTAGTAACCTGAGCCCAGTGGCCCTGATCAGAGTGTTGAGAGTCATCCCTCTAGTCATCCTATGGTGCCTCGTCCGCCTTGTTGACACGTGGATTGTTCCCCAGCCAAAGGCCAACATTTGGAAGACCCTTGCACAAGTCCTTGGCCAAGACCACATTTGCCTTTCCACTGCATCTGCAGCGGACCCTATGGCCCCCTGCCTTGTGGGGATCCCTCTTAGAGCCAATGGCTTTCCTTCCATTTTAGTTACCCCCTTGCTCCCTGTATTCAACCCGTTAACCCCTTGGAGAGACATAGCAAGAAAATCGGCTGTTTTGGAAAAAGAACCCCAGGAATTTGATTTACTTGGTTCATCCCACGCTTTCTGTTGTGTTCAATTCTTGTTTAAAACCGATTCCCAAGCTCAGTTATATATAGAGGTATACCAAGCAAAGAATTGGTGTGATAAGCCACACAAGGTCACCCCTACCAAAAACCACGTTCCCTGCTTAGAGGAATTTTCTCTATTTGTGGTGACAGAGTGTGGGAAGGCATCCCCTCTCGCCTGATCGGAGGCCCATGCGCCCTCGGCTAACTGAACCTGTTTACCCTTGCAGAACCCAAATATCTGATTGGCTAGCCAAAAACAATACCAAAAAATTGACCTGCCAAAAGAGAGATTTGAGAGAATTAGACCCAAATTGTGACTCAAGAGATAATCCATTGGTTCAAGCCCAAATGTAGTTGCAATCACTTCTTTTTTGCCATGGATGTCTGAGGCCAAAGCTCTAGGTGAATTGGCACACCTAGAATGCTGGGTGGCTAAAACAGGCAAATCTTAGCCACACTCTCAGACCTCCTATCAGACGAGATGATAATAAGGCAGGAGACTCTGCAAAACAGGGCTGCTATTTACTTTCTACTCCTTCTCCACAACCACTGCTGCAAGGAGTTTGAAGATCTGCGTTGTCTGAATTTAACCACCAAAGCTGAAATGCTGAGGGTGTGTGGAAAATCATCGAAAAGATTCAATTTATGGTTAAGGACATAAAAAGGGAAACTTCAGACTGGCTGGGGGACATTTTCTCTGGGTGGGGTTTTCCAGGCTGGGCCAGGTCTGTTTTGAGAACTGGACTTTTAGTTCTCTTTGTTATTGTGTCAGTTCATGTAACCTCCAGTGTGATTTGGCTCATGATAACATGGTTGCTGAACAATGCTTTCTCAACACATAGCGTGAACCAAGCAACTATTTCGAAAACAACTGAGGAAGGTTGGTGGGCTTTCACCCCAACAGCCATGGTTCCGTGACATTTACACAGACACTGAGTTCAATAACCAGATAGAATTTTCTTCATTTTAGAGGTTTTACTTTCCTCTCTCCCTTTTGTTTTTGTTTAAACAAAAAAGGGGGAGATGTTGTATTGTGTTTTTATATGCTCAGTTGTAAAGGTTTGTTACTTTGGTCTGTTCCAGTTCTTCCCTGCAGTAGTGGTTCTGCCCCTGTTGCCTCCTCCCTCCTTCCTCCTCTCAATCTCCTTGCTTCCACCCCCTGCACCCTGGAAAATGCTTAGTCATTCCCTTGATCCCTCCCCAGTGTCCTGTCTGTCACTCAGCTGCCCGTTCCTTCTTTCTAGAGAGCCCTACCCGGGTCGTTGAGTGATAAGTCCAGGCACTGTGGTTTCTCCCCCAAAATGCCTCTATTGGTCCCCTAGAAATGTCTGTATCCCCAGTCCCTGCACCCCCAAGTGCTCCCATTAGTGGATGGGCAAATCCCTCCTCAGTTTCCACCCCCATTTATATATTGTTGCACAACTCAGCTCCTGGTCTTCCATCAGCTGGTTCCCCTCGGTTGTGGTCTTCCTTGAAGCCATCTCCAATAAACCTGGACTTAACCCCTGATAGGAGTCCACTCCTTTCTTCTGCCTTTGTCATCCATGTCCTGCCGTGCAAGGCCAAAAGCCTTAGCTGCCCTCCAGCCTCCTGGGATGGAGGAATGGGAGGGTGTCCCCTGCCTTCTCCTGTGCCAGAGTGAGCTGGGGTCTCTGAGTTGGGCACACAGAGTGACACAGCAACAAGGCTGATGCCACCCAGCTGGGCATGCGGGCTGCCACGCTGCTGTATCAGCAGGGCCATTTGCTGCTGCATCTTTTGTCCAGATGCAAATGCAACAGCACTGAGCTCATTCCTGCTGTTTCTTCTATAGAACTGCTTCTTCTTTTTCTTTGATAGAGCTCTGAGTGTCACGCCCTTGCACAGCTCACATTGTTTCCACACAGCAACAGATGGTATTCAGTGGCTTGTGTGGTATCTGGAACTTCTTACCAATTTTTCACCCTTCTTCCAATCCCTTGCCAACATGGTGCCCTGTTCCTTCAGCTCTTAGTGCTGTAGCCACTGGACTCTGCTCTTTCTCCAATTGAAATACGTCCAGGTGTCCACAGTGCAGGTGGGCTCCTAGTGTCCGGATACCACTTGGATCAAGCTCCTGGTGCTTGATACATTACCCAAAGAGGTGTCAGAGAAGTCTCCTTGCCTTGAACAGTGGTCTCCCTGTGACTTGTTTGAAAATTGAGGTCAAAAGCCCCGAGAGCATCCTACAATTACAGGGCACAGCTCCAAGGGAGCTGATCCCATTTCACTGCAGGGGATCTCATGGGGCAAAGCATCCCTGGCTCAAATCATCTGATTTTGTTTTTGACAGGAGTTTGTGGGAGCTTCCTACTTTGTAAAGGAAGGCTCTGGAGTCTATTCCAGAGCAGTGGTCTGCATTTGTGGGCGTTGGGCCCCTAAGTCTCATGACCTTCACAGAGCTAATGTTCCATGTCTGGTTTTTGGGGAATTTTACTGCCATCTTTATCAGTGTTAGCAGATGGTTCAAACTTTTTAGGGCAGCTGATATCACAGCACCTTCCTCACCCATGTGGTCACATTGCTTTGGATGCAGCAACAGTTGAAGTAGTGGGAGAAATAATGATGATAATAATAATAACAACAATACCACCCAAATCACATTGCATATAATTATGTGATTTTTAGATTAGGGAAATGGAAGTAACAGTGCACCTATCAGGCCATTGCCTATTGGGAATCACAGGACATTTGCCAAGGTCTTGAATAGACATACTGGTACAGCATCAGGATGTCCTACATTCAGTATTGTAAGACACTTTTTATTTCAAGACATACCTATATGCACACAGTGAAAAAGTGTTTTGTTTGTTGTCTAATTTGTTTCTTAGTTTGTCTAATACCTATATGCACACAGTGAAAAAGTGTTCTGTCTGTTGTCTGCTTTGTTTCTTAGTTTGTGTCTACAGCTGTCAGGAAGGGCAAAAACCTTTTGTGGGCAGCTACTGAATTATTTGGAAAAAAAATTAAATTATGTGGTCGTCATCTGAATATATGACTCAGTTTTCCAGTGCTGCAGTAGTGTTCATAATTTCCTGTACTCTTTTATTAATTGCACTTGCCAGGTTTTATCAAGAAGGCATTCACTTTTACTTTGAACAAAGGAAGAATTTCAGTGAGTTAGGAAAGGTTTATTCAGCATGTATGTATAGGAGAGAGACCAGAATGTGGACTTCTCTGAAATGTTGCCATAATTGGAGTCTACCGTACTTTTGGACTGTCAAGAATAAAAATCATTTGTACTCTGTATCTTCACAGCACAGACGGTAAAACGTATCTCTAAGGCAAAAACTCTGTAAATAGCTGACTTGACTGATCAGTGTTCATTCTCCTGCATGCTTTACAGCTGGATTGTGTGCTAGCTTGCTAATTTACAGCCAACAGTGCTTAATTCTATGCAAGAAGTGCCGACCACCACTGTGAGAAAGAGCTAAAAAAAAAATCTTGAACACAGTGTAAGCATTATTAACAGTTCACATTCACTTCGTAGGTTCATGTACAAGTCAAATGGTGCACACAAGCACAAAACCCAGCCGTGGGCTACACAGAATAAAAAGGCATGCCAATTTAGTGCCAGAGTGTGCTCACAGATTGGATTTTGCAACTTTCAGCCCTTCTCTGGCTATTTGAACCCACTTCTGTACACTCATCAACATTATTATGAGCCACACTTTGTTACAAACAGAACACAGGTTGGTTCTGTTTGTATTGATCAAAATCATAAGTTCCTCTGGGTCTGATCATTTTCTCTGTGTACATTAATATCTTCATTAATAAGAAATATTAAAATATTTTAAGTTCAATTAATAACAAAATTAATTTTTAAATTATTAAAAAAAAATCAGCTTGCAGCCAACAGAAAAAAACCCAGTTGAACTGCAGAAAACAGAAAGAATACAGCTTTTCTGCAGATAAAATAAAAAAAAAAAAGTTGTGATTTTGAGGTGAAATACGCAGCTACCTACTTAAAAAGAAATTTGTAAGTTACCTTTACTTATTGGAAGACTTTTGGTGACATGATTCTAAGCAGCATTTAGTCTTGTGCTGAATCATCATCTGATGAGAAGCTTTACAATTTCCTTTAGGGTTGTGTCCTTAGAGTATTGTGAAATAAACAAGTATATGCCAATCTGTCTGTGTTTGGTGCTGGTACTTGCTTGGCAGTGGAATATTATGTTTCATTATAGCAATTATTAACCAAAATCTGAGATACCCCCATTTTAATGGCCTGTTTAATATCAGTTAAACTGAAAGAAGGTCTGAAGTGAACGGAAGAATCTGACTGCTTTGCTTTTGGAAAAACACCTGAAATACTTCAGCAATCTGAGATGAAGACTCTATGCTGTGTCAGCTGGGCACAAAAGCTAGCACAAGTTTGTACACATTGTTCTTATTTATATGTGCTGACACAGTTTATGAGCTTGGCAAGCTGTGGCTGTGGCAGCATCCCTGGCCCACATCTTTCCCCTTTCCATGCTGTTGGCTTTCAAACAAAGGCTGTTTAAGGCTTGAACACCTTCAATGCTGCATTGATAGAACTGCTTCTATCTCTGCAGGCTGCTTCTTGGGGTTACTCCAGGGACCTGGTCCCTTTGCCATTTTTTAAAACTGAGTTAAACACCTCAGAATGACATTGGTGTCTTCATGAATAGGCTGTTCCTTAAGGTGCATCACACAGTGATTGCCAGTTGAAGAAGGGAATTCCCACTTGGAAGGACAAATGAAGGCTATGGCTATCTGAAGGAGGGGGGAAAAGTCAGGGTTCTTTTTGTGGTATTTTGTTAATTTTTTTCTTTTATTTTCTTCGTATGCTCACTCTCAATGGGAGTAATGAATGGACACAAAATGTGCATGAAAGTGGACTTGTGCAAGAATCAAATGGGAAGGGATTGTCTGTTGTTTTTATTTCCACTCAGCTGCAAAGAAATTGCAGCAAAAGGAAAGATCACATTGCAGTTCAGATAGAGCCATGCAAATATGAATTTCTGAGTCAACTAAATATCCAGAATATCTGAAAACAGATTCTGGTGCTTAAGAGAAAAAAAGTAAAATACAATTGTTTCCTGTCTCCATGCCTTTAGCCATTGCTGTCTTGATGGAGGTGATACTGAGCCCACACTGCTGATTGTAGGATCTGTAGGAGATTTAGACCTACAAATTTAGGAGATTTAAACCTACAAATCTTGCTGCTGCTGGAGTGCCCAGACTGAACACTGTGCTGCAGAAACACCTTCCAATTACTTGGATTTGCTGCAGCATTCCTGATGGGGCCACAGTAAATAATGGCAAAAAATAATTTATCTGAACCTTAGGCTTAATTGGTACTTCTTCAGCAGAAATGCAGACAACGTTGTGTTCTTCATATACCTCCCATATCATACATCTGCCAGTTATTAGTTGCGTAAATGCTGGCTACAGAACACATATCAAGTTTTCTGCTGTTTGCCTTCCCAGGCTGCAGTGAGTCTCACAAGAAGGTATTGTACGAACAGAAGGCATGAAGCTTTGCAAAGCCTGAGGCACCAGTTTCTCTGTAATCTCAGTCTTATGGTGTCATGAACCCTGGAAGTAGCCCTCCAATGGCCTAGGGCTATTATCCAGACAAGTGAGGGATACCTGTACTCTGTCTCAGCCAGGCTTATTTCCTTAAGAATGATGGTGTGTCTGAAAGCTGAGAACAAATTATGCCTCATTTGTTCTGCAAGTTCGTGCTGGCAACCACCTTTCCCATCCACTCTGCCTCTGTAAGCTATATATATGTCAACTGAGATGTATAGGCACTGGGCACAGATATACTTTTACATATTACCATATTTTAATATATATGAATATATTAAAATATATAAATGTTTTTATGTATATGTTCATATTGAACCAGAGCTCATATCTCTGCCTCATCCGACAGGCAGAGCTGCCTAAGAGCCAAGTGCCTCTCACTATTGCATGGAGAGACTAATTTAACACTAATGAGAAATGAGGATATCAGGAAACATCTTGGCACAACCACTGCTGGAAACAATCTCTGAGCTCTTCCAAGCTTTTCCTATTGACAGGCTGCTGAGATTTGGCTTGTGGGATTCACTGTGGGATTCCTGATAGAATGGGTTCAGTGGAGGATGATAAATCACAGGTATCTTGAGTCTGGAAAGAAGGTGTCTGAGCAACTCTCCTCAAGCTCGTGTTGGCACACAGGGGAGACATTCTGGATGTGGTTGGATGTGAACAGATTTACACAGGAACATCCTTAATGCTAGGCAGTAATGTTCACTAATATTTTGCAGGCAACATTTTATTATAAATGGCAAATCATTATCTCCTCCTTTGGTATTCAGTGTAATAACATTTATCATATTGAGTTATTTTGGTATTCATGGGGATGTCAGATGCAATTCCATAGGAATTACTGTTAGAATGAATGCCCACTAAATTACAATGGAATTAATATGAAATTAGATATTACGGTAACATTATTATCAAAAGAGGTCATCATGATTTATGTGCTGTTCAAATGAGGATACCAAAAAGAATTACAGTCAGACCTGATTATTCCAAATCAGTTAGCAGACTCCATTTTTATGCAGATTACAATACATTTTCAAATTGATAAATCGGCCAGAAGTACTGGTAAAGAGATGTAGATCACTGCCAAGTTTTCTAAAGAGCTCCACTTCCGTATACTTGAAAATGGGATATTGAAGAAGCCAAATTGCACTAACATTAAATAAATTAGTGGAAAATAAGAGTGAGTTTATTCTTTATTCTTGATTTGGATTATGGAGATAATTGTGTGATTTTGATTTAATTTTAGATTCATGGTGGACGAGAAAGCATTAGTATTCTGTTGGTTATTTTGGAATAAACAAAATTTGCCTGCTTTCCTATGATCTGTGATCCAGGAAGTCTCTTCCAGGCTTGTGGTACAAATTCCCCTCCCTGTGAAATTATGAAATATATAAGATCTTCTGTTTTGTTCTGCAAAGAGCCCATGGACGAGGACATGAGCCATCAGTCCAGTGTCAGACAAATGGGATTGGCAGGTTGGGTGTAGACCTCCAAAGATATTCACACTTTGCTGATTTCCCTTTCCTGGAGAGCTTGGAACCCCACCATTTTACACCTGTTTGCTTGGACTCACCTCTTTTCTTCTCACATGTCACAGCTGTCAACCTGATTTTTGTTTACTGAGTGCCAATAGCACAACACCCTCTGACTGTGTCCAGCCCCTTGCTGAAAGAATCTCTTCATCTCTGAATAAAGCCAGTGTTTTTCACTAATGGAAGCAGCACATTTCTTGCCAGCTACACTTGATCCTATGGTTGTCATCAAAAGGTGTTTGTCAGCAAACAGTGAATTAGAGCCGTGGAACCTGATGCAAAAATTAGAATCATTGCTCTGCAGGTTCATCTGAGCATTTTCCACAATAAAAACTATGGCTTAGTTTCTCTGAGTGGGAACCTTTTAAATATTTGGCATGCATCATTTTCCCTGTGTCCCACTGATTTGCATTGGAAATTTCTGGTTTTTTGAAATCACCTGAAGACTTTCAGGTGTTTTCCTTACCTACATTTTCTTTTCATGGAAAGATACAAAATGCAATTAGAGGACAAAATCCTACTATTTCAGCATTTAAAATTATAGGTCATATCTCTATCAGAAAGTAAGTGTAAACACTTGTTCTGTGAAGATGCTGTGTACAGATACAAGCTGAGAGAGGTAGGGAAAAAAAAAGAAAAAAGATTTAACCACAGCTTTTCATGCAGACAAATTACCCCTTTGAGCAAGGATTTGTGGCATGGAGATGAAAGAAAATGCATATATTGCAAAACATATACAGGTGGTAGAATACATTTTTAAGTTCCAATTACAGCAGGTGTTTTATACTTTGATTATCTTTATCTATCCAGCCTCTGAATTAGGGGTTAATTACTGAGAGTAAATAGGCACTTTTAGACAGAGTGCCCTATCATGGCTTTTTCAGCTGATCAGCAGTGTAGCAGAGAGAAAAATTACATGGCTCAGGTTGGAAAAGACTGCAGTATTCCCTGGGTTTTGTTAGGGATTCAGTTGCTTTATGAGATTGTGGGTCTGAAACCAAGACAAGTGAGGAAATTCAGTTCTCATTACATGTGGCTAAAGACGATTTCCAGGACAAACAATGGCACAAAAGTTTGGAATTCCTTAATAGGCAGGAGCAAACCTCAGCATCTCATAGTCTTAATGGTCACAGATAGACAGGTGTTATTTCTTCTCTCCCTTTCAAATTTTGGTGTAGTCCAGGAATAGTTTTCTTTCCTAAGATTTCCTCTGGTGCTTTTCTTAAAATGGGACTAATTTTTTTTGTTTCTGTTTGTTTGTTTTTTTCTTGTGTGGAGTTTTTTGTTTGTGTTTTTTTGGTTGGTTAGTTGTGGGTTTTTTTGTTAGTTTGGTTGGTTTTTGGGGAGATGGAGACAATTATGTGTTCATTCTTTGTGTGTTTATCTTTGGCTGGTTTGGGGGATTGGGTTTTTTTGGTTGTTTTTAAAAAAAAAATTTAACTTTTTTCCAAACATTTTCTATCTCTGTTTTTCTGTGTTGATACCTTTTTTTCTGGGCTTTCTTATGAAGAGAAAAAATTGCACTGATAGATGTGAGATAGTCTATGATAATCTGTCCTTGAGGAAAACAGCAGTGCAACCTATTGTCCTTGTTAACATTGCTAACACTCTCCCTGAATGGCCATCTCTCTCTCTGAATCTGAATTATATTCCTGGGCAATGTATAGGTATATCTCTCTGACTGCTGAAGGATGTGTGGATCTACATTGTTGTAGTCTTTAAATACTTAGGAAAATAAAACAATGAATCCTTCCACCAAAACAAAGGATTTTTGTTTTCCTCAGCAATGCCAATTTTGCTAATTTCCTTTGTCATGTTTTTTAACAGATACATGCAAATACCCAAGAGACGTGCCTGATGCTGACAGGCACAACACAGGACCTAAGGGTGACTTGCACTTTCAAATCAGCAGCTGGAGGTCGGACATCCCTCTTTCCACCAATTGTGTTCAACATCCAACCCAGGAGGTGGTCAAGAGAATTCATTAGGGTATGTGAAGATAATAATCTTGTACCGTTAGTAAGTAAAATAAATACTATTATGGGAAATTAACCATCTAGCTTACACACAGGCATCTGAACTCTGGAGATTTTTCTCACACCTTATTTTTGGGTGGTTAACCGTAAACAGTGCTCTACAAAATCTTAATTGTGGTAGGCTGACCCAGACATCTTCCCTTTGGTGATTGAGGACTTTCTTGAGGGTTTGGTGCATCCTTTCTATTACTGCCTGGCTGGTGGGGGAGGGTGGAATGCCCCTTCGATATTCAAACCCCATTCTTGCAGGAAATTGCCACATGCCTTGGAGGTATAGGCCGGGCCATTGTCAGTTTTAGTTACCTTGGGGATCCTTAGTGTGGCGAAGGCCTGCAGCAGATGTTTTTGGGTGTCAGAGGCCTTCTCCCCTGCATGGGCTGAGGCATAGACTGCTCCCAAGAAGGTATCCACTGACGCATGAACATATTTGAAACTTCCAAAACCTTGGATGTGTGTGACATCCATTTGCTGCACCTCACAGCTGTGGAGTCCTCTCGGGTTCACTCCTGAACCCAAGGATGGTAGGGAGGACTCCTGGCAATTCAGGCATGTGGCCACGATCGCCTTGGCATGATCATGCCTCAGATGGAATTGGTTGATCAGACCAACTTGTGGAGTTGCTGATGGCTTATTTTGGCCTGCTGGAAGATAGGTTGGCCAGCCACGTGCAACAGAGTGGCTAGGGCATTTGTTCTACTGTTACCTTCACCAATGAAACCGGGAAGTTCAGTGTGTGACCTCACATGCATCTCATAAAATGGTTGCTCTTGGTGGGAAACTAGATGGTAAAGTTTCGAGAGCAAGCTAAATATTGCCAGGTTGGAGACTTCCTTCAACACAGCATTTTTCGCTCTGGATACCACACTAGCTACATAGACCAAATCATTAATAATGTTAATTGGCCCAGGGAACTTTTTAAAAGCCCTGACGACTGCGTCCAACTCAGCCACTTGAGGGGAGCACTCAATGATCTTAACATCAGCTTCCCACTGCTGAGTCTGAGGATCTTTCCAAGTCATCACAGACTTGCGGGACTCTCCGGATGCGTTGATGAAAACTGTCAAGGCTTTTAAGGGGCCTACAACTTTGTCTTTTTGGATGAAATTGAATTCTGTGTTAAACAATTTACAGCTAGGATGGTGAATCAAAATTTTTCCTGGATAGCTATCCAGAGTGAACTGTAGGTTCTCGTTATCAGGGAGCACCTGCTCCAAAGTCTCATTAGTTAATCTCACAATGAGAATATGAATGCATGCAAAATCACACCCCACCAACAATCGCATCCAAACTCTAGCCTTATAGATCAGTTGGGCATCAGCTCCTGTGGCTGAGCAGTACTTTTGGACAGCTGGTGACCAAGGAACACCCACTCTGTGATCAAGAGGAGGTCATTGTGGTCCCTGTCCCATTGGAAGATGAGTGTGTAGAGGTGCAGCAACTTACCTAAGATGATGAAACTGAAAGGAAGGTCAAGCCGGCAACGGTGGCTTGCCAGTCTGCCAATGCCAATTTAACCTTGTCGAGAGCAAGTCAGGCCTCCTGAGTCAGGGCCCTTGGAGAATTCAGCTCCTCTCCTCCCTTTAACAAATTGAAGAGAGAGGACAGATCCCTCATGGTGAGTTCCAGCCAGGGCCTGACCCAGTTGAACGATCCACACAGTTGATGGAGATCCCTCAAGGTGTCAGGGTTATTATTGATCACCAACCTTTGTCGTGTGATGGTCTTGTTGGCAATCTCAAGGTCTAAATACCTCCAAGGCAGCAGCTTCTGCGCTTTCTCTTGTTGTAACTCAAATCTTAACGCCATCAAGGCAGTAATAGTGTCCTCTAAAACAGAATTAAGCGCATTGTCATCAGGGGCACACACAAGTACATAATCCATAAAACATAAAATGACACATTCCTCCACTCTGCAATTAATTAATAAGCTATCCAGCCAAAGATGAGTTAAGTAGTAACAAGGTAAGTGTACCAGAAGGCGTACTTAGGCTACCGAGACAGAGCTTAAACAAAAGCATTCAGCTAACACCTGAAAGATGTCTGCTAATACCAGATCGTCTTGATGCCAAACCCTAGCCCAGTCGACATGACCTGGAATAACAAAGCTACTCCCCATACCCAACTAAAGCATTCACTAGTCCCAGTATAGGCAATAGAAAAGACACCATTGGCACGATAGAGACTACGTACCGTAAGTGAAAGATGAAATAATAATGAAAATTATGGTGTGCACTGGGGATGGAATTTTAGCAACATAACCACTGGCAAATGGTGGGACTATTTTTCATTTCCTGGGGAAGGACTTGCCAGTGGTAGCGCTTCATGGGAGCCTCTCTGTTGATGGAGGATACAGAGAAAGCAAAGTGTGGAGCATCAGCTGGGTGAGGAGGAATTTGGAAAAAGAAATCTCTTATGTAAGTTACGGTGAGATTCCAATTTTTGGAGAGCATTGGTGGGAATGGCATCCCTGAAGAAACTCCATGTGCTTGATGACATAATTTATTTTCTGCAAATCATGGAGAAGGTGCCACTTGTCCTTCCCCGGCTTTTGGATGACAAACACTGGGGATTTCCAAGGGCTATTTGTTTCAACGTTGTTTCCTTTATCCAATTGTTATCCCTTATTTGGGTGAGCGCACTTAATTTCTGCTTGTTCGGTGGCCACTATTCTACCCAGACTGGTGTATTTGTTAGCCAATTTACCTTCTGGGCAGGGCACTCCTCAGTGATCACCATTAAAAGTCCTGGGGAGCTTTTGAAAAAAGAAGAAGGGCCCAGGGAATTGCTCAGGGTGGAGTGATGACACTGCATCACGCTTCTTCCCACCCCGCTGCACCACACTTCTTCCCCCTGGAGAAGGTCCTCCTGGGCACCTGGAGAAATATCGTCTCTTGTCACCCTGGGAGCACCACTGACTAAAACGCAGCGCGCTCACACAGGGGCACTGATTTTCCAAGAGGCTTTACAACCCTGAGCACTCTGGTCCGGGGGACAGCCTTTCTAATGAGGTCCCTCGAGTGGGAAAGAGGCCCCATGTTGGGTGCCAGATGACATGGTGGCCACTCTGAGCTGTCTGCAGCTTGCCCGATCTCCTGGCCTGTGCCAAGAGTGGCCATCCCCTATCCGCCCCTTGGGCTGGTCTGGGTGGTGGTGGGAACAGGGCTGCTTAATTCCCAGAAGCACAAGGCTGCTTTGTGTGGCTGCTGTTGGTATCCCAAGTCAAGAAATCCAGAGTAAAGGAAAGAGAGATCACTTGTGCGAGTTCCCAAGAGGTTTTATCTCCTCAGAGGGTCCAGGGACAAGTGACAACAAATGCAGCATTACGACAGTATACGTACGGGGGAGGGAACAAGGGGAGGATACAAACAGCCAATTGCAGAACACCTGGGGAAGAGCGTAAGGCAGGGAATACATTGTGACAACCAATGGGGGGCAACAGGGGAGGAGAGTAGTTTAAACATACCCATGGGGTTCTGAGAGATACAAGACAGAAATAGAAGGTTCTAGAAATAAAGGTGGGGATGCAATGACGGACAAGAGAAGAGGGCAGGGTTTCATTTAATGACAGGGAAGGATCCAGAATAAAGGCTTGGTCTTTAGAGAGATGGACAGGGAAATGGGAGGGTACAACTCTGGGGCAGACCAACGTACATGGGGGACAATCGGAACAAACCACTTTAAACTGACAGCAGAAAAAGGCACACCACCACAGTTAGCCATCAAAATGGGGGGCAAATTCTTTAATGTGTTTTCAGTACCTGCACCATAGTCTCCTCTGTTTTGTGAGATGTTAGCAGCAAATATAGTGCATCCTCTCCTTCACATAAAAATATTGCGGGTAACTTTAGAAGAGTGAAATCCATAGGGTCCCATTGAAAGACAACCTGAAATATTTATCTGATTTGCATTAAGCATACTTTCATAACTTTTGCAGTACACTAAAAACCTTTGCTATAACACTATGAAATACCTGTAGGAACTTTATTATAAATGAGAATATGGAACTCAAATTGTGTATAAAATTATGAAGCCACAGAGTGTAATAAAAGTAATAAACTCCTATTGTAGATTTTTTCCTCTTAATTCAAAAATGTTATAGTTCAGTACCTGACTGCAATACTTTTCACACGGACTACCTGTTTTTCTCTAAGGAAAAACACCATCTCATAGTTTTGTGTGTAGTTTAAGATGTTTTAATTATAATAAAATAATGCTTCAATAGAGTAAAGAGAAATGATATTAATTTTGTAAGTATAGGTGAAGAATGTTATAAAAGAGATAAAAAGATCTATTAAATACAGAAAGGTTTAATTTGCTACTAAATTTTATAGACTTTAAATGGGTTGACTTTTGTTTGTTTTTATTATGGAAGTCTTATACTTCTACAGAAAAGTATTAATTTTGCTCTCATTAAAGTCTGTAGCAATTTTCAAAAAGGGTTTGTAGATTATGCTCAGTTATATAAAGGCTTATGCAAGAGAAAACTAAAGCGTAATTGGAATGAAAACTGTATTTCTAGATTTGGTAATTTTGTATTTTGAATTTAAATTCCTATTATAAATTCAGCAAACAAAATTCCATCCTCCAG
>JAXCLO010000129.1:70279420-70293610 GCA_035583995.1 Arremon aurantiirostris
TCCATCCATCCATCCATCCATCCATATCTATGTATCTATCTATCTATATATTTATCTATCTATCTATCTGTCTATGTATCTATCTATGTATCTATGTATCTATCTATCTATCTATCTATCTATCTATCTATCTATCTATCTATCTATCTATCTTATGTAGTGTTCAGGAAGACAGAAGCTTTTTCTTCGTAAGGGGTAGCTGGCTCGTCTTCCATCTGAATGTGCAAAATCTACTCTGCTTTATGGGTATTGCTTCTAATCCTTGTCTTGCCCATTACTGTTATTCACACTATTTCCCCAGACACATTTAATTAAATAGCTATCAACAACAGACAATTAACGTGAGGGGACAAGGGGATGAGCCAAAACATAAATCAGACAGTAATGCTGTCTTCAGCAGGGAAGAGAGTATTGACCAGGATGACACCTTCTGTGAACTAATTATCAAAGCAACATTCCCAAGTAATTGTGAAACAAGCAATATCTTCTTTTTCCCCCTTTGCTACTTTAGTTAATGACAATATATTAAAAAGAACACAGAAAGGACAAAAACAATAATAACAATAATAATCTCGATCATAAAAGCAACACAAACAATAAATCTATTTTGCTGCCAATGGCTCTCCTTTTTTATAGACTCCATCTGCCATGAGCAAGTAGTGCAAGAATCTACAATTTCTTCCATAACCTTTTAATTCTCCTACGTCTTTCTTCTGTCCACATTCTGTTCATTTTCTTTTGTGTGCTTTCTGAGATACTGTGGTTTATGTGACCACAGTACATTTCTGATTGTCTACTCTTGCTTCAGATAAGAAATTTTTATGTGCAGCCTAATTAGAATAAAGTAGGAAGAGAGGCAGAAGGGGATGAAATAAATACATTTGTATGTTTTTCAAGAGGTGAAATGGCAAGAGAAGAGAGGGCATGCTAGTGCTCTCTCATACAGGAAAAACAGCAAGTTCAGACTCTGATAGATGACTGAAAATAAATGAGACAGGATAATAAGGTCTGGCTTCATTAGTGCCTCCTTACTAGTTCTGCTCGAGACTAATAATAATCCCTCTGTTCAGAGATAAATGGATCAATGTCTGTCTCTTCTTGTTAGCCTGCTGTATAGATGAGAACAAAATGACATGTAATATGACTGCAGATGTGGGTATCCAATGCAGATGAGGTTGTTCCAGAACAGGATTTAAGTTCAGCAAGAGACACAGAGGATCTTGGGTCACGGTCCCCAGCACTAACATACAGGAGCTTTTGTCACATCAGAAACAACAGCATGAAAGCTGTGAGGAGAACTGTTATCATGGCTGTACTCACTGTACATCACAACACTCTCTCTTGACATCCACATTGCATATTAGAGCCTCATAAAAGCCCTGACTTTTTTCATTTTCTACTTTAAATACATAATTAAAATTGCTTGGACTTTAAGCTTGGTTCAATGCAGGAATGTAAAACGTTGAAATCCAAAATCATGTTCAGCATTTCAGTGTGTGTGTTTCAGAGACTGATGAGCACAGAGGCTAAATTTGAAATGTAGATTTGAGTTCAGGAAAGAATTACACATTCTCTGCTGACATCCACAGCACCGTGAGCCACGCCTACAAGCACTTCAGTTAGCAAGCAGCAGAAGTATGGGCATTTTAGCTGAGTGCTGGGTTTCAGTTTAGACATGGGATTTTCTTGGGATCTATAATATTGAATGGGATTATCTACAAAGAATACCAAAGATATATCATATTTAATGGCATTGGGCCCCTGAGGATCTTGAAATTCAAAACTACCTAAACCTGAAATCATTATTCGTGTGAGTAGCTATTACTCTGAAAAATATTAAATGGGAATACTTATCTTCAGAGTGAATATTTCCACCTTCTAAGCAAAACATGTGATAATTAGAATTGGTTCTGGTAAATATAGTTACTGTAGCAGGAATTCTGGTAGCTTAAATTAGACAACTTCAATCCTCATGTGAGTGTATAGCAGAAGTTTTATCATAGTGCTATCCCTGAATCTGCCTTTAAGCTGATATTTACTTTTTACAAAATAAAATGTTCCAAGTAGCAGGCTTATATCAGTTGAAAATCACTTCCTAAAATTAAATACATTCAATTATCCTGCATAATGAAGAAAATAACTTTATGTCTTTTAAAATATATTCACTAATGTTTACTAATTACACAGCAGATATTAAGTGAGAGTTACAGCCGAATATAGCACCCAGTTCAAAATGACAAACTAGAAACCTGCATTAACATTTTTTTAAAATTCAAAGATTTTAAAATTGCATTATTTCAAGGTGAAAAAAAAAAACCAAAAAACCCAACAAACTTATTAACTTCCTCCTAAATTAGTTAAGTGAATTTTCCAGTCAATTCACCTCAGTAATGAGGTAAAGATGTCTTTGTATCCGTTTGCATCAAGTCACTGGATTAACACTCTCATCACCTCTCCCAAGAAATGTTTCTCTCACAACTCAGCTGTTCACAGGCCTGGAATACATAATCCCACATAATTTAGTAGCGAGCAAAACTATGTAACCATCCTCCTTTCTCCCCACCATGATTCCTTTTGTTATTCCACTCTTCAAGTTCTGTGGAATTTTCTTGATCCCTGTTTTGCTAGACTTTGAATTTCTGCTGTAAAAGGCACCTGGCCCTCAGCAAAAATAAAATGTTGTGGCATACTGATTCACTGAACCGATGGAGCACAGCCAGCAAAAATGAAAATATTTATCTACCTTTGTGCTGCTCTAATTTTACCACGAAACACCAGAGCCTGGGAACAGACTCTTCCCCAGACGCCGGACTTGGTTCTTCCTTTTGTTGAACTTGAGGAGATTCCCATGGGCCCAGTTCTTCAGCTGGTCAAATGCCCTTTGGATGACAGCGCAGCTCAGATATATCAGCTACTCCTGCCAGTTTTGCATTGTCTGTACACTGCTGAGGGTGCAGTTTGTCCCGTCACCCAGGACATTATTGAAGGTGTTAAATATTCTCAAGACCAGGCCCAGGAGACCAGTGAGTGGCCTGTAGATGGGCCTGCAGACGATCAGGCCACTGATCACAGCCTTGCATTTCCAGCACACAGTTCCCAATCCACACCGGCATCCATCCCAGCAGCCCACTGGTTTGTTTATGAGGGTGTCGTGGAACATGGTGTCAGAGTCTTGTGGAAACCTGCAAAGAGAATGTCTGTGGTTTTCACCCAGTCTGCTGAGATACACATCATAGGAGACTGTCTGGTTCGTCAGGAGCGATTTCCTTTTTGCAAATCCACAATGACTACTCCCAATCACCCTCATATGTTCTTCATATGCCTGAAAATGGTTACCAGGATTATTTGCTCCATCACCTTCCCACAGTCCGAAGGGAGCCTGGTCTCCATCTATTTCTCTGCATTGTCATTCTTAAAGCCTGCGAGTGACCTTTTCTTACTTCCAGTCATCAGGAGCATTTCTACTTACCATGACCTGCAACAGGAAATTCAGAGTGGTCTCACAAGGATTGGGCAGCCTGGAACAGACACCTTCAAAGATCATAGTCCGGCATCTGCACTGGAATCTCTTCATCCTGCTTATTCCCAAAGCCCATGCAGCAGTATAGAGATCCTGCAGGGATGCACTCAGTCCTGCTGATTTCCTAGGGGAGGTAGGAGTAACTTCCCCATAATGTTATCCCACAGGCATTTCCTTAAGTGCAAATGATCAAGGTGGAACCTTTTCAGGCTTAGTTTGTTCATTTAGACATCCCTTGTCCACATCACACTGCACGATTTACTTGGCAAGACTGTCCACCCCTTCTTCATTTGACTGTGGGTTATCCACTGTCTTGTTGTGTCTAAGTTGAAAGTTCTCCTTCCCAGGTCACCCAGGCTGCTGATGGTTTTTTCCCACCTAATTGTCTCCTCACGGTGTTCCTCAATCCAGCAGGAATCCTGTGGTCATAAAACACAATCCCTGTTGCCAACACCAGTCACACCAATCGATTGTTGAAAATCAAGATCCTTCTGCTCCCACTCAGGATCTTCCTCTTCACCAACAGAGTGGGGAAAGTCACACAGACACTCCAGGCCTTGATCATTGGCCTCAGAGTCCTCTGCCAGCTCAGAGACCTCAAACTGGAGGAACCAGCCTACAGAGGCAGTGCTTCACCCTAAACATTGTCTCTGTTTTGAAGTTACAGTATGGTTTTGGAAAGGGCTGAGGAAATATCCAGTGGGAGCTGAACTATCTTAGAATTGCCTTTAAAAATTCAACTGTATTTATTCTGTTTCACGTTAAATGGCAGAAACTGCATGTGTCTTGCTTGCAAAATTCAAGATATTATAAGATAAAGGAAGGCTCTAGAAACTCATAAGTTATCATCTGCAAGTCTTCACATAGAGCAGCTCTTCTACAGAAAACTTAAGGAAAAGCAATATTCCTTAGTTCGCTGGTTTCCTCTGGAAGTTTTGCACAGAAAATTTTCTGTGACTTCTTAGGAATTAGGATAAAATGAGAGACAATTTGGAAATTTTCTGCTTAATCTGAGTTATTTCAAATGGAGAAGGTAAATTAATTTTAAAGTTTTGTATGGAGGATACTTGATTTTAAATTAGATATATTTCAACTAAAATGAAACAGATATGAGGACTTAATTATTTGATAATTATTAGGTCTAAATTAAGACTGAACAGAAGGAGAAACCACACACACATGAGTAGTCCACACATGGGAATGAGGGTGACATATGTTTCTGGTGGAAAGCTCTGAGGTGGCTGTGTTGTTCACAGATAAATTAGGATGTAGAAGATATGGTGCTTTCCATAGATATTAAAAACTAATCACACCCATAATTTTCATGGTTGGAGGAAAAAAACCCCATGCAGTTGCATGCATGTAATTGTGTGCTGGTGTGTGTTTATACAAAAAAATTTTATGAGGTGAATCCATCAAAGTGTCTCTGCAGACTCACCAGCACCAGCCTTCTCCATACTTTCAGCCATGTGTCATTCATTCATGCCCAGATTTGCTGAAGTGCTGGCTGTTCTCGGCAAACCTGGTGAAAAAAATGTGAATTTTAAGATTGCCAGTACAATGAAAAAAAAAGTTCTTACTAGTAACAACCTCTTCCTGTTCCCATGGTGCTGCCATTGATGATAAAGGGAGATAGACTTGGTTCTCAATCCCACTTCCCAGCCCTACTTATTAAGGCAACACCAGAGGAATGATATCTAATCTTCCGAATGGGAGAAGTTAGGCAAGAAAGAATGATTTTGATGGCTGTAATGACAATTTTAAAAAAATAAATCAAAGAAAGTAACATAACAAGTTGGGTTTTTCTTCGTTGCTTCTTAGCTGTCATCTCTCCTCATGCAGAAACTCTGTAAACCCCAAGAGATCTTGCTTACTTGAGTAAATTAATTATTTAGTGGGTGATGCATTACAAGACACAGAAGTAGATAAAATGCCCCAAGGAGATGATGAAAGAGTAAAAACTCTTCAACCATCTTTGGATAAAGACAGCAGCAAATAGGTAGTTTTTTTTTATTTTTTTGTGTTTTTTTTTAAGCTCAGTCCCAAGTGAAAATTGGCAAAGAAACATTCCTTCTTAGGGCAGTCCTCCCTGTCAGCAGTCACTATGCTTTGGGTTTTTGCATTCAGATTGGATTTTTCCTCTTTAGTGTGCTCACAGAGGAATGTTATTTTTATATTGAATAGTTTCTCTGTGGACATAATGTCCAGCGTGTGTTGGTGACTCAGATTTCTCAGGTAGTGCTCCAATTTCTATTCAATTTAAATCATTTAGGTGATGAAAAAGGTCTCTCAGTTATGAGTATTTCAGTACGACTGAGTTACCCCTCACACCCAAAAATAATCTTGCAAATTACACTGATATTAGTTTTTCTACTTGCTTTTGTGTGAGGGAAAAGGATTTATCTCCCTAAAGTAGCTGTCTTTTTCTGCAATAAATAAATCCAGCAAATTACACTGAAAATGTGTTCATTTGACCACGATACACTCTCTCAAATCACTTGGATGTTTCAAAGCTGTGAAAAAAAATTTAGATCCATCACACCAAAAAAAGCAATCCTTCTGGTCAAAGTGATGCATTTATTTTTTGTATCTTTTCCCACAGTGTCCTGAAAACACAGAGGGATGGTGTTAAAGCCAACAAAGAAGGATAGGAGACATGGAACTCTTCCTTAGGCAGAGCAGAGCTCAGGACTCATGTGTGTCCCTGCACAGCCTGCTTGTAAGGAGTGAGTAAGCACTGATTAATAACTATAGGTAATTACTCTGAAATCTCCTTGGGGGATGTCACTGGGTGGGTAAAACACATCAGAAAAGTAACTGCAGTCCTCCTGTCCCTGCAAAGATCGAAGTAAAAGCTCTAAAAGGTGTAACTTCCTTAGTTACACCTGATGTGCAGGGAGATGGAGGAGAGCTCTTGGAAAGCTGTAGGGATGGACAGCAGCCACATGGTTAAAAAAATCTGCAAGTTATAGGCCCATGAAAGAAAAATCAGGAAGCTAGTGGCCCATGTGGCTAAATTAAAGGGGATCTTAAAGGTGGGCGTATGAGAGAATTATCTTATTAAAACAGATCAAAGGAAATGAGGGTTGATTGTGATGGCGTTCACAGGGGTCTTAGGATGAGGGAAGAGACATAGATCTGACTCCATGTTAGAGAAGGCTTGATTTATTATTTTATGATATATATTACATTAAAACTACACTAAAAGAATAGAAGGAAAAGTTTCATCTCCAAAGGCTAGCTAAGCTAAGAATAGAATCAGAAAGAATCATAACAAAGACAGCTGCCTCAGACTCTGTGTCCGAGTCAGCTCTGCTGTGATTGGCCATTAATTACAAACAACCACATGAGACCAATCACAGATCCACCTGTTGCATTCCACAGCAGCAGAGAATCATTGCTTACATTTTGTTCCTGAGGCCTCCAGCTTCTCAGGAGGAAAAATCCTAAAGAAAGGATTTTTCATAAAAGTTGTCTGTGACAGCTCTTCACTGTCTAGGTGCCATCCTCCAGGAAGCAGCAGGGTGTCACTTGACAAAAGGGGGAATTCTTAAACATCCACGACAGGTAGCTAATGGAAATGACCGGCGATTACAACAACAAACAGTTGGAACTCCAGCCTGGCAGCAACTAGCCCAACCTGTGAACCCTGCAACCTTTAAAAAAAAATGGGCAGTTTTTCTACTCATAACGTTCCGCGGCTGGAACTCCAAAATTCCTAAAGTCCCTTCCCAGTGGACTCAGAGCCACAGTCCTCACCTCCCCTCTTCTTCCCAGAGCTCTTCACAGTGCTGGTGCTGCCAGCCCCTCCCTCTGGCCTCAGCCCTCTGTCCCCACAGCGCCTGTGGCCAATGCCACCATCACCCCCAGTCCCCTGTCACACCAGGTACACACAGGTGACAACGTGACCCTGAGCTGCTCAGTGCAGGTGGGCTCAGCCCCTGTCACCTTCATGTGGCTGCATGACGAGCAGGAGGTGGCCTGGGGTCCCCTCCTGGAGCACGGGGCTGTTGATGTGGGTCATTTGGGCACCTACCAGCGTGTGGGCACCAACCAGCTGGACAGGCACCGCATGTTCCAGGCACGCAGCCCAGAGCTGGCCCTTTTGGCAATCCCTGGCTCACCCTGGGTTACAGGTGAAGTAACACGGGGTTGCCAGAGTGTTCAGGACCTCTGGCATTCAGGGTGACCCCAATGTGTCCCCTCTGTCCCCAGCAGTGGCTGTGAATGTCAGCAGGACCCTCCTGCTCCTGCTCCTGGCTGTCATCGGGGGCTGTCACTGGTGGCACCACCAGGGTGGGTGACAATGGGGGAACCTGGGGATTTGGGGGGAATTTGCAGGGTCTTGGTTGCACTCCAGGGTCATTCCTGGGTTGGCTTTGAGGAACTTTGGGGTGGCACTGGAAGCTCCTGGAGGGTTTGGGGAGATCTTGGAGGGCCATGCAGGGATGTTGGAGGATCTTTTTGGGGTCCTGGGAGAGTTTCAGGGGTGCCTCTCTCTACCAGGCTTGGGGTTCTAGGGGCTCAGAGGTCAGGGACACCAGAGAGGTTGGGGGCCCTGCAGTAGTGCAGAAGTTCTGGGGGGTTCAGGGGTGCTTGGAGAGTCTGGAGTAATCAGGGGTCCAGTGGGAATAAGGGCTGCAGCAGGGATTTGGGGGTCCTGTGGGTGATTGGGGCTGCTGAGGTTCCCAGGAAGGTTCAGGGGTCCCAGGGTCCCACAGTCACCCCCTCCCCTTTTCCTTGCAACTGCCTGGAAACCCCAGGACAGGTGAGTGGGGGACTTGAGCTGGGACTCCCTTTTCCCCCTCTTAAGACACCATCCAGACCCCCCACCTTATCCCCACAGGATATTCCTGGAGGAGAGGGTGGTGCTGGACCTCCATATCGTAGGCACCGAGTGGGCAGGGGGTGAGTATGGGGGAAGTCAGGGACACGTCACCCTGGTGTCTCTCACAGAGCCCCCTCTGTGCCACAGCCCCCCAGGTGACCAATGTGGAACTGTCGGGACCCCGTGGATGACAGTGGGACCCTGTGACATCTGCAAGAATGTGCTGTGACACTGGGACACGGGGGTATTGAAGTGAAGGGAGACGACCATCCGATTGATGAGCATCGACTCCGATTTATTGATCAAATCAGCCACCTTTTGTAACAGTGTTAATTAACTTCATGCATATTGCAAAATTCGAGCTCACGATAGGCTACAGAGAAAACTCTAACCCCTCCTTTTGTTTACAATACCTGTGGTTTGTTTATTGAAACCAAGACCAGTGTTCTCACCGTGATATAACAAGTTCTCAAAACCTTCATATCTGTTCCCAGAGCAGCTATCTGTTCCCAGAGCAGCCAAGGACAGAATGTTTACCTGTTATGAGAAGACTGTCTGAGAATCTTGTTGTTTATAAAAATGTGCTTGAGAACCTAATTATTTACAGAATCAAGCCTGGGAACTGCTGCTTTACAGCTGCCTTTTACTTTTCCATCAGCGGTATACCTTCATGGCCTCTTTCTTTAAGCCATGTTTGAACCAGGCTCTCCACACGGGGGCATTGGGGGTTCCAGCCCAAGGACACTCCCCATGTGAGTGCCCCTGCCCCCAACTCCCATGGGTGCCCACCATCCCCAGGGGTTTTCTGCACCAAAATTTTACTCAGGTCATTCTGACTTGCCAAACTTGGACCTATATTAGCTGGAATGCCTTTCAGAGTGAACTTGGAAATCTTATCCAGGAATGGTTCTCCAAGCCCTCACTCTAAAATGAGGCTTGCCAGTATCTGCAGACCCTAGGGGTGGTACAGTATTTAGGGAATTGATAATGCATTGTTTTAAATCACCCTTCTGTCTCTCATGTACTACTAATTGTACATATGATCTGATTTACTTCTGCTCAGTGTAAGTTTATTGTTTTGCTGCATATTTTGTTTTTTTATGTTGCCTTCATGTTCATAACAAGAGACACATGTTGTTAAAAACAAAAGACGGGAGAGTATGGCTCCTCAAGAGTGTTTACACTAATATTTACACAAAAAATTTTGAAAGCAAATAAAATCAAATTTGATCTTTTGCAGAGTGATACTGCTTTGAAGATTTGCATGTGCAGAGGCAATTTCTAAAAATTTCTATATAGAGATCTTCAATTGAGTGTACAGTGAGAAGGTCTAACTCATTTACTAACCTAGGGAGAAGGTAGGCATGTGTTTTATCACCAACAGGTCCGAAACAGTTACCTGCTCATCTGGACAAATATTGACGGCCTCCAAGAGAATGAGGCCCAGAGAAAAGAAAAATTGCCTAATTGCCACACAGCCCTCAAGTAAGACAAGAACAGAAGTAGGACTGCCAGGACTACTGGCTGTGAAGCTTTGAAGGCTTATGCTGTATCAATCTGTCAGACCACACTCATTCTATCCACACTAGCATACAAGCCCTTCAACAGAGTGTAACTAAATTGCAAATTAGTGATGGGGATTTTCTTGGACAAATACTTGAGGGATGAGGGCTTACTGGCTGGCTTAAAAATTTAGTTAAAATAGGAATTTATGTTTTAGCCGTAATGTTGCTTATGGTAATTTGTTTGCCATGTGTTTTGCAATGTGTTCAAAGACTAATTGATAAATCCATAAAAAAGATTTTACTGGTGGAAAAGAAAGGGGGAGATATGGGAATACAGCCATAAAGCAGGACTGAAAGTGCTGCTCAGCTTGTAACCGACATGGACGTTTTAGCCCTTGTAGGCCGCAAGCCTTGGCAACAGAAAGCAGAACCTTGAAGGAGGAAGCAAAAGATAACGGTGTGCTTGGTATTCTTCATTTGAGAGAAATCATGCAAGACTGTACGTGCCTCTGTGAGCCTGTGCAAAGCTATGATTAAGAGATATTACCAAGAAATGTAAACATTGTGATTGCTGCTAATTGTAGCTATAGCTGAAAAGGTACATAAACGGAGCTTTCCAAATCAATAAACTGGCTTCATGCATGCAAACTACGGGATGCTGTCTCTATCAATGCCGACACCGGCCCTCACAGCACAATGCCAGCCGCGACCTGCGACAGTGACCCAAGGTCAGGATTCAGTTCCTGCAGTGCCCGGGACTCCTCCCCAGGGTTCCCAGTCCTCTCTGCCCTCCTGGCACCTCTCGGCACCCCAGGCTGCCCAATGGCCAGGCCAGGCTGAGGCTCCGCAGCAGCTCCAGGCCTCAAACACTGCTCAGGGAGCACCAGGTGTGGGGTTTGGGCTCCAGGGGCAGCGTGCAGGGCTGGAGATGGGGCAAGCATCAGGGTGGCATCTGGGGAGACCCCCGGCCTCCCCAAGCTGCAACCCAGGGCTCTCATGGCCCTCAGGGAGCTACTGCTGCTGCTGGGCTCCACCTCGGCCTGAGGGGCTTGGCAGCTGCGGGGTCAGGACCAGAGGTGATGGGGCGGCACCGCAGAACATCCCTGAGCCCTTGGTTGGTGTCACCGAGAGGGGACAAGTAGGGAGCGGCAGCTCCTTCCCCTCTGCAGGGCAGCTGTGAGGGAATCAGTTTGGAAATGCAGCAATTGATCATTCTATCCCTGTCCCCAAGGAACTGAGGGAGCCTCAAAAATCCGGCAAATCCCACACCAATCTGCTCAACAACCAGACCAGAACCCTCCTCCTTCCCTAGCTGACCAGGCAGAGCTGAACAAACAAAAACCATTTCTCCCAGTTTAATCAAAGAGCTGCATTTTGAGTCCAATAAGAGGGACAAGGATCCTGTGCCCCCTGGCACTGGAGGAGGGAATGGGGAGCCCCTGAGGGTACTGGGAGCACTGGGAGCACTGGAACGGGAGCTCTGGGCAGGCCATTTGGGACCCCCACTAATTGCCAATCCCCGACACAGTGGGGACGCACAGGAGCTGGGGGCAGGATGACACACGAGGGCTGCCCTTAGTCAGGGACCTCCAGAGCCCCCAGTGTCACAGCACATTCTTGTAGATGTCACTGGGGTCCTGCTGTAACCCTTGCGGTCCCGACAGCTCTGTGTTGGTCACCTGGGGGGATGTGGTGCAGGGGGACCCTGTGAGAGACACCAGTTGTGGGGACCTGGGTGGGGGGGTGCCCCCCATGGGTGACGTGTCCCTTTGGCCCCCTCCTACACACCCCCCACTCATTCGATTCCCATGACTTGGGGTCCAGCACTGCCCCTTACTCAGGGGAATCCTGTGGGGATAAGGGGGCATCTGGGGAGTGTCTGGGGAGGGGGAAAGGGGACTCCCGGCCTGAGCCCCCCACTCACCCGTCCTGGGGCTTCCTGGAGGCTACAAGGGAAAGGGGAGGGGGTGACCGTGGGGACCCTGGGACCCCTGAACCTTCCTGGGACCTTGGCAGCTCCAACCACCCATGGGAACCCCAAATCCCCACTGCAGCCCCGATTCCCACCGGACCCCTGATTCCCCCAGTATTCTCCAAGCATCTCTGAACTCCCCAGAACTTCTGCACCACTGCGGGGCTCCAAACATCCCCAGCATCCCAGACCCTCTGAGCCCTCAGAAACCCAAGTGAGGAGGGGCACTCCCCAAACTCCCCCAATAAAGATCCTCTAATATGCCTGCACAGCCTTCCAAAAACACTCCAAACCCTCCAGGTGCTCCCCGCGCCACTCTAATGTTCCTCAAAATCCAGGGATGGCCCTGGAGCCCAATCAAGACCCAGCAAATTCCCCCAAATCCCCGGGACCTCAAACTGAGGTCACTGCAGGCTCAGTTTCCCCCAGCTCAGGAGCCCTGGGTGCTGCCGATCTCTGCCCCCACTCTGGGGGCTCCCTCTCACTCCAGGACCCTCATCGCTCCCATTGTCACCCACCCCGGTGGTGCCACCAGTGACAGCCCCCCATGACAGCCAGGAGCAGGAGCAGGAACAGGAGGGTCCTGCTGACATTCACAGCCACTGCTGGGGACAGAGGGGACACATTGGGGTCACTCTGAACCCCGGAGGTCCTGAACACTCTGGTGACCCTGCGTGATCCCACCTGTGACCCAGGGTGAGTGAGGGGTTGCCAACAGTGCCAGCTCAGGGTTGAGTGCCTGGAACACGTGGTTCCCATCCTGTCCCAGCCTGTTGGTGGCCACACACTGGTAGGTGCCTGAATGTCCCACATCAATGTCCCTGAGCTCCAGGAGGGGACCCTGAGACACCTCCTGCCCGTTGTCCAGCCAGGTGAAGGTGACAGGGGCTGAGCCCACCTGCACTGAGCAGCGCAGGGTCACGTTGTCACCTGCATGCACCTGGTGTTCCAGGGGACTGGGGGTGATGGTGACATTGTCCACGGGCACTGCAGGGACACAGACAGGGCTAAGGCCACAGGGAGGGGCTGGCAGCTGGTGTGGGGATAGGGATGAGGGGATGGGTGTGAAGGTGGATAACGGTGGATATACAGGGACCACGGAGGGGTGAGGGGACACAAGGTAGAGGCGGGGGGACCCAAGAAAAGTGTCTGGGGGACATGAAGGTGCCCAGGAAAGGGACCCAGAGAGGTTATGGGTGCTCCCTCTGCCCATCCCCACATTCACTGTGCACCGTGAGGCTAAACCAGGGGCTTCTCTTCCACACAGCCCCCACCTCGGAGTGCACATGGCAGCTGTAATTCCCCGAGTGGGAGACCCCCACAGCGGGCACCAGCAGCTGCAGGGACCTCTGCGGGCCCCCCACCACCTGCCCATCCCGGCAGAACACGTGCAGGAGTGGGGCTTGGCGCCCCGGGGGGCTGGGGGTGCTGAGGCAGCTGAGAGTCAGGAGGGACCCCACGGTGGGTTTAGGGGTTCCTCCAGCACTGGCACTAGGTAGAGCTCAGGGCAGGAGAGGGGAGGCGAGGACTGTGTGAGTCTGAGTCTGCTGGGAAGTGTCTTTGAGGGTGTCAGGAGATTGGAGTTCCAGCCATGGGGGTGCTCACCATGTGCTGTCACTGTCACTGCTGCTGACCGTGACTGCCAGGACCCCACCAAGCCCCCGCAACTGTAGCTGCCACTGTGGTTCAGCTGCAGGGGAAACAGAGACAGCTCGGTCCCATTGACCGACCCCCTCAGTTCCTTCTCGTCCTGGTAAAATCGCACCCTGGTGACCGTGTGGTTCCAATGGCCGTACCGACAGTGCCGTGTGATCGTGTCCCCCTCCAGCAGCGCCCGTGCTGGCACATGCAGCACCAGCAAATCTGAGAGACAGGAGGATCCTCTCTCACCGAGGGACTCAAGACAGGTCCAAAGTGCTCCCCGTGACCTTGAGAACATCTGGGTGCACTGGGATGTCCCTATGGGCAGGGCAGAGGCTCTTGCCACACAAGGGCTGTGATGCCACCTATGGAATGGAGTCCACCCTGACTTGTCAGGGTCCACCCTGATCATTTAAGATCCCCACTGACCATCCGAGACCATCATGGGGGACTGAGCCCAGTGCCAGGTCTGTGACACGTGTAGATGCCTCTCTCTACGACAGTGAAGTGGTCCGGTCCCTCCTGCCACAATCGCTGCCCGTCCTTGTACCAGGTGGTGGCACCAGCACTCCCCAGCCCCTGGCAGGTCAGTGTCACCCGGTCCCACAGCACCGCTGGCCTCCAGGGGGCCTCCACCTGGAGCTGGATGATCTGGGCACCTGTGGGTGACAGGGGACACCAGCCTGCCAGGGTCACCATGGGGCTGGGGACAGCAGGGTGGGGC
>JAXCLO010000129.1:70293710-70305027 GCA_035583995.1 Arremon aurantiirostris
AGGCCTGCTCTGAGCTGTGGCTGGCAGCTCCCAGCAGGGCCCTGCACTTGGCCCTTTGCAATAAACCCCAAGTTCCAAACCTGGCTGCAGAGATCTCTCATCTCCATCCATCCTGACAATCCTACCCCCCAATGCTCTTACAGGGTTGTCCTTTCCAACACAAAATTATCCATCCCACCGCCCAAAGGAAAGATGCTGCTCTCACTCTGGGTGACCAGGATAACAAATCCTCCTGGAGGGAGACTCCAGTGCTTTCCCCAACCTCCTCATGGTGGCCACATGAGGCCTGCAGGCTGGTTTCACACCAGCATTTGCTGACAGCAAAATATAATGGAAAACATTTCCGTGCAGCAATGCCGACCACATCCTAATTGGCATTTTGTGTAACCACCCCCAGGATCAGCAGATTTCAATTGAGCAAAACCAATCAATGGTGCTCCAGCGGTGCCACTGCTGCCATCCCTGGGCCCCAGAGCTTGTCTCTGTCCAGCCCTTGGGTGAAGGAAGTCCCATGGTGGTGGCCCAGGGACAGGTCTTGTGGCTGGATCCCAAGGGAAGGGAAAAGAAGGAATTGCAATTTGGTTCAGTCTGCTGGAGCTGGCCATCCCTGGGGTGTCAGTAGGTGTTGGGAAGCCTGGAAGTCTCTTGGAGCTTCTTCAAGAGTCTGGGATCCTTAGACTTTCCATCTTAGATCATCCACAGGATGATCTACAGAATCACAAAATCATGGAATGGTTTGGGCTGGAAGAAATCTTAAAAAATAACTTGTGCCACCCCATCTGCCATGGTCAGGGACACCTTCCGCTGTCCCAGGCTCCTTCAAGCCCTGTCCAGCCTGGCCTTGGACATTCCAAGGATCCAGGGGCAGCCACAGCTGCTCTGGGCAACCTCAGGGCCTCCTCAGCCTCACAGGAAAGGTGGAAGAAAGGAAGGGGACAGGAGGATCTGGCTGTGGGGGACAGGAGGACACACCCTGGCAGTGTCACTGCACACCCCAGCATCTCAACCACCACTAAAATCCCACCACTAAAATGGGATGTTCCTCCTACAGACACCCAAAGGGAGATCCGAGCTGGTCCTCTTTGAGTGTTGGATCTGTGTCCTCAAAAAGAAAATTTCAGACTCCAGGAGCCTCCTGGAGAAGCAAGTATTTGAACAAAATGATTTCTCACGCTATATATGTATTGAAATATGAATATTTACATCACACTTCAGCTTTGAAACTTCTGAGCCATTTCTATCTGAACACCACTTTTGGCATAAAATACTGGGCATTTTCTACCTTGTTTTTTGTCTTATCTTTGCAATAGCACCCAACTGTAAAAACCTTGATTTTAATGCAAGTCAGGAATGGATGAAGCAGCAGAGAAACCTTCGTCCCCTTTTTGGGGACTTTTGTCCCAAATTTTGCTCCCTTTTGCTGGCTGGGATAGGCAAGGAGACACTTTGAGTCCCACTGCTGTTTTCCCCAAGCATTCCCACAATTACCCCCCAGCCTTCTGCTCCCTGTCCTGAGATTCAGAAGCAAAAAAAAAAGACAATACAGGAAGTTTTGGTGGATTTTCCTTCTGTTGAGCTATTGTGGGGCTCCTGTGCTCCTCCTGAGCTCTCAAAGAGCCTGAAAAGTTCATTTTCTTCCCTTCTCTCCAGCTCTACCTCTCTACTCTAATCCAGGGCATAAAGACACAACCAGTCACACAAGAGAAACATTAAAAAAAATGTTTTCATGCCCGGATCCAGCGCTGGGGCAGCAGGAGGAGCTGGAACTGGGGCAGGACAGAGCGTGCAGCCACCAGCCAGGGTGAGAAAGTAGGTCCAAGGTGATCAGAGTGAAAAACAAACGCTCCACGTCCCATGCCATGCCATGCCACGCCAGGGTTGTTGTTTTCTCCTCAGGGGTTGCTCAGGAAGTTTGCAGCAGGATACGCCGCTGACCTCTGCTCCGCTCGCGAGCCGCGCTAACGCCGCGCTCACCTTCTCTCACACCACAAACACAAGGTTTCCTCCCTGGGAATCTGGCTCTGTCTGCAGGTTTCCTGTACTGGGCAGCAGTTTAACCCTTTGGGATGTACCATGTCCCAGCTGGTCCAGCAGGAGCCCTTGGGGAAGTAGCTTTGATTGGGACTGACAATCAAATTTCATTGGGGCGGACAATCAACTTTGATTGGGCTGGCAGGAATGCTGTCCTCAGTTATCTGAGCTTTGTGGAGAGGAGGAAGGAATAAATGGTGAAAAATAAAAGTTATCTGCTTTTGTTTTTTTTAATTAGTCAAAGTTCAGGTCTCTGTGGGGTGCTCTTCTTGGTGCCATGACCAAGGAGTTCCAGAATTCCAGAAACGTGGAGATTCTCCCACCTGGATGCAAAATCCAGAAAAACTCTCTTCCTGGTGAGGAATCCTCTGGAAGAAGCACAAGTGAGTCTGTGGGAAAGCCCCAGATTTGTCCCAAAAGATGCTCTGCCCTATGTGCTTATTTCAGCCCCAGATAAACTTTGGATTAATCATGAATGGCTTGGAAGGTGGAATTCCCATCATATGGGTACATTCCAGCCCCAGACATCTCCTGGAAAGGAGGCAGGAGTTATTCTTACCCTACACCTCTGCAGCACTTGCCCCTGCTGGGTGCATCCAGGGATGGATGGTTGGAAGAAGCAGTGGGACAGCCCCATCCTGGGGACTCTGGCGGTTCCTACTTGGTTTAATTCCCCTTTGTAGCTTGGGTGGGGCATGGGGGACACGACAGCAGCACGAAAACAGGCTCTGGAAAGAGCGACTCACTTGCTGAGCCATTGAGGATGTTGTTTATATGCGAGATCCTGTTTTCTTCCTCCAGCAAAGTGCTTCTCCTCCCAGGTGCATCTCCCGAGGCTCCCCGGGGCGAGAGCGGCTTCCTGGCAGAGTGACCCCGTGGGAGAGGCCGGGATCAGCCAGGGGGACGAGCCCCATGTCCAGGGGAGAAGCCCTGTGCTGGTGTTCACAGGGGTCTTAGGGTGAGGGAAGAGATGAGAATGTTGACTACGTGTTTCAGAAGGCTTGATTTCTTATTTTATGATATATGTTATATTAAAACTATACCAAAAGAATAGAAGAAAGGATTTCATCAGAAGGATAGCTAAGAATAGAAAAAGAATGATCACAAAGGCTTGTAACTGACCGAGACAGTCTGGACAGTCTTGGCCATTAATTAGAAGCAACCACATGAGACCAATCACAGATCCACCTGTTGCATTCCACAGCAGCAGATAACCATTGTTTGCATTTTGTTCCTGAGGCCTCATAGCTTCTCAGGAGGAAAAAGTCTTAAGGAAAGGATTTTCATAAAAAGATGTCTGCGACAGTTGATGGCTGCTGTAAATGGCCCCTGCCCCAGACAATCCTTACATGTCCTTAACTCAATTCCTTGACACACAGAAAGCCCCTTGGAGCCCCAATGGGACCAGAAATTCAAAGGAAAGGATCCACAATACAGAAAATGACACATCCAAAAATTGACTCCTGCTTCAGAGGTACCAACACTTCCTGTGACATTAATAACCCAGAGTACTGTGAACTAAAGGGCAAATGGAACTGGTAATGGATTTCCTAACAGAAAACAGAGTTTAATGCACTTCATAATAGGAGGAAGGAGATTTAGTGAGAAATCTTCAGGTTTTGTCTAAGAGTACCATTCCATGCCAGCATTTCCAATTGAGTTCATTCTCTCAGGTCCCTTTACCCGGAATTAGGAGTGAATGAATATCATCCCAATTTAAATTAATTATTCAATTAATTGTTTGATGCTAACAGAAAAAAAAAAAAAAGGGATCTTGACTGGGCACTCTGAAGTGCATTGTTATCTGTATGTATCTCTATGTGTAGGCTGTTTCATTGATCCTTTCTGTAGCAATTACCTGTGTGATGATTTTGGATAGTCCATGAACTTTTCATTACAATCAATGAACACTTTAGAAGGCCAAATAAGGAAGCTGTAACAGATGGTAGGACACACAGAATTACAGAATTATAGAATGTTCTGAGTTGGAAGGGACCCATCAGGATCAGCCAGTTCAAGTCCTGGCCCTGCACAGGACCATTCCCAAGAGTCACCCCCTGGTTCTGAGAGCATTGTCCAAACATTTCTTGATTTCAGACAGGCTTGGTGCTGTGACCACATCCCTGGGAAGCCTGTTCAGTGCCCAAACACCCTCTGGGTGAAAAACCTTTACCTGAAATCCAACCTGAACCTCCCCAGACTCAGTCTCAGGCCATTCTCTTGGGTCCTGTCACTGGTCACCAGAGTGAAGAGATCGGAGCCTGCCCCTCCTCTTCCCCTCATGAGGATGTTGAAGACATCTGAGGTCTCCCTTCATCTCCTCTTCTCCAGGCTGACCTCAGCCACTCCTCACACAGCTTCCCTTCCAGACCCCTCACCATCCTCCTGGCCTCCTTTGGACCCTCTCTAACAGCTTTATGTCAGTTTTTATATTGTGACGCCCAAAACTGCTCACAGGACTCAAGATGAGACTGTACCAGTGCAGAATAGACCAGGATTGTATTGTGTTTTTATTTCTTGACAGCAAAAAAATACAACTTTTATTAAAAGAAAAAAAAAGAAACACTAACCTTTATTTTCAAATAAAGGCTGGAGTCCCAGTAGTATACCAACCTTTACCCTCTCTGTTTAAAATTTACACAGAAGGACATTTCTGGTGAGTAGAGCATGGTAAATGAGAAGTCTGAATTTCAGCTGTCAGGACCTTTTGTAAGCAGTTTGCTCTTTCATTTTAAATTACAAATTGTTCTTGGACCTTAATATATGCACATATATTTTTTCTCTAAAAATTAGCCATTATTCCCAATCCATTCTCTAATTTAATATATAAGACATGAATGAAGTAAAATGAAAGTTAGGAATAACACTTCTTGCCTTAGTGAAATACTGCAACATGATGATATCACCAGGTTAAACCCTTTTACCTTGAAGTGGACATGAATAATTCAGGCCTTCAAATTATTGTTCAGCCACATAACCTTGTCTGTCAGTCAACAAAGGCCACTCTTTCTGTCCCCATCCAAATTTAATAGGTGTTGATTCCCTTCCTCCCCACTGTCTTTTCTGCCTGAGACTCAAATGTGCACGGGCGTGCTGCTTAGCTGGAGTTGCTTGTGCCTGTGCAGGTCTCCGCCTGAAAAACTTTGTCTCTTCCTATTTCATCAGTGGCTATCAACAATCAAGAAACATGATAGCTTTGCTGACTGTGCGTTATTGAAGTCATAATGAAATGCCTCATTTGAGCTTTCTTTTTTCACAAAGCTAAAAAAAATATCCAGCAAGGAATTTCTTGCAAACTGTAGCATTTCCAAATGCTACAGAACATGGTTACAAAATTGACAAAGGAAATACATCCTGGCTCATAAACGCTTGCAAATGATTATTTGATGAGCTCATTTTATAATCACTACTGGGGTCCAAAGAATTATGGCGATAATCTTTCAATTTACAATTCCTCCAGGTCTAGATTCTTTACAAACTTAAACCAAAGAAAATGTATTAAATAAATAGGCTAAAAGTAATTCACATGTTCAGCATTTGTATTGCTTAACTCTGAAGTCAAAAATCTGATGTCATTCATGTGTTTCTGAACATGAACTAGTAAAAAAGATCCTCAATATCTGGCTCAGATACAACTCACCAATCACTTATCTTCCTTGATTTGAATAATAGTTGCCATAAATATTTTTATCATTATGTTTGCACAGAAGTTCTCATAACAGGGTCCTGGTCCGCAGCTGGGATTCCAGGGTGCTGTTGGTACAAACACAGGACAGACCCTATGCCAAGTGACCTCTTGCCTGTCAAATCAAATCCATGAGAAATCAAAGGCAATGAATCACATCCGAACTAGGATAAGCATCCAGGCAAAACAGATTACCTGCCCTATCTCTGAACATTACAATGTTTACGAGCTGTGTTGACATTTCTCCTTTTCAGCTCCAAAATTTCTTTGCACGTTTATCCTTTCATGCTTTACTCCTCTCGCATTTATTTTGGCACAAAGAAATAGGAGCACATGTGATTTCTGTGTCTTACACCTTTCTCTGGTTCAAGAACCAGGAAATCTCAATGGTCATCAGATTATTCTCATATATGACTATAATAATAATATAATGAAAGTGTAGCAGCAAGACTGATGGATGTGTTGAGGGCAATTTAATTCTGGCTATCCCCAAGATGAGAAGAGAAGAGGTTAAACATTAAACTTAAAGGTTGTTTCCCCTGACTTAGACAATGGCAAATTTGCCTAAAAATCCTGAATTACTGTTCACTTGCCTTTTTCTGGCCCACTCTGGCCAGTTGGATACCTCCTCTGCTAATTCTGGCAGCTGCAGCTCCTTGGAGTTTGTAATAATTTAATAGTCCTGGTTCTCCAGGCTCAGTGCAGCACAGCAGCAGGGCTGTCCTCTGTGACGAGGGAGCGCAGAGTTTTTGTAGCTTCCCTTCACCGCTTTTACGGGCAAATAAAAAAACCAGACAATCTGCATTACAAAATACTTCATAGCTCGTTTAAAGACACAGGGAAATTATTGGGCTGTAAACACAGGTTTAACCTGTATTACATGACCTGTAATAGCAGCTGTAAATTTCCCAGCATATTTGGAAGCAATTCAAGTCAGCAATGTGGAGTTGAGCAAGCAACGTGGTGGGGAGAGAGGACAAAGGTTCAATGCTTGGTTTGAAGGCTGAATCCCTCCAAATTTTGCTGAATAGAGTAGAAATTAATGATTTTTTTTTCTTTTTATTTCAATTTTTTCTCACAGATCAGTTGGGGAAGATAAGGTAGACATTCTGTAACCTTAATTTTTCACTATGGTACCACCATAAATTTTTGATGCCCTCTATTTTCAAGCTGTGTAATTTTAATTCAATTTTTTTTTGTATTATTATTATTTAAATTTTATAAAGCTAAACTTCAATCAAATACAAGGTTCTCAAACAAATAGGACAAGGTTATTTTATACATCCCACTCAGGAGTCAAATTTCTAGAGTCCTGATTTTACAGATATCTTAGAGGTTTAAATCATCCTGCTTAGCCAAAGTAAAGTGAGTTCTCAAAATATTCTCAGAATATCTTCAAGGGATATTTTGTCCAGTAAATATTCTGGCTGTAAAATTAATATTAAAAAGGTCCATCTGATCTCAGTTGGCCCACCTTATTCTTGAAATATCTTCTCACACATGTGCTAGAGGCCAATGTTTGGGAGGAATTAAATTATTTACATTATTGAGAACAACCTCAGAAATTTAGTAGAGACATTTAAATTTATAGGCATTTCTCAAAGGGAAAAAAATCCCCACACAGTGACATTGGAACTGGCATCATGCTTCTGAAGGTAAACAAAGTCCTCAGTGTGTGACTTTGTAGATAAAACAGTGAAGATGATTGCCATGCTTAAATAATAATGAGAAAGCTTCAGATTTAGTTTTCTGCATATCATATTAGACCTGCAGATTTAACATGAGATGCAAGAGTGAATTTTCTCTAGAGAAACCAAGCTTCCTTTGTGGTTTATCATAATGGTTAAAGTATGACTAGAGGTAGACAGTGTTGTCAAACAGCTGTCAAGGTCCTGAAAACACTAGCAATTAGAAATCTGGAAAGTGAATTAAAAATATGGGAAGCAAAAGATCACTTTCTTGCTAAAAATTAATACTTTTTTCGTTGTAAGAATAGAGAATAATTCAAGGGAAATAATGCTGGTTTGCATCTAAAACAGAAAAAGTGGTTAAAGGCATAGAATGGGAAAAAAAAGAGACAAAAGAAAAAATATTTTAAAAATTAATATAAATACACAAAGGAGAAATATAAAGGCATGTGAAAGCAGAAATAAGGATTGAAAAAAAAAGGATAAAACAAATGTCTTTTACTCTCTATGACCCAAGCAAACAACCCCAATAAATACTACAGAGGTTGCGGAAGTGGCAGAATTGCCAAAACACTTTAAAAAGTACTGGAAGGTTAATTATAGCTGCCCTGCAAAGACACAGAAAGTCTAGGGTAGAAGTACACCGGAAGCCAGTAAAATCCTACACAAGCTCAGCTTAAGGTAAAGCAAAGAAAAGGCAGCACACTGACATGTGGGAAAAGCTGCCAAAATCCCATCTCCTGAGGAACCATCACCTTTCAATAAAAATACAGTTCCAGACTTCAGACTTATGCCTTGAACAGGGAAAATAAACACCATGAAATCATTAAATGTTGCAAAGTTTCTGTTCTAATTTCATTAGAAATTTCATTCTGCTCTAATTCCATTCTGTTCTGATTTTTCTTTTTATTTTTTTTCCCTGATGTTGCACTATCAGATAGTCCCTATTATTCTAGTCTTTAGGGGTTTTTTGTCCACAGGCATTGATCAATTTCACAAATTTGGTGGAGTACGACATGCATTATATCTCCATACCACACTTTCCCTCATGCAGCATGCAGGCCTAGGGTTTCTTTACCTCAAACTATCCAAACCCTCCACAACTTTTCAGCTCTATGGACACTTCCATAATGACCATCACTGCAGCATCCAAATGTGCAGCAGACAGGCACTAACCTCTGCAACGCTTCTGTGAGGCAGGGCAGCATCTCCCATTCTCTTTGAAAATGATATTGAGATGAGCCACTGGGTGTTATTATTATGTGCAGTGAAAATTCAAGAGCTTGTTTCTGACAGAAGGAAATCAAAATAGTTTCTCTGTTAACTTAATTGGGCTTTGAGTCACTCTTTGTATCGAGAAATTCCCATTGTTTGTTTTACATCAGCTCAGAGTACATCTGGGCTGGCCACTAGAATACCAATTCTATCATTTCATGCTGTACAATACTTACAGTAATACTGTCTGTAATAATAAAGCCTGACTGCTCTAAAATCCCCCTTGAGATGAGATGTGCTTTGGCACAGACAGGGCAGTGAGGGGCTGTTTCCCAGCCTGCATGCAGCCACCCTGTTCTGGAGCCTAAAAGGAATTCCTGTCCTCGCTGTGTGCTCCAGACCTGTAAAGACACCACCTAAAGAGAAAAAAAAAAGCCACAAAAAAAAAAAAAAGCCACAAAAAAACCCAAAAAAACCCAACCAAACAAAAAAATAACCAAAACATAACAACAAAAAAAAAAAACAAAGAGCAAAACCCCACAAAAAAAAAACCCAAAAAAACCCCAATTAACAAAAAACAAACAAAAAACCCCAAAAAACAAAAAAAACCCAAAACCCAAAACCACCCAAAAAACAAATAAACAAAAAGAAAAAGGAAAAAAACAAAACCAAAACCCAAAAAAACCCAAAAACAAATAAACAAAAAAAGCCCCAAAAAAGGAAAAAACAAAACCAAAACCCAAAAAAACCCAAAAAAAGAAATAAACAAAACAAAACAAAAAAAACCAAGAAAAAACAATACCAAAAACCAAAAACCAACAAAAAAACAGAAAAACAAACAAAAAACAAACACACGAAAAAACCCCAAAACCCCCCCCCCCCAAAAAAACCAAACCCCAAACCAAACAAAAAAAACCAACAACAAAACAACAACAAATAAACAAAAACCCAACCAAAACCCAGGACAGCTGTATCAAATCCCCCTAAGTCTGCATTTCCCTGCAGGAGTGATGGCTCACAGTGATGCACCTGGCTGCACATGTCTGGGCTGGCTCTCTGTGTGTCACACAACAAGTGGAAATGGTTTCAGTGAGCAGGCAGGGCTGGAAGCTCTCTGTCTGAGCCAGGCCAGGTGTCTGGGCTCTCTCAGCTGTTACACAGAACACTGGCACCAGCACAGAGATCCTCCTTCCTGGCTGAGAGGGTCACTGAGCGCTGGCACAGGCTGTGCAGGGAGGGTACAGAGCATCCTGCTCTAGAGACAGCCAAGGGACACCTGAGTTTCTGCATCCTGTGCAACCTGCTTTATGGGACAGTTGGATAAGATAATCTCCAGAGATCCTTTTTTACCTGAGCTGCTCAGTGGGTTCTTCTGAAGTGAGCTGCCTCTCATTCTCCATCACCATATCCCTTAGAATGAATTATGGGACACCATTCTATTATATAGAATACTGATATATATTCTATTCTATAGAATACTGATATATCTATATATCTATAGATATATAGATATAGATATTTATATAGTTATATAGAATACTGATACATTGCTGCAGAGCACAGTTTTGACCATTTCCATTAAAAGCTCTTTGCCTTTTAAATGACATGTTCTTTGCTGCTGATATAAATAGCGAAACAAACAAATTAGCAAAAGCTGCATGCAGTTGCAGGAAACATCATTCCTTGTTTTGATTAGGGACTGTTTTAAAACCCTAATGTCCCCACAGCTGTTGATAAACATTCTGTGGATTCTGCTGTCTTTAAGGAACCTGGACTTTAGCATGGGCATGGCTTGCTCTTCTGGTTAGGGGAGTGATCAGAGTTTGATTCACATGTCTTAAAACAGTTAATATACAGTGCCATTCAAGCTGAGGGTGATCATCCGCAGTCTGCCCATCCAAACAATACAAGTGAAAAATGTGTCACTTAATGAGCCTGAATCAAACACCAGTTAAATCAATGTACAACATATGCAAACAACTGTCCTCGACATTAATAGGGTTACCTTGGATTTACCACTGGCACAACTGATTGGGATCTGTCCCATTACCTTGCATTAATTATGCATTGCTGTTACAATCTAATTATCCCCATGATTTTCTTCTGACCATTACAGATGTGTGTGTACACCCACCACCAATTCTCCTTGTCATCCACACTCATTAATATCAGATAGCAGGGGAACACCAGGGTGAGCTTGCAGCACCCAGCAGCAACTCATCAAGCCCAAACTTCTCTCTTCAGTCATGAATAACTGTCTGGGAAGAAATCGAACAGGTTAAACATACTTGATACAGAAAGGCATCAACAGAGAAGGAAATTCAGGCAATTCCATCTAAAATAATCATGTTTTGAAGTTTGTGAGACTCTAGGATTTGGTTAGCACAAAAAAAAGGGTTTCAGGCATCAATAACAGAAATATTTGTTTTAAAAATATTTTCAGCTTATTTTCTGGCAGCTTGAAGACCATCGGTCTAATTTTTCAAAGATTATGAACAGGAAAATGAACAAAATAGGAAAGCAAAAATTTTCTTGAGGATGCCACTTCTATATTTCAAAATGCAGGTATTTATTCAGAAAACTGTCAAAATAGTCAGTTTAGAAAAGAAATTGTGCACAGTTAATATTTGCAATTTATTGATTCTAAGTATTAATTATATAAAATCAATAATAATAATTTATATAAAATAATTATCAC
>JAXCLO010000129.1:70305266-70321709 GCA_035583995.1 Arremon aurantiirostris
CCTGTAACATCTGTGAAGCTGAGAAAGACTCATAGAATCCACAATTCCAGTGTTTTTTGAGTTTCCAGTGTTTTCAGTGTTTTCTGAGCTCTTCTTTCTCAGCATCCACATCTGGGGCTGCCTTTGTCCTCAGCTGCTCCATCACTGGAGAATGATCACAGGGGGCTTCCAAAGGATTTGGAAAAAAGGATCTGGGGGAAAACAGAACTGAGAAATGAGGAGGAGAAAGAAAAAAAATGAACCAAATGTGCTGTAAGGGTCTGCAATAACACAACAGCACACTCAGTGAGGGCCTCCCCTAGCAAGTATGTTGGCAAACCCAGCAGCACAGTGCTTGTCATGGGTAGTTATCAAGTCTGAATCCAGGTTCAAAGATATTTTCCCCAAGCTCTCTCTCCTGAAAAAGAAAAATCAGGACTTCTATATCCCTCTATGTTGAAGTTATAACCTAAAATATATATCATAAAATAAAAATATTGTTAATAACACGAAGCTTCTGATGTAAATGTTGAATTCAGCAGAGCTCTTTTGGTACAAAGCTGCACTATCAGAGTGAGGAACAGAATAAACCTAAAGGTTTATGCAGTGATGGGCTTTTAAGCTCACAGAGGCAGGCAAATCAAGCTGAGCAAGTTTAATGAAGTCTTTTTTTTTGTGAATGCATTTTAAAAGTCAAGAGCTGTTCATATAACTAAGGGAGCTGTCTTGTGAATGAATACAGGGAAGGGAAGACCACAGAAAGATTTATTTCCTATATACTTACTGTATTTTTCAGCTATATATATTTAATTTCACAACCTCAAGAGTAATAACAGGAGCAAATATTTTGCTAGGCTAATGCATTATTAATCGTAGAATAAAGTGGGGAACCAGACAACTTTGGCACCTTATTCTAAGACCACATGAAAAACACTGCTCATAAATGACACTCAAAATAAGCAGCCTGGCATCTTATTGAACACAGAACATGATGAGTTGCAAAACCAAGAAGCAGCCCTGATTTATCCAGTGGAACTTGACATTTCCTACAAGCCAGCATTGGCTTAACATTAATTAAAGCTTCACATGAGTGTTATCTTTTTTCCTCCCCCCTATTGTTCTCATGGTGTGCAACCTATTTATTTTTTTTTTTTTCTGAAACGCTGCAGTTTGTGGATATGTATCAACCTGAATGACAGAGCTGGATAGCTGACTTCAAATGTCAGGATGCCTGTAGGCAATCAAAACAGAGACTTCTCCTTTGTTAATAACATGAAAAGTGCATGTGAAACTCATGGCCTTCAGAAAGTTTGAGAGAAAGGTGGATTTTAAAGAATGAAGTAAGTAAGGATGAGAGACAAATTCTTAGCATTTCACCCCCTGCCAACAATTACTTCCTTTTATGTCCACGAAGAATAAGAAAAAGAGGAAGTTTCTTCCTATTAAACTTCAGTTGACAATATTATGGCATTTTTTCCTAGGTCTTTAAAATTCAGAATACAAAATTCATTGATTCCTGAATGACACATGTGTACTGCATCACCAATGCTTCCTGTGCAAATAACTCATACTCTTTGTGGTATTTGTTTCGTAACAAATGTTAAATTATAGCTTTGTTTTTAACTAAGCTCATATAGTTCTCTGCACAATGATGAAAAAAATTTAAAAAAAGAAAATTGACCAGTATTTATCTTGTCCAACTCTATCCTGTTAAAACTATGTGTTTCTGGTCATAACCCATTATTTAAACTGTTTCCACAGTCATGGGAGAGAGCATGGTATCACCAGAGAGGAATTAATCCTACCCTAAAATAGATGTTTAACATGTGCATGATGAATCATTCTCTGCAGAGACCTTTTTCCTCTCCTTTCATTAGAGAGGAAATTTAGGTGACTACCTTAATGAAATAACTAATTTTTATATGGCTGAGTTAGGAAAGGTGAATCTCAGCTGAAAGAAAGAACATGGCAAACCTAATTATATATGTATATATAAATTTTTTTCTTTGTAAACCTGAAAGGAACCATTCCCTGTTAGGATCCACCTGCTGTCTTTGAAACAGGACACAAGACAGGCACAGCACTGTGAGTGCCACATGGAAAGATTAATCAGGAAACAGAAATGGAGAATTGTCAAATTTCTATGTAGCTAGTAATAACCTAGGGAAAATATAAAAATAAGCTTAAACTATAAAATTCATGTGATACATGCAATATTCAGGAATTGTTTTAGGTTTCTAAATGGAAAACCCTTTCCTAGCATTCCCACTGGTTAAAAACATACATCTTGGCAAACTGTACCTTGGATTCCTCTCAGGATTTTGAGGAAGTGGTTTGGGATATGTGCAGACCATCAAAATTCCAGTCAAGTCCCATGCCAGAAACCCTAGAGCTTCAAATACCTCCTTCAGAGAGTTTGTCCAGGGTGTGTGACACAGAGCAATTTATGTCCCCACAATATAGCCCATATATCCTTCATAACCTAATTTTCCCATCTGCGGGATCAGTGCTGTGATACTTATTTCTCTTGCAAGGGTTGTATAATAACTCCTAGCATTTGCCTTTAATATGACTTGTAAGGGAGACAAAAATAAAATATATTGTAAATTATTAATGCAGTCATATTTCTGGGGCTTCCTTTTATGGAATAGCATGAACTAGTAAAGAATAAATACCAATTCATATATTGAAAAAAACACAATACATTAAACAACCCCCCACCATTTTTAGGTATAATTTTAATTATTTATATATCATACTCTGAAACTACTCTCCAGCTCTGAGAAGGATATCGATTTCTTTGTAATTGGACAGAAATGGACAAAATAGAAGGATACCAAACTGCTGAAAATTAACCAGCACTACTCTGTGGCAGTAGAAAGAATTCATGATCAATGACGAGCTGGAAGGAAAAATGAAATAACTATTTTCTCACATATTTATTCTGAGAAAATAGAATTGGTGTGAAGACTCACTGGTAAGGCATTTTACTGCAAGACATGGAAAAATTGTTTTCTTGCAGTGACTGAGTGAATACTGGAGTCAACCTCATCACTAGTTGCCACCTATATATATTTGAATAAATGCAGTCTGGCCCCAAGAATCACTTTCTGTGCAGAGATGGAGGCCCACAGATGAGAAATGAACTGAGTTTTAGCATCCATATTCAGGTAAAAGAAAGAGTGGAATTTTTTAAGGGACATTTTTGCTACTGTTTTGTCTTACAGGGTAGGATATGGAAGGTGTTAATGTGCAGGTTTTCTGAGAGAAAAGTACCTGCAAGGCTGACAGAAGAACATGACAAAAAGATGTAATAATGTGTGTACTAGGAATTGCTCACATTGAGAAATGATCCCTATTGCTAACTCTTCTATGAGCAAACTGGGAGGTACAGCCCTGTCCTCCAAGCATTTATGATCTTCTAATCTATCTCACTGAGTTACGAGGACCCTTCAAAGTAAAAGATATATATCTGCGAATGTTT
The DNA here is from genome assembly GCA_035583995.1 of Arremon aurantiirostris. NCBI lineage: Eukaryota > Metazoa > Chordata > Aves > Passeriformes > Passerellidae > Arremon > Arremon aurantiirostris. Next base: position 70,308,730 of record JAXCLO010000129.1, read on the forward strand.
TGGGAAACAATAATTTAAGTGAATCTGGAAGTATAAGCCTGACATTTGACATTAGACTGATTTCCTTTCTTTCTAGAATTTGTGCTCAGCTGCAAGTTCCATGTGCCCTCATTTACATCTCCCCTCTCAATTCTTTTGCACCTTTCCCAGGCATTTAATGTGTTTTTAATCTTATTTTTTTCTATTGTTAATTTTCCCCATGCAATTCCTCTTCCCTGTCATGACACCTGAAGCAATCTCAGGGGCATCTCCACTCTACATGCCTCCAGTCCTTACTTAGGGAAAGGAGAGAGACTTTTTGAAAGAGCACGTTTAAGGGTCTCTGAGAACATAAAAAGGTGAGACCAGCTGCAGTGAGTCATATCTCCAACACCAGTCAAATCTGGATGCAAATGAAGAAGTGAAGTGTCAGAGCATGTGTGTGTGATTCCAGCCCAGATCTCTCTCCCAGATATTAATTAACAGGATACTGAACCTTTCTAAGACAGGAATTCTTTCCTTGAATTTACTGTTTGGCTCATATCTTCTTCTTGCAAACTTGTCCAGTCTCCTCCTGATTCATTGCCAGCTTTTTACATCTACAGCATCCCAAGGAAGGGAATTCTACTGCTGAATCTTTCTGCTTATACCTGGAAAACCCCTGGAAAAACGTGCATTAGGAGCACACTGGAGCAGCAAATACATGACTAATAATTGCCTTTGTATTTGGGACAAATCTGGAACAAATGTGTGGTATCCTGCACTGCCAGGGGGAAAATCTGGTTGGTAAATATTATTTTGATCCCTAGGTAAGATCTCAATTTTCTTTCACATAACTGAACAGGAGTGAAATTCGGTATGAGGGGTTTGTTTGACCAACAGGCTCTCTCCTGAAACTTGAAGCCTCTTGGGGAGCTTTTCCTCTCCTGATCTCATGGAAATGAGCATTCTTTTGTTTTTATAATGTCTTGTCTGTTTCGTGTCAATGTGAGGAAAATAAATGACCCTGTAGTGCTCTCTTAAATTGGTACCTTCTTACTAAAAGCTGGCAATACTCACCCTCTAAGCATGGCTTAAGCTCCCCATGTGTTTGCTCTTGCTTTTGGATGTGCAAGGTCTCAAAGTGACTTTTTTTCCTCTGGAGAAAAGCAATGATCCCTAAATTGCAGATGGAGCAGGATTATCCTCAAAATGGAAGAAACAACAAAACAACCTGTCTAGTGTGGGTGCTGTGTTAGTGCTAGCATATGTAAAATAAAAAGTCTGCAAAATAACCTTATGATTGTTTAGTCAAAGGATCAGAATCCCTTGGAATTATTCCATTAATGCATATTTACAGAGCAAGGGACTTGCAAATATAGGTGCCAAGGGAAAATTAAAGCAGTGAAAATATCTAACACACAGTAAAGAATTAGGAGGGAAAAATCTGATAATGGAGCTAGAGCAGAAAAAAAAACAGAAAAAGAATTCTGTCTTGGCTTTAAGGCGACATTTCCTGTCACCCTTTTCCCTCCCTCCCTCAGCTGAATGTGGCCATTAATTGTAGGAATCGAAGAGTTGCAATGGCTAAATTGGACAGGAACCTCAGGAGGTCAAAGCATTCCTGCTTGTTAAAGCTACTGACACATTTTAGAGTTTTGCAAAATGTCAGTGTCCATCATGCTGTAACTTTGCTGCTGAGGATCCTGTCTCTCTTAAAACACTCATACTTACCTTATGAAACTTTCAGGTAAAACCTCAAATCTGCAACTGAATCAGCTTCTTTCCTCCCTTCCCTTTATATTCTTGTTTACGAGCTTGTCACAAGCCTGTGGACTTCTGTTTGTTTATTTGGGTTTTTTTCTTGGGTTTTTTTTGCATCCTTTTTTACTACATTCATTTTTTATTCTTTTCCTCTCAGCGCTGTAGGTTCAGAGAACTTGAGTGACAGCAACCTCTGTGGCTTTCCTACCATTGCAAAATCTCAAATTGGTGGAGAGGGGCAATTAAAGTAACCACTAGGGTTTAACAATTGGCATTTGGCATCTGCTGTGCCTCTGTGGCAATGCGCAGCTGTCTGCCTTCCAAGAGAAACACACAAGTGTGTCACGTCTGTAATCCCAGTGAACCGAGCTCTCTCAAGCATGCTGTGATGGCAACTTCATTTCATTCTGCCTTTTTCATCTCGAGGATAGCACCTCTCCAGAGGGGATTCGTACCACAGAAAGGCTAGAGAGGTATTCTAAGCACTGCCCTAAACACAGAACTCCCTGATCCACAGCAGAACACAGCCAATTCTCAGTGTTTCTGTGATCCAGTTGTAATATTTGATAGTGTAAAAACTTCTGTTTGTGTTTGTCTGGGAAAATGCATTTATATTATGGTGTGTTGTGCTAGGGTTTACAGAATCACAGAATTCACAGTTTGAGTTGGGTGGGATCACCTTGTTCCACCCCTGCCACCCCTTGTTCAACACCTTCCACTATTCCAGGTTGCTCCTAGCCCTGTCCAACCTGGCCCTGAACACTTACAGGGATGGAGAATCCACAACTTCTCTGGGAAGCCTGTGCCAGAGCCTCATCACTCTCACTGTCAACCTTATATCCAGTATATATCCAATATATATCCACTATATATCCAATATATATCCAAAATATATCTACTATATATGCAATATACATGCAATATATACATCCCTTCTTTTAGTTCAAAACCACTTCCCCTTGTTTCATTACTTTAGGCCTTGCTAAAATGTCTCTGCCCAGCCTTCTTATAATGCTCCTTCAATTATTAAAAGACCACTACAAGGTCTTCCCAGAGCCTTGTTTTCATCAGGCTGAACAACTCCAACTCCCTCAGCCTTTTGTCATAGGGGGCACATTGCAGCTCTCTGATTCTAATATAATTTTTTGTGTTATATATCCTTGTGTGTTTGCACTTGATTTTTTGTTAGCAATTTTTTTCCTTTTCTTAGTGAGCCTGGAAGTTGATAACCTTCACTCTTCTTTGCATTTCTTCTTGATGATCATTTTAGGAGGAAATGGTTCTTTCTGAAGTGTGACCTAGGATCTACTTAAGACATGTCATAAAAATGTGCCATAAAAAAATCTTCCCTATTNNNNAAAACATCTAGCAAAGGAGATAAAATTAATCTATAGGTAACATATTTATACAATGACTGTGAGGAAGGTACCATTATGGCAATTCTAATAATTGAAAAATAAGTAAGGACAAACCCTTTGCTGCCCTTCTGCACCAAATCTGGTGCACAGGATGGAAAATAAGAAATAAGATTTCTCTTTTCCTGTCCTACGTGATTTCATCTCTTTCATGTCTAACATTGAGATCAGTGCATGAGATTCGTGTTATGGATGGCCATAACATCACCTCCAACATCTTTTGAGTTGAGGCTGACATGCTATGAAAACAAATCCTGAATCCTCTGCAATGAAATATGTTCTTTGTAAAATTTCTGTTGTGGTCTTCTTATTTGCACCTCAAATTGGGCAGTGGTCAATCTCATTATTATCATAATAGGATTTTTAAACCTGACACAAAGAGCAAGACCATAAAAGCACCTTTTTCATCTAAACATGATGCTCTGTCCCAGGAGATGCACAAATCCTAGAAATCTAAACAGGATCACAATATAGTCCTGAGTACTGCGGTGCATTCAATTGTGTTTAAATCATAGTAGTCAATTTCTGGCATGCTTCCTGCATGTCTTTAATCCAGGACAATTTATCCCAGGAATTCACGTGCAGCATGACAAAACACTGTTCCCAGGGGGCAGCAAGTGCCAGGCCAGGTCTCAGGGGAGAAAGAAGATTTAGTTTCACAGGTGCAAACTGCTGCAGAGTTATGGAGCCTTGAGAATGGGATCCATTATTGGGCACTGTAGGTGTTGGTAGGGTCCCTCTACCCCAGCAAGCTCCAAATCTGCTCCAAGTTAATTAAAGATGTGTTTTCACCAGTCATGTCTCATCTAGGGAAAATTGGTAGTGAAAGGATCAATGTTTCACCAGAAAAATCAACTTAAAATGGTGACCTTTGAGAAGCTCCAGTGAGCAGTAACTGAGGAAGAAATATGGAACTAATCTCCTGCCACATAATCCTGCAAACAGAGCATTTATTTTTCCCTGTATTTTGAGTCACACAGACCTCAAAGAAATGATGATGATGATGATGATTACTGTTGTTGTTTTGTTGTCGTTGCTACTATTATTATTACTGCTGTATTTATTATAAAAGTAATCACCATAATATTAAGTTTGAGCATATGTGAGTGCATGTGTACGTGGCAGGTCTATTTTTGGGAATAACGTCACACTAAAGACACGTGCAAAAATGTAACTGTGGAAGAGCGAGTCCTTGTGTGCGTGTGTGGTAATCATAATCAGTCACACTGTATTTCTGCCTTGGGCTAGAGAAGCTGAAAGAAAGGTTGAGAACACTGTTATAGATAATCCTCTGTAATGATTTTCCTTTCTTCAGGACAATCTTGACAACAGCACCTTGCCCTAGGAAAGTTTCCTTTGATCCATTTTGTGACTGAAATACAAATTCCCTATTTTTCGTTCGCCTCTCTTCAAATTAATGATCCTTGCAATAAGGATGCCCTGCCCAGGAGTGGTTTCTTCAAACAGATTAGAAGAAATAACAAAGCTAAACCCCAAGATCAGAAATTGGGACTGAAAGGTGGGAGAATGCTTGGTCTTTATTTGCTTTCCCTTCTGCCTTTTCGAGGCTGCTGTCATGTCCTGTTACACAGATCATCTATTTGATATTACTGCACTTATCAAAGATATAGGCAGGCAGCATTGTTAGCAGCTAAGGAGAGCTGAGGATTTTTAAGGCATTAGAGACAAAATTTCCATGAAATAATTATGCAAAGCAGTGTGTGAACATGCATACAGAAAGCAAGCCGTTAGTGGATCTCATTGGCTTGGTGAAGTTATTTACAGTTTGGTTAAAATATGTCTTTCCATGGCTGTGTAAAAGAATGTGATAAATCTGTCCACTGCTGATACCAGCTACACAAAAGTAAAAATGTCTGTGAGTGCTAGAGAACTGAATCCCAGCCAGGTAAATGCACACCTTGTACCAATAGAGATGCCAGATAACAGTCAAGATTTTTGCATATGTGTAATTTATTTAACAGAATCAGAGGAAACACAGGCTCTCTAGAGCTGCAGCAAGTGATGATTGAAGTATTTCCCCTAAGTATGGGTGTGTAAAACAGCAGCACACACCCATACTTAGGCAACTGAAACCCTCCCTTTCTGGCCTGGGTGTACTTTTCCAAGACTCTGCCCTTCTGAATTCAGCTTAAGAAATTGCGGTACTTAAAAACAAACAAGCAAACAAACAAATAACAATGACAAAACAGGGGGAAAAAAATTACCCAAAGGACTTTCTGGATGTCAAGCTGTTTTCCTGATTTTTTTTTTTTTCCTATTCCTTAAAAAGTGGCAGCTGATCAAGATGGCACGACTGTCAGTGTGAGGACTCCAGGACTTCTTGGCTGACTACTTGCCATCCCTCAAGTCCCCCCAAAATCAAAATCCATGCTGTAATGAGAAGAAACATTACTTAAACCTTAAATCCTTTCCAGGTTCATGCCCCTTCATCTACAATTTGCTGTCATCAAAAGCAGTAGAATTTCCAGGACAGAGCATCTGGAAATATAAATCTGAGTTCTCACAATGTCTGTGGCGAGACAGCACTCTCTGGCACACGGCTGATTGTTGGTGCTGTCCTGTGCAAAAAACTGAGAGTTGAACCTGGGTGATCCTTGTGGGCACTTTCCAACTCAGAATATTCTATAATTCTATGACTCTGCAATAGAAAGGTCACTGAAGACCATCTAGCTCCAAAGCTTTGCTCAACAGCACATTGCTCAGGGCTGCATTCATTTGGGCTTTGAATGACTCTAAGGATGGAGACTCTACAACCTCCTTGCCAGTGTCTGGCAATCCTTACAGTGAAAACCAACCAACCAACCAACCAACCAACCAACCAACCAACCAACCAACCAAGCTATTATTATTATTATTATTATTATTATTATTATTATTATTATTATTATTATTATTATTAATATATGAAACAATTTAAAAATCTGTGAATGAACAATATTCAAAAAAAGAAAGAGGAGTGTCTCCAAGCCTTTCCAAAAAATGGCTGTTTTTCCGTTACTACAATAATTTTCCACTAACCATTGGCCATCCCTTCTTTGTCCACTAGAAAATCTGCTTCTTAAATAATCATAGTGATTTCCTGATTGTAAATTAGGAAAAACATATATATACATGTAGATTTGTATCATTATTCCTTTGGTATTTTCTGGGGATAAATTATACTTAGGATTTATTTCCTTGTTTGGACTCCATTGTTAAAGCAAGCACATTTGAAAATGACTATGCAGTGCAAGCAAATATAGATCCAAAACCATCTTTTACAGGTGAATACCTGTCAGATTTTGTGGGTTTTTTCCCTGAATAAACAGAATTAATACCAGAACTATACAATTGATAATTAGCAGTAATTGCAAGTTTCTTTTTAAGGTTTACATCACTGTCTGCTTCTAGGATAAGGTGCACTTATATGTAGTTGATACTGGTTTTGGCTTTATCAGGACATGTCAGATTTTGACTGGAGAACACTGTTTTGAGAAGCTTGTACCCTTTCCACGCTCAATTAATCTCAAGTGTCTCTTTGAAGCACATGCTGTCAAATGTGTAAACACACAATGGTTTTCTGATGTGGATTCCAGATTAATCAACATTTATCTGAGTTCAAACTTACTTTGTCTATATTTTTATGAGTTATCACTCTTATAAATATTTTCATTAATTATCTTTCTTATATTTTTCAAGTTGTTGAGGGCAATTTCAGACTTTTCCCTCCAAGGGAGAAAATGTATGACTAATCTAGCAAATATGATATTGCTCTTTTACTACCTAGCTAGAGTAAATGTTAACTTTCATGAAGGTTTACAGTTTATTGCTACAGCAGGAAAGGGAGCAATGGAATTAACTGGCTTTTAATTTTTTTAAGCCTTTTCTTCCAGTGCCTGGATTTGCAATTTGAAGTAAGCTTGTTTCTATACTAAATTTTGGTATGCTTACTGCCTTAAATTAGGAAAAAGGTAGCGAAAACAAAGCAATTTCATGTGGTAAACAAGTTAAATGGCTATTGCCCAGGGCTACCAAGTGTGTATGCCAAGCCATAATGCATTTGTAATATTTTGTTTGCAAAAAAAGAACGTTTGTTGGTATATAAGTAACACAGAATTAAATCATCATAGGAGCTGTGGCACTGGTTTCATGTTTTATTATCCTTCTAAAATGATAGACAGAGTCTGTTTTTAGGGAAGATGGATTTTTGGGGACTAAAGCTGACAAAGAGAACAACGAACCAGGGTCCCCGAAAAAGGATGAACCAACTTTTTATTCCAGGGGCATATGTGCTCAAATTGCTGCTGACAGCATCATTATAAAATACTTATTCCTGTGATGGTAGCAAATTAAAAGCAGGGTTCATGTCACCAGGTGCTATCCATAGTTAAATCACATAACCACATGCAGATCTTTGTTCCAAACCTTTGACTTCATGGAAACAAACCCTGAGTCAGCTCACTCTTGCTTCCAGCAGAGCTCTGGGGGCAGACAAACTGCAGCCACACAGAGCTGTTGGTCAACAGGCTTTATATTTAGCTGGAGAAGTAAACAGAATAAAATAGACTAATGGAATTGTTGAGGTTGGAAGACACCTCCAAGATCATCAAGTCCTACCTTCAAAAAAAACCACTGTCATGGCCACTAAACCATACTGTCAAATATGGTTTTAGGTATCAAGGGCTATGACCAAGGGTATCAGAAGGGCTCCCAGATGATAAACCAGATACCGGGGTTATGAGCATTGACAAAATCAAGATTTCATGACCCTTGTCAATGTCTACTGGTGTGAAAGGGGGCCTGTCCCTAAACAGATCGGATGGTTTGCCTTTCCTTTCTTCCTCCAAGGCATTAGAAACCATCAGAAAAGAAGAAACAAACCATTATAAAATAATTTAAAATATCCCAGTGCATAATTGGAAACTATTAGTCATTCAGGTTTGTTACATACAAACCTGAGGGGTTTGGAGAATTGTGTTTATAAATTTTCTGTCCTTTTAGCCTGAAGGGCAGTAGTTCTGTTACTAAGCTGAAAAGATTTCAAGAAGGATTTGTACAGCTGAAATGGTAAACTGTGTCACAAATGGGAGCCAGTCTGAGACCCAAGAGCCTGGGAAAGGAGTTGAAGGAGTGATGTGCAAGCACATGTTAAATGAGAAATTTCTTAGGTGAAGTCAAGCAGCTCAGGGGATTTGGGGCTAACAGCTCTAGAACCAAAATGTTTCTGAGCCTTTTGTTGTCATGGTAAGCCTTGACAGACAGTCAAGGGCTGAACTCTTTGTGAATCAGGCAAATCCCCTTTTTAATAATCCTATGGTTTGCACAGGTGGTTTGACTTGGAAGAGATTTGCAGCTCTGGGGATACCCTGGAAGTATCTGGGCTGAAAGCTGACACTTTTCATACAGAAAGCAGAAAAACCTTTGCCTTTGCCTAAGCCCTTATGAGACCTTGGGAATAACTGAATGCTTTAACAAAGGAGAGAAGGAAGGGAAGAATACAATATTTTCAGTTGGAAGGTGCCTACAATGATCTTGTAATCCAAGTGCTTGACCAATTCAGAGGTGACCAGGTTCAGGTATGTTCCTAAAGGCATTGTCCAGGTGCCTCTTAAGCACTGACAGGCTTAGGTCACTGACCACCTCTCTAGGAAGTCTGTTGCAGTCTTTGACCACCCTTTTTTTTGTAGAGAAATGCTTCTTAATGTCCATTCTGAACCTCCCCTGCCAGGTGTTCAAAACTATTAAACCATGAAACTATTTAAATAGGTTTTTATGGTTTGGACAGAGAAGCAGGGACTTGGCCCCAGTTCCTGGTCCTTACCACAGCTCTGCCTTCCTGACCAGGTTATTTTCTAATCCTCCAAACCACTGTGAGTTTTCCACTCTACATGGCAACCAGCAGTATGTCTGTGGCATAACCAGCTTTGCCCATTCCCTTCCTATAAAAAACTACAGTGGGATAAAGGAATTGCCGCCACAAGATGCAGTGCAGGCCTCGTGCCTCATTATGAGACCCAGTGTGAGGAGATGACCACATTTAGGGGAAAAGAATCCTGCCTGCTTGCCTTTATTTGCTGACAGACAGAGCACACCTTTCCCATTTCTTTATAACAACCAAAATTCATCGTTTTTTAAGTCTTTTATGCACTATGGCCATCACGAGGCAAGAGACAGTCCTTGTTTCACAGAATGTGCCACTCATTAGACACAGGGCAGACAGGGACTCAGGGACACAGAGATGGGGCAAAGGACTTGAACCCAATTTCTAAAACCTCACTGTGTTGGCTGGGTGAGCAAATCTTTCTTTTCAGGACACATCACTGTTCCTGATGTAGCAGCACAGCTGCCTACAGGAGACTGTTCACCTTAAGGGTTTTGATGATTCATTAACCACTCAGAACCTCCAGAGCACAGGGAGGTCGCAGCCTTAATGGTGTATTAGTTTACCAAAAAAAACCCCCAAAAGTTTACATTATTTTACAAAAAACCAAAAACCAAAACAACCAAAACAACAACAATAACAAAATAATAGGACTTGGAAGGGCTGAGGTAGGTAAACTACAGCACTACAGAGCTCAGTTGTTAGATTGTGGCTCAGACATCCTACCCTGGGAATTGAATTAATTCCATTTACCCACAGGAAACAACTCCAGGCTCTTCTGCAGAGCCCTCAGAGTTAAGAGGGAGGAGGAAGAATCCTGAGCACTAACACAAAGCTCTTGGTCATTCAGTACTTGGTGTGGGAAGGAGGAAATAATGATTCACTGTGAAGCTCTGGGATGGTTTCATGTGTGGAAGTGGCACTACAAACGTGTATTTTGATAACCTGGTTCTGCACAACTGATGTCCGGACTTTGGAAGGGACTCTTACCTCCTCATTAAGAAAGAGAGATGCTTAATGAGGAAAAAAACATTTATTAAATGTTTGGGGTGTTTTTAATAAGAAAAAATGTGAAAATGTATTAAATTTTGAAAAGGTGAAGGGAATCCCAAATTCACTGCAGGAAAAATCAGCATGATTTTTTTTCTCAATTACAGTTGAGCATCCCACATGTGCATTCCTGCCTCGCCGTAGCTGGTGCAGGGTTTGCCCCTCCGAAAGTTCCTCCGAAATTAAATTTACGAGGAGCGGCGTAGATCGAAAGGCAGACAGAGACGCTTTGATTTCTTTGTGCTGGCTGTCCATGAATATTAATGCCTTTCCTAGGTGCTGGCACCGTGACACGCCGTGCACGGGGGCAGGATGCGAGCCGGGCGGGCTCCCAGCCTGGCTGCATACAGATGAGCCCCTCGGAGGGGCTGCAGGTGAAACACACTCAGGGTGGAATTACAGCTGCCCCTGGGCAGCAGCAAGGACCACTAATAGCTGCTTCTTCCATCAGTGGGTAATGCAGCCTTTGTGTCAGGGACCTGCTCAGTGGTGTTGCAGCATTAAGGGGGAGAAAAGCTAATGCAGTTTGCCAGAGAATGGAGGAATTGCTTCCTCCCCACCTAGGCTGCAAGAGTGTTTCCCTTTTATCACACCAGCTCCTTTACAACTTTCTATTCACAGCCTTTGTCATTGTCATCATTAAAAAAAAAAAAAAAGGAAGGAGTGCAGGCTATGTAATATTGAAAATGCATGAGATATGAATAAATTATCATGTGTAGAAGTATAGATTTAGCTTTAGTTGCAAGAAATAAAGAAAGGGAAACCAATACCAGAAAAATTTTCAGGGATTATGACTTCTTGAGGTGTCATTATTTGGATGATGACACCAGGGGAAGTTTTAAATCACAAGGGTATTGTGGTAAGACAAATGGCAATCTTGCCCTTGAGATTGTGAAGTGTAAGACAGAAAAGGAAGTGACAGGAGACAGATAAATGTGTTTCATGAGCAAGTTCCGATATAATGTGGGTTTATGTGAAAATGCAAATCAGTTTCTTAGTGTCGCAAGTAACTCCAAATCACAACTGTTTAATCTCAATTCTTTAAAAAATACTTTTAACAGCTCTTAATAAGTCATTATATTAGCTTGAAGGGAATTTATTTTCCTTATGAATTTTAGAGAATCAGTTTAGTTTTGTCATGTAAATAAACCATGAAATAGGTTTTCAGAGATAGGTAACATGAGTGAACAAATCATCTCAAGCTTGATGAATTGTATCCTAGAAATGCTTAGAAAGACCCTAGAAATCCTCTTATCCTAGCAAGAGGGAAACCAGTGTCTTGGTTTGAGCTCAGATAGAGTTAATTTTCTTCCCAGCAGCTGGCACAGTGCTGTGGTTTGGATTTGGGATGAAGATAATGTTGATAACACATTAGTTTTAAGTTTTGTTAAGCAGTGGTCAAAAATTCTTCAGTTTCTCATCCTGCCCCGCCTGCGAGGAGGCTGAGGGGGAACAAGGAGTTGGAAAGGGACACAGCTGGGACAGCTGTCCCAAGCTGGGAAGAGATATGCTCCATTCTGTGACAGTGGTCACAGGGGTGTTATATTGAAGGAAGAGATGAGGATTTGACTTTATATTTCAGAAGGCATGATTTATTATTTTGTGATATATATTACATTAAAACTACACTAAAGAATAGTAGAAAATGTTTCATCGCAGAAGGCTAGCTAAGCTAAGAATAGAAAGGAATGAATAACAGAGTTTTGTGGCTCGGACAGAGAGAGAGCCAACTGCACCATGATTGACTATTAATTACAAACAAGCACATGAGACCAATCACAGATGCACCTGTTGCATTCCACAGCAGCAGATAACCATTATTTACGTTTTGTCCCCAAGGCCTCACAGATTCGCAGGAAGAAAAAATCCCAAGAAAAGGATTTTCATAAAAAGATGTCTGCGACACACATACACTGCCCATTGGTCATAAAGAAGAAACAATGCTTTCAATAGGTGAAAGGAGCCACACCACTGTGTAAGCAAACCAAAGTCCAGATCTTTAGCTTACACTTTTTTCTCTCTCTTTCTTCGCGTTGTCATAGTGATAGCCTTGGTAAATTCCTTGAGAGAGATATGAGGCTTTCCTAATCTTCAAGAAACCTTCGCTGGCTCACAAGAACAGCACAGAAATGTCTTTCCCACAGTAGGGAATATGGCACACCCACTCAATGCTATGTTCTTTAGCTTAGGTGTTGATAAGGCTATTCTTGAAATGAGTTTTATTGTCTGGCTCAGTCCTCTCAGGGGTACCATGCCTCTAAAGGACTTGCTTTTCAAGACTTGAGATGGTGTTATGGGCTGTAGCGTGAGGCATAGGGTAGGTCTCCAGCTGTCCAGTGGTGGCTTCTACTATTGTGAGAAGATAGCACTTACTTTGGCATGTCTGGGACAGTGTGATATAGTCAATCTGCTAGGCTTCCCTATATTAATATTTGGACTACCGTCCAGCATACCATAGGGGCTTTACTGGCTTGGTTTGCTTGATAATAGTAAACATCTCACAATCATGGATAACTTGAGAAATATTGTCTACGATTAAATATACTCCTTGGTTTTGTGCCTACTTATAGGTAGCATTTCTACTCTGATGACTTGAGGCATTATGGGCCTATCAAGCTAGGAACAACTTTCCTTTGTGTTGATAATCTAAGCCTATTTTTGACACTTCTATCTTTGAAGCTTGATCTACTTGCTCATTGTTTTGGTGCTCCTCATTTGATCTACTCTTGGAGACATGCGCATCTACATGGCAGACTTTTATAAGCAGTTTTTTTACCTTGGTAGTGAGACAGAGTAGAGGTTCATTCTGAATTAGGTGAAGTGTCTAGGAGAGGCGAAAAGTCTGTGAGGCCAAAGCTGAAGGAAAAGTCGGATGCTGCAGACAGCAAGACGACAGAGAAAGAAAAACAGAA
>JAXCLO010000129.1:70328642-70342417 GCA_035583995.1 Arremon aurantiirostris
ATAAAATCTATGGTAATTCACCCTCTAACTAGTAGGCTTCATCCAGATCCACAAGGTGGTTCAGCACAAGTGTTCCCCTTCATGTAGCATCAAATCAGCCCCATTACACCTGCATTCAGTGAATCCCACACTCCAGAGATATCAGTAAGGAAAAGAGATATCAATAACATTCAGACATGACAGCTAACTTCAAGTAAAACACATTTTTTATTTGATGCAGTGCATTGTCAATCTGGATGTCCCAATCAAGTGTTTTCAGGGAAACAATGAATTTACTTAAGAAAGAATTTGCATTCATCAGTGGCCAATTAATAACTGTTTCTTTCCTCCCAGCAGGGCTGCAAATAGCTGTGTTATCAACGTTGAGGTCAGATCAATCTGTTAACATTTTTGGAACACATCAGTGGGGAATCTATGAAGATCTCTTAATAAGGCATCTGCAATCACAGATAAATGCCACGCAACAAAAATGAATCATTTATTTATATAAACTTCCACTGTTACCTTTTACCTCTTCAAGCCCACTGCTGTATTCTCCATCTAACTAGGCTAAATCATGCATGAAATAGTATTCTATTTAGTTTAATGGCTAACAGAACCTGAATGCCTACATATACTACACTAGCTTACTTCTGAAAGACTCAGTAATTTTTAATACAGCAAAGAACTGCTCAGTATGTAACCTCAGTGAATAGGTCAGCCTTATTTCCATTATCAGCAAATATATTCCAGAAAGCTGTTCTGTATTATTCAGTCTTATATAATTTCATATTTTACAAAAAAAACCCCCCCTAAAATCAAACTGCCAAAGCTCTATATTCTCTGATTTTATTAGTAAATGCTATCTCTTCCAGCAAGAAAATCTTAGTGTTATTCCACTTTTTATTCTTTCTTCTTTTGAGAGAATAGCAGTCTTTATTAACCATTTGCCCAGTTATCTTTAGAAGCAAATTTGTCTTTTCCTGAGATACTTCTTTCGATAGAGCACCTTTCTTAAAAACTGCACTTTCCCTAAATACACAGCTATTAAGGATACTTTCTTTAAGGATATGAAAGAAAATTTCATCTAGGCTCTTTATTATCATTATATTTAAAAGGAACGTTTAAGAAAACAAGATCCATGATGGAATGCAAGCTGTGTAAATACTTGGGTTCAGCATTTTTATTGCAATACAATTAGGAAAAAAATCATGCTGAAGTAGAACACCCCTGAACAAGGAGCTGTGGAAACAGCTTAGGAAGATTTCTCCCACTGAGTCTGTAGAACAAAAAATATGCACGTAAACCATGCACTAAGATCCCAGAACTTTGCTGAAAGCCAGAATCACAAAATGGGTCAGGTTGGAAGGGGTCACCATGGTCTCATCTGGTCCAAATTTCCAGCTTAAGCAGTGTCACTGCAGAGCAAATGACACAGGAAATACAATGGAATTCCAGAAAATTGAAATTATTGAAATCTGCAGTGCAATTTTTTTAAAAGTAATATCTTCTGAATTTTGAAAGACTCTTATTTTAGAACTGGGACAGATTCATCTCTGAAGGATTCCATGTCTTTAAACATCATTAGGGCGTGTATAAATACATGTGTTCCAGGAATTTCCTTGTTCCAAATATTCCAAATATGTTTCTAGATATTTCTGTCAAGTCTTCTTTGACATCTCTGCCCTACCAGCTGCGTGTCCACCCCAGTGCAGGTACCCAGAGGTAACTGCAAGCTAAGATCAATTATCCTTGTAGTGTTATGCTGGTACAGCTGCACTGCTTTTGGAATTAGACCTTAACCTCCTCCCCAGGCCTTTGACTCTCCTGTGGCATCTCCTCAAGCATTCAGTGATTTTAAGATTTCTGGCTTCAGATTTCCTTTTGTTGCCCACACTTAGGGGACTTGAGGACATTTGAGGTGTTCTCAGGTATCTCAAACATAGAGAGGGCATTGGCTGATCTCAGAGGACCTTTGATCTGCGGCTGAATGAGGGAGGGGATTCTCCTCCTCTCTTCTGGTATTATCAGCATTCCCACCTGGAATACTGCATGCAGTTCTATTCTAGAAGATAGCAGGGTGAAGGCTCATTAATAAAGTCCTTAATTATTTACAATTGAGATACAGCATTTTATTTTCTGATGTGAGTGTAGACAGGTAGAAGACAGTGAGCAGAGGACTAATTGTCCTGTAGTTATTTCTCTCAATATTCTTCCACATTTACCAGAGATGGTAAGACTTCAACCTCTCAATTCTGTTGAAATTCCAGGAAAGAAACTCTAGTGGTTTTTTTCTCTCTTCTACTGCTGACAGTGTATTTATCCTCTTCAATTCTTCCCACTGAAATAGCCGTTCAGTTCCTTTTGAATCAAATGGTCTTATCTCCAAAGTAGATACCTGACCTCTTTAAAATTACTTAAGAAGCCCCAGGGCTTACTTGTTCATTTCTTGTCTTTCAGCCACAGACAACCAGAAGATGACCTACTGTGACTCTACTTTCTGCATTATTTCTACCTCTGTCTCTTCAGAATTTTATTGTCACATGGAATAAAGGCTTTAAAGCTTTCTGAAACAAAACGCTTAAACCCAACTTCTTCTATCTTCCCTTAATTACACCTAAGATTCAAAACTTTTTTTTTGTGATGGGTTTACCTACCTCCATTTGGCAATATAGACCTCATATAGATCTCTCTGACATATAGAGCTCAGATTCTCAAGGGGTATTAACTCAGGACTGAGAGAAAGACTCCAGCAGGTGCTTGGTAAGAACAGGTTAATTGGCTTCCAACATGTTAAAAAATGCTGTAGTGAGAAAAGAAAGAGTAAACACCCCATGTCCAAGGTAGAATACATGAGAAATAAGTAACAGTCAGAAAACACAAGGAAACTGTTTTTAACAACAAATTAATTGCTGGAGCTTCAAGGATGTTACTGAAAAGGTCTCCTGCAGTGGTAGTGCTTAAATTTTGGCAGATATCCTTGTCAAGGCAGAGAGGTGGCAAGTATGATGTTTTTGTAAGTCTCTGCCTTTAGTTAATATCAAATTAAGGTTTAAATCATTAATTACTTCTCTGAGATAAATAGATTTATATGTAGAGTGAGATATCTTGGCATCCATATGAACTTTCATAATTTGACCTTAAGGAGTCAATTCATAGGCTAAAGAAACTTTTAGATACAGATATTACCAGCTCATCATATCTAACATTTTTTAAACCAATAAGAAATCCACTGATACTTTATTCCTGTTACTCAGACATATTTATTGGAGAAAAGAAAAAAAATTAGAGATTAATCTGTAGCTCGCCACTAACTAGACAAAACCCTTCCATTTCCATGCTTCTCCTTATCTGCATCTGACCTTGGGTGTCTCTGATACCTGACAAGCTGAGAATATTTTTCATCTACCCAAACTTTCATTTCTCACACTCATGATTGGAGGGGGGAGCCATAATAAACATGAACATTTAATCAATACCCTCGTATGAACCCAGCAGTAAAGCACAGGCTAAATAATGAAGAAATACAATTCTTACTCCTGACGCATCTTTAATTAGAGCTTTACTGCATGACACAAATTACTCCAGTCCTGTGATATTACCCAAGATGCTTAAACGCTCTACAAAAGTATTGATTTTGTTTTGAATGTCAGATCTTGCGCTTGGCAGCTTTTTCTGTGAAACAAATTGGAATTCTAATTAAGCTGCGTTTCTCAAATGAGAAGCAGACAAACAACAACATAAGTGCACAATTATTGGACCACAGTTATCAGCCTTCTTATGGTCAAAACAAGAACAATTTTGAGTAGTACTGAGCAACACACTATAGGCTTTGAACGAAAGCTTTACAAAGATGAATTTCTGTATTGCCACTGTGTAATTTACCACCTGGAAAAAGATTGGTTTAATGCCTTGAATGGTGCATTATTTTTATTTTTGTTTAAATAGGTTTGGCGACTTAGCAGTGAGAAGTATTAACCTCTGGAAAAAATCAATTGCCATCTCATCTCATCTAGTTAAGAAAAACACACACATGCAAGAAAAACTGCACAGAAACCTGATAGAATTAGTCAGTGAACAGGACCCTCACTCTGAGCTTTTGGCATCGATGCAATGCAGTAGATGGACTGTGGCAAGGAGAGATGAGAGTGGAGCTAAATAAGGAAAGAATGTCACTGAAAAGCTGAAGGGAAAGATTTCAGCTGCTTGACATGACCAATGAATAGATAACACCTAGCACTTGTTCTTCATGTATTTTGAGCTGCAGGTTTCTCATGTCACTTCATCTGAATTCATTGACATTCGAGACCTTCTGAGATTGTACAAGGTGTACCTGTTAGAGAGTTCCATCTCAAGTTCATCAACAAGGTGTACACCATTCTAACTTAATTTTAAATGCTTTCATCATCTAAATTCATCATCTAGGTTTATGTTCACGTCTGTTATTGCTACTGTCTTTTTTTGTTTGACCTTTTTTTTTGTGTGTGACTTTTGACTACTTTCCTACACGTGCCAAATCTCTTATCATGCCTTCTTTGGTCTGAATAGTGTCATGATCAACTCAAAGAAAGAAAACAGTCTTTACCAAAACATAACTAGTTTAGAATTCCTTTCTTCAGCAGACTGACAAGAAACCAATAGTATAGTAGCCTAGTCCAAAGCATAGTAGCCTCTATTACTACACATTTATAGATTTTCAAAAATGATTTCATTTCTTTTTATCAGCATTGGAAGAAATGTTAAAATTCATGCTCAAGGCATTATAACAAAATTATAAAGTCCTTCAATTACTCAAATGCCCCCAACTCTGAGTTGTGTTGTTTCCTCTTACACACACATATACACACATGCACAGAGATATGCACAGAGATATGCACAGAGCTAAAGGAAAAATCTCTGTATTTGCGCAATCTACCACATAAGGAATTCAATAATTTAAAGAAGCTCTGACCTCTTAGTAAGGCATTGCAAATATTCAGCCAAATGTTACCAAATGTGAGCACATTACATTCTCCATACCTACTGCTAATTAAAATCCTCCTAAGCATCAGTGTCCTGACCTGGACATAACACTCACCACATAGTAAAAGACACTCCATTGTAAACATATAGGACTGAAAATAAAACATTTCAGGGAAAAATTAAATTTTGAAATGGTATTTAACAGAAATCATCTTACAAAGGTAAAACATGGAGCTCAAGTTTTTGGGAAAGATAGCTGGCCTCACTGATGGGTGGAGCAGGGTAACATGTCCAGAGGAGGGTAACAAAGCTGGGGAAAGCTCTGGAGCACAGGTCTGATAAGTGGCTGAGGGAGCTGGGAAGGGGCTGGAGCCCCAGGAGAGGCTGAGGGAGCTGGGAAGGGGCTGAGCCTGGAGCAAAGGAGGCTCAGGGGGGCCCTTGTGGCTCTGCACAGCTCCTGACAGGAGGGGACAGCCGGGGGGTCGGGCTGTGCTCCAGAGAACAGGGACAGGAGGAGAGGGAACGGCCTCAGAGTGGGCCAGGGGAGGTTAAGGTTGGATAACAGGTAAAATTCCATTCCTATTAGTGTGGTCAAGCACTGGAACAGAGCAGGGTAGAGTCACCCTTTCTGGAGGTATTTAAAAGATGTGGCACTAGGGGACATGGTTTAGTGGTCAGCTTGGCAGTTCTGGGTTGGTGGCTGGAGACTTAGAGGTCTTTTCCAACCTTAATGGTTCCATGATTCATTAGTAATAGCTTTAATATTCCTTGAAACACATTAATATTCCTCAGGTATGACCTTTTTTTTTTTTTTAATTTCAAAGCCATTTTAAGGACTGGTTTTTTTTCTCTTCTACATCCATTTTCACCACATAGCTTTCCAATTTGCTGCTAAAATTTCACGAGTGCAGCAGAATACCTAACCAGACTAGAAGCCTTCATTTCTGTAAGTTTGGCATGCCTCCTTTTCAGAGGAATTCACGTTGCCTGCTGCAGAGCTCAGAGACACAGCAATGATCACCAGCCCATGGAGAGCAGCAGAAGCTGTGTAGGAAGCCAGGAGACCATAGGAGCTGCTGTAGTAATCCCAGAGCACACAAATATAGTGCAAAATCCACTCAATTGCTCCAGTTTTTATTTCAGAGCGTCTCATAAAGAAAACTTGCAAATTGGAAAAGAATTATTTTCTGTTTATGGATAACCCATTGTTCTGACCTCTTTGCTTTGAAGTCAGTACTTGCTCCAGGGTGATTCAACGCCATGCTTTGGCTTTGATGTACAATCTTAAAAGCACCATTACAGGCATTTACTGGAAGGGAATACCTTGTTGCCATGGTTACTAGTGCATCACTTGAAATTGTGATATAGCTGGATTTCATCACCATGACACTAATTTTCTCCAGTGCAGCAAGGGAGAGACTAGATCATTACTGTATTAGATGCAGCAGAGTCGAGTTTCCTTCTTTGCATTTTCTTCTTTTCACTTCTAAAGTTTTGTGTGGGTGAAAACCATGGCTGCAAGGAGAAATCTGTGAGCCAAAGAAAACCCTGCCAGCTATTGTTTGGGGGAATGTGAACAAATAGGGAGTATTTTTGGCTTTGTTTCTTACTAGGAAAAAAAAAATTAAATGCAGAATGCTGTAGGAAATCAGCTGTCAGCCTTAGCATGTCCCCACAGGTATGAGGCAATGACAGTCAAATTCAGGGCTTCCCTGGTGGCTGCTGGGCCCTAATCCAGCACTCTCTGGGCTTTCTCATGCGTAGGCAGCATGGCGAGTTGTCATGTGAGGAGCATTTCCAAGATCCCTGGGGCAGGTCTTTATCACAGATCAAGGCAAAGAGAGGGAAGCATCTCACAACTGCACAACCTGTGCACCCCCAGAAGTTCATGCACAGCTGATTCAGAGCAGGGAGTATGGTGGAACTGTCACTGTGTTTGGAAATTGCCTCTAGTTCCAGGTCTGTGATGACCCAGACCAGCTGTCCCTGTACCTGCTGCAGAGATGTGAGCTGGGACAGCTGTGACATCCCAGTACAACACAGATTTGGGGAGAAATCTGCAGGAATTGGGTGTGGGATTGGTTTTCAGGTGGGCTGAATGGAAAGGAGCAGCTTTCTTCAACTACTTGTCTTCTTTTCTCTTCAGGCTACAAGCTAAACCAAGTTAACTGAAAAGGCAACTTAGTCCAGCTGAGGGATTTAGGTGAAAAAAAAAAGATTCCTTCATTCATCTGGTTATAGGAGACTCAGTCCTGCTCCCATCCTCCAAATTAGGCACACATGAAGGATTCCAACTGAAAGTTCGTACAGATTGTTGCCTTCCTCACCTAACTTGTACATCTAAGTAAGAATCACCTTGCCTGAAGGTTAAAGAAGGGGGGAGGTTTCAACAATAACTTCAAGAGATATGAAGTAAATCCTACTATGAGAGGAGGATTTACTCTTTCATAGATTCATGCTTAGCATCATTTGACAAAACTTCTGGATTAGTCATTGCTGGCAGGAGCAACACAGGTGTTATCACAAAAACCCCCAAAACTTGAAGAGGGAAATGGACGCTTGCAGAGCTCACTGTGAACAGACACACACTGAGCCGCCCTTTAAATGTGACCAAAGGTCACTACTCAGGTTCTGAGCATCCTCAAATGAGAGCTACCAAGACCTTCAGGGTGTTTCTTGTGGCCTCAGACATATGTATTAGAATAGGAGGAAGTGAGTTTGACAACATTTATATTTCAGTATCCACTACTGAAAAAAACATAAACTACTTTGTCTGGACACCTTGAGGTAAATACAACCAAGATGATTTGGCCCTTAGTTTCAAACAATTAAACAAAAAAAAAGGCATGTGTTTCTGAAATAATCAATTTCAGGAATAAGAGAATTTTTAAAAAGGGTAAAATTAAAAAGGACCAGCTTCACCTGTTTCAGTTATAGCATTGTTTTCTGGGTATATTCCCAGTTCATCCCAGTTTAGGTGGAAGACGTGAGTGGCAAGATCCCCAGTGAACTCACAACATACATCCCAATCTGTAGTTTTCAACCAATAGATGCTGTAACAAAGATAAAGGTCTCCTAGAAGTTGGTAAGTGTCTCTTTACATAAATTTGTTGCTATCAGGACAGTTTGATTGACTGCATTTTTAATGCATAAATTCCAAAGTGACAGATGTGTGAATGGCTTTTTGCCTGGAGTTTGGTTCAAATTCATTTTTATTAGAATAGACCAGTTTTGAATACACTATTTCAATCACATTTTCTTTATGCTTTTAGCACACATGTGCCCTATTTTAGTCATTCAACAAAATGAGAGTTCTCCAACTCTTCACAAGACCACTCCTGTTTTTAATATTGAGAAGAACTTGTAGCTCTAACTGGCACTGGAAGAACCTTAAAGAAATGCCTGGCTTATATCAGATGGGTATTGCAATATCTGAAATTTTATTTGAGCTTTAAAATCAAATTATTCCATTTCAGGAATTAGTGGTTATAATTTGAAAGGTTACATGTACATCTTCGTGTCAAATTCTGAACACTTTATGTGTTCAGTTAAGTTCAGTTTGGAAAAATGTTGTGGTGTTAAAAGTTTAAAGAGCAATTTTTATAATGAGCTCTTAGGAAGACAGACTGACTTTTCTCTTCTGCTTCCCACAATTAGATGTAGATTTACCAAGCACAATTTAACGTCTCTAAGTAGCTCTGTATCTAAACATAGCCCTTCATTTTCACTTAAAATTCAATACACGGTTCCTGCAAAAATGACTAAAAAGAAAAGTGGCTCTTGTTTTTTAATGTTAATTAATCTGTGAGGCAAAGCTATCATTACCTACAGAGAATGAAAAGTATTGATTTTAATGTGTCCCCTAACAAAACCCCACAGAAGATTTTGATATAAATTCTTCCCCTCCCTCTTGACAGCTGTTGAGATTTCTCCAGCCGTTCCTCTTTCTCTCCTGAAATAAGACCTTCAGGTTTAAGTAGTGACTATTCAAGAAAGATGCCACAAGGAAGATCATGTCATTGGTTCTTAGTGTTGCTATTGAAGGGATTCTGATGACAACACTTTGATGTATGTTTATATAGCCACAAATACATTACTAATTTAAAAATTGAAAAATTTTTATTTTTTTTATTTTATAGCAAAAATTATCAATTTTTCTGAAGCAAACAATCTAAATTTTACATAATATTTATTTTGGCTGTAATTTTTATGTATGGTAATAGTGGCAGGTATTGCAATTGAAAATTTTTACTTTAAACAACCATTGCCAAATTTTGGTTGCTTAAATGTCTTCAGTGAAGATTTTTTGGTTTCGTTTATTTTTTTTTTGGGGGGGGTGATTGTGGTTTTTTTTTTTTTGATTTTGGTTTTGGTTTTTGAATAGGGGTAGGAGAGAGTGGAACGATTTTTCCATTAGAGTTTTTAAAAAATATCCAAAAATTTAGTGGAAATTTATCAACTAAAAATATAAAGTGATTTAATAACAAGGTTTGTTAATCTATCAAGGGTCTTTCCTTAAATTGCTATAGCCTAGAAGGCTCCACTTTTTATTATTTTAGTCTTCCAGACTAGGATGGTTGTAATACTTTAGCACTTCTCTCTCTCCATTTAAAATGTGACAGATCAGAATACAACAAGGATGAACAAACACTGATGGAAAGGGAGCAGAGAAGATGCTGTTTCTTGGAAATCATTCAATCTTCAAAAAGAAGGTCAGGTTCAGGGTGCCTATATTCTATAATTAAAAATCTTGTCAATCCATCCCAATGTCTTTCACATTCACATTCGAGTGCCAAACTATGTCAGACCAGATTCCTCTCTTTTTTTCTTTTTCTATTTTTTACTGCTACATAATTGAAACGTGAATCTACTGCTGTGTGAATATTAATGTGCCATTCCAGCAGTTATTCATAGTCCCTAAGTTATGATCTTCTAAGGGGGTGTTCAGTCAAAGAGTGAAAAAATAAGACTTTATTCGAGTTCATCTGGTGAGCACAGAAGGCTTTTAATTTTACAGAAAAGAATGAAGAAAAAAACTGAAAAAAAGGTGATCTGTCCATTCCTCAAAGTGATGATATAGAGCAAGGCTCTCTGGGGTTGCTGACTGGATTTATTGTGTGCCACACAGATCAAAAGTAAGTGCAGGCAGGTAAAAAGTCTTGATACCCAGCTGGGTAGGATGGTTTGAGAGCATAACAGACACTGACTGTGAGACAGCACAATGCTTCTGCTTGCCAAGTTAATTAAGTTAGGATTGAATACCCATGGATAGGAGATAATAATATCAGCCACATAAAAAGGATATGTGATATTGTAGATTAGGCTTATAAGAATGGCTTTGTCTCTCCGACAGGGAGACAAAAATGTGCTGCCGCTGAACTCCTGGAGATGGGACTCCTGCCATACTTAGGAGCGTGCTTTGGTTTGTATTTTCTTTTTTTTTCATTTATCATTTCTATTTCCCATTCAATAAAACCCCCACGCCTTTGAGCTACATGCAAAGGAAATGGCAGGAAAGGTGACAAGCCCAGGAAACTGCCAGAGGTGAACTTTTCAACTCACAGGAACATCTCAAGGCAGGCTGTAAATAGGATTACTTTTATTAGACTGCTGCCTGCTGCAGCTGTTCTTGTTAAGGGCCTGTCACTCTGCCATTGAGCCCAGCGCAGTGACAGGCAGCCCAGGCCTGGGGACCCCGTGCAGACCCCAGTGACACCCATCACTCAGCTGGGGCCATCCCTTCCCATCAACAGCAGAGCATAAAACAGCATTTCAACCTGCTCTACAGAAGATGGGCAGCCGTGGGATTACTTCTTTGACAGAAACGTGGGTTGTCAGTGCAAGGTCAGGGGAACCACCAAGAGCCTCCTCCCCATTGTGGATGTGCCTCCAAACCTGAGGCAATTCTTCACCACGCCACAACATTGGGGGTTAAACACCCTCTCTAGCGTAGATTTTCTTTCCCATCACCTCCTAGCCCAGTGCCTGAATCACAGATTCCAGATTCTTTTTTCCCATCACCTCTTAGTCCAGTGCCTGTTTGAACAAGGCAATTCTCAGCCTTGACAAAAACCAATCAAGATTTCATTCAAGATCTCAAGTGTTCCCCAGGTCTGGGTCACTACCAATACAAGCTGGGGGCGTGAAAATGGATTATTCTGAGGGAGGCACGAGGATTAAGGCAATGTCTGCACCTCACGTTTATGGAAAAGAAGAAGATTAGACCAGACAAAAGAGAATAAGGAAATAGCTGTAGGGAGAACTTGGAAAGCCTGAGGGTTGCAGCAAATATTTTGTAGACTGTCTATATTACTGTTGCTGAACATCTGTAGATGTAGAATATTACATCTGCAAGTCAACCTATGCTTCCAAAAGGAGAAATTTTCTCTCAAATTATCATTTCTTACCCCCGGAATCTAAAATACTGTATATTTATCTCTCTTTATATATTTATATATGCACACACACACAAACACATCTATAGACATATTCTTGGGGTGGTCCTATGCCGAATCAGGAGCTGGACTTCTGTGGTCCCTGCGTGTCCCTTTCAAATCAGAATATTTTATGACTCTGTGGTATATTACATATATATTTAAGCACTTGCACTTCCAGCTTTTCTAAGCCTCTCATAAGAGCTCATTTGAAGCTGTTAGAAAGGTACCACACCACAGGAGGCTGGAATTCTACCCATGCTTTTCAGTCTATCTAAGCCATCCTTCATTTTACATGAGGATTTGAAAGCTGTAGTTTTGTTCCAGACAAACACTACAGTAGACACCCAAACTGCATCAGCTGAAGTATTTTAAGTGTATGATGCAATTTGTATTCCAGAAGTGTTAGAGGGAAGCTGGGAAGCTGTGGGCCAGACCGGAGAGAAGATCCAAAACTCAGATTTTTGTTACTCTGCAAAACCATTTAAGTACCTGTGTTACGGGCAAGCACAAGTTTAAATGTTTTTATTAAAAAGGACAATTCACCTGAATATGAGGGAAAACATCTTTAATGTGTGGGTGGCCGCAGATAGAGCAGAGACCAGAGACTGTGGAGTCTTCCTCACAGGAGATATTCCAGAACCATCTGGATACAGTCCTGTACTCTGGGATGACCCTGCTGGATCAGTGAGGTGGGACCAGATGATCCACTGGGTTCCTTCCAATCTGACCCATTTTGTGTGTGATTCTGTGTAATATACACTTTTAAATTGCTATTCTGTTAATTTTGATTAATGTAACTACAGTACTACAAAATTTCATGGGTTTATAAAATAAATTATCTGGATATATCTTGCAGGAAGCATTTGCAGCAATACATTTCTAATAATACCTTTTATTATTTCCTTTCTCAGAGCAGTTTTTAGGAGTGCACATCTCAAATCATACAAACAAAAAACCATTAAAATGATCTTATAAAAGCTATTATGTTTCATGATCTGATTATACATATTCTGTTTCAGGACAAGCACACTATTTGGAAAATTATAGTCTTAGTCCAGTCACCTTCTGGAGAAAATTCCTATTTATATTCCTGACTGACATTACCTATTTCTCCAAGGGATTTTGTCCAGTTTGCATGATACAAATCACCATCTATACAGAAGAAGACCAGGTCCAAGTTCAGTCCTGATTTATCTCCACCAGTGCATAAAAGGGTAAAGAAAATCCATTAGAAACAAGGTTAAAAAGAGGGGAAGAGGGGAAAAAAAAAGAGAGACACAGCATGAGCTGCATGGAAGATAAATGCCTAAGACCTGATTGTCATTTACATTAAGGCAGAATAAAGAAGCTGTGAATGAGAGCTGGAGACAGGCTGTGCTTCTGTTTATTTCTAGCTAAAAATATGCTGGATTTTTTTAGGGGTGTACATTCTCATTTGTTTGTGAGAATAATTTTTTACATTAACAGGAGGGTTTTTGAGCGCTAGGTGAAAGGTTCAGCATTGAACTGAATTTACAAATTCTGCAGCTCTCCAGGATTCACTTATCTCTCTCTGAAAGTATCTGTCTATCTCTTCATCACAGGCCTTGCAATCACTGGCTATTATGCAGGGGTCAAGCTCATTCTGAGGAAGGAAAATTTACTGAATTAAGATGTATAAGAGATTAACCAGCTCAGGTTAATTGTGTTTTCATTTTCTCAAGGATTTATCAATGCCGTAAAATAAATCTCTTTATGTTTTTGCAGTTATTAAAAGAAAATGGGACACTGCATAATAGTGACAATCACTATCATCAGATCTGAAAACAAAACCAGAGGAGCAATTCTTTCTTTGGAAGCAAAATCAAGTGGTTGCACATAACACTATAAACTCCCTGTTAGTTCTTCATCTTCTTTTTCTGTTATCATATACCATGAGATATTTTCTCTCTTGCTTACAATGCCATCAGGAAGGCATCTCTGCCTGTTGAAACTACTGTTCCTGTCAGCTTTCCTTTCCAGGCCTTGTAACATCTTTTTGTAGCTGTAGTTTAAAGACCACCTCACTTCCTTGTGTGGAATGGTCTTTCTGTGTCAATAATTGAAAGCACAGAGGAAGTGAAACACTGGCCAAATTGGACTGAAGGGATGGGCAGGGCAAAGAGGTGATAGTACAATAAAATGATCAAATCAGATCAGATCAAATCAAATCAATCTCCCTGATTGCTGAAAGAGAGGTGGTGCTGTGAATCAACATCTTTCTCATGGCTGAGGTTGTGCCCAACCATTGGCCTTGGGGGTGCTGGTGCCAGGGGCTGGACACGAGCCCAGGGTGCACAGCGGGGCAGGAGGCCAATGGCCCCTGGGCTGTCCCAGCCAGGCTGTGACACGGCCCCAGGGCAGGGCCTGTCCCTGTGC
>JAXCLO010000129.1:70368042-70385153 GCA_035583995.1 Arremon aurantiirostris
TTCAGAGCAGGGATTGCATGTTAACTGTGGCAATTACATATGGGAACTTTCATGGAACTTTAAAAATGTGCCCTGCAATAGCCTTGGACAGCAGTCAGCACGAGTCTGGCTTTATGTCTCCTCTCCTCTCCATCACAGAGTCCCAGGACACCTGTCCATAGAGCTCCCCACAGCCACCATAACTAATGAGGTTGTGGAGCAAAGCAGAACGGCATAGGTCACTCACTTCCAACAGTATGACAAGTGTTGGTTCTGTATAAATTACCTTGTAGGCATGTTTTGTAGAATATTTCATTATTTTGTGTGGCAGCTTCGATAGCAGCAGTATGGGACACATCTCCCATTAGTAATGTACAATATATTTTCTTGTCAGTTAATCTTGAAAGCTGGCTACCGTTCCTCAAAAAGACTGAATCTTTCATTTCCTTCTAATAAATACTTCACACTAAATGCATTATTGCTAGAGAGAAGTCAGTAATCAAATGCTTATCATCACATTTTCCTGTGGCCTATGACAAAAGTATTTTCTGTAGTGGATGCTAAAGGAGGGCAAGGGAGTAAAAGAAGGAAAGGACATCAAAACAAGTGTTAGGTTAATAGACCTCTGAACAGTCTGATCTCCTGTAGACAGCAGAAACACTGGAAGGCTCTGAGAACTGTAAGGAAATAGAGACTATGATTCAGTAGGAAAAAACCCCAAACAACACAAACCCAACCAAACAACAAGAAGAAAAGTCTGAAGAACATAAATATGTAAAGTATCAACATCTCTTTGAATATTTTGTATATTTTCTTTGTTCTATGTACTTTACAGTGTACAAAATGGGAACATTTAATCCTGGCCCACTTATACAATTTAAAAGACAGTTATTGGGTTCTTCACTCCGCCAAAATTGTTGTTATCAATATTTTGGTACCATAAATGTGTAGGCCAGGGCAATCACCTACTATTTCTTTGGCATCATTATCTTTTGTGGCTCCTTACAAAGAATTAGCTATTTTAGGTGTCTTGTACATGTTCCAGTTTTATATGGCATGCAAGTAAACAGCACAGCAGCAGCTTGCATTATATTTATTCCAAACAATTATGGTGCAGCTCCCATGTGACTACTGAGAACACAGACTTGTCAAAGGTTGAAGTAAATGAAGAAAAATAGAAAGAAAAACACAAAGGACTCCTCTAAAAATGACTGTGAGGAGGTGGTGAGTGGAGGCACGTGAAGGGACAGGCTTAGGATATTTATTTGCTTTTAGCCTAAAGTGTTTTGAAGAATAAAGCTTCATGTAGATTTCTAGAGAAATGGGTCTGCAGATCATTTACCCTGCAAAGCAAGGTTTCAGCTGATAACTTCTTATTGACTGAATCCCATCTTTCTGCTTCCCCTCCAGGAAGGAGTGGGTTTGTAACCTTGGCCTCAAACTCTCAAAGGTTCCAGAGATCCACCTCCCTCTTAGCATGGAAAAACAACAAAAATAATCAATTTAATCCTTTCACAAGCCAAGATCTTCCAGATCTCTAGTGCGCCTGTCCCTGTCAGTGCATATCTCCATCCCTTCCATGTCACAGAGGGAAGACATTGAAGTGTTTTGGTCTCAATTCTTCCACAGGTTGAGAAAATCATTTTCTGTGCCTCCCTT
The DNA here is from genome assembly GCA_035583995.1 of Arremon aurantiirostris. NCBI lineage: Eukaryota > Metazoa > Chordata > Aves > Passeriformes > Passerellidae > Arremon > Arremon aurantiirostris. The sequence continues at coordinate 70,369,681 of JAXCLO010000129.1, forward strand.
CCCCTATTGGTAGAAATAAGATCTGTCATTACTCCCACACTTTTTGTTGCCCATATCATGTGTATATATATATATGGCTCTTAAACTGAACTTCTTATCAAGGGTAAAATGGTATTTTGTAAATTGGGCCAATTCCAGTGTCAGAGGTAGCTGGTGAACTGTAGTGCATTTATTAATGAAGGGTGAGGTTGGAAAGCTGCCTAACTGGAGAGTTGTTTTTTGGTATTTTTTGACTTCTTAAAGCCCACTAATATATTTAAGGAAAATAAGAGTGAAAAATCAATGTGTTCTAATGTATCTGCCTGTTCATCTGTGTAGGTTTTTTTACATTACCATCCTATCACAATATCTGAACAGTTTTCACACAAAAAAAAAATCAATAACAGTGGTGTTATCTCTCCCTGCCCTTGCTGGCTTTTCTCCTTTTCACTCCTTCTCTCATGGAGGCTTCAAGTTCATCTTGTCCATATTGTGAGCATTAGCACTGCCCCTAATTTGGCTTGGCTGAGGAAGGGAACCCATTTCACCTGGCAACAAGGTGCCCAGAGAGTGAGATTTCCCCCTTTTACTGCAGCTACCATGTACCCTGATGAGATGTTGTTATGTTAAGAGCATAGAAATTTGGTTAAAAATAAACCCCTTTGCTTTCCAGATGATTCTCAGAGATTAGAAGGCTTGGGTGTGGCTGGATTTCATTTCTGATTAGACCCAATTCTGTACTTTAAGTCTGGTTATGTGCAATAAGTCCTAGATGCAGCAATAGTGTGGATTGCACTATTATTCTGGTCACAGTCATGATCACAAATTCCCAATTAATACAGTTTGCCAATTTGACAGTCTAAGTCTGGCCAAGTTCAATAGGAACTTTTATGAACACAGATTCACAAATAGTGAAGCTTGTTGAAGCAGCAAGTTTTAGCTCCTTGTTAGAATGTTGAGGGAAAAAAAAATTACTAGACTTGCAAAATATTAAGTGAATAGTGTTATGTACAAGTGTCCCAGGGTATGTTATGATTCACACAATTCTTATTCCAAAATGCCATCCCTGCTTTGGGGAGCAGAGAGGAGCAAGCCCCTCCAACTGTAAAGTGCTCTGTAAGGTGATCGTGTTCTCAGCCTCTGCCATGAAGAATTTAAAATGTCAAATTCATGCTTATGGGAGAAGTGGAGGTGAGCCTGTAGTCAAATATCCTGTTACTGCTGTCATAAAACAGAGGTGGAGGGGCAGGCAGACACTTGGTGTGTAAATGGTTTGCATTGGATTGGAAAGGATCTTAAAGATCATTTAGTTCCAACCCTGCTGGGTTTATCTGCTCCACTGGACTTCAATCACCTGCTGAACTGAAGCACTCCCAAGTTTTCTTGTTATTTTTCTTTGTAGCTTTTGTATCTTTTTTTTTCTCTTTTTTTTTTGTTCCTAGTTTCCCAAACTCTCCTGACTTTTGCATTCTCTCTGTGTGCGACGAGGGCGGCTGTGTGAGCTGCTCAGAGAATAATTATCCTTGCTGAGACCTGAGGAGGCAATTCATCATGTCAGACTAACAATGGATGCAGATAGCACAAGGAAGACTACATAACTAAGCATTGAAAATTAAGCACAGAGTGCACTGAATTTCCCTGGTGAATATAGAATTTGGGGTCGTTATCTCACATTTTTGCTGAATATCAGTGGACTTATTTTGAGGCTAACTGATGCATCACTTTGGCTTTATTTCCATCTGCCAGGAAAACAGAGGATTTATGGCTCTTCCAAAGAGCCCATCAAGCAATGCTATGAATAGTATCAAACAGTCTTTTTGCTAAATTCTGCTTGCCTTGGGGGTATGTGTAATTATCTCTTCTGATATATTGCATATTGAATAGTATTTATTTTTATTGTGCTGTGCAATAGTATGTTCCTTTTCCATTTATTGGCATCTTGCAGATAGATGGCAATTTAATATAAATGTGTTATTTATTCCAGAGGAAGGTTTCTCTGAGTGCTTGGATCTGGGTAAATAAACTTCATTTACAGCTCCCATACTGATGGGCTCTTTCCTCCTTTCAGACCTGGTGTGCAGCAGAAACACCCACACCAGGTCTGTGCCTACTCCTGTGAATTCCCAGGCCCCAAATTCAGAATCTGCTTAATTCCATGGCAGGGAGAGATGCAGTTTATATAAAATAAGAGAGTTTTTTTATGGTTGCATGGAAGAGAGGTGTTAATCAGTTCAGTACGTCTGATGTTAATGTAAAGAAAGGAAATAAAACCTGGAAGAGATATCATTTTTTAATGTTGTTAAAGCACTTCAGGTTTTTAAGGGGATGTCATATATACATACATACATACATACATACATACATACCTGCATACATACAAATATACATATGCATATATTTTTATATATATGTGCATATTTATGTATATGTATGTATGTTTGTGAGTACATGTATATTTTCATCCTTCTTTTAAAGCTTTGATGACTTCGCAGATAAGATGTTTTGAAGATATTTTCAGCTAGCTTTTCTGTGAGTAAATTCTCCTCTATCATTAAGAAGGGTGGGCGGGGGATTCAGTTTGGTAATGTTAAAAGATAAACTGTTGTGACATAAATTTCACTTCTGTGTAATATGAAGGGTATTTTGAAATTTAAAAAAATCCATGAATAAAAGTAATTTATGGTTTTCTGACTATTAATTTGAGATTGGATCTTTAAAATAGTGATCTTAGCTCACAAAACTCTTATTTCAGATGTCTTCATAAGCTAATGGTAGAAGTCAGGTCTCTTCTGTCTGTCTTTTTTTCAGGGCATATTTTTCCTTATTTCACAGAAGATGGAGAAAAGCAAAATATTTTTTTCAGAACTTTAGGGTGAAAAAATCTAAGACCCAGGTATTGAGCAAAACTATTTTCTCACTTTTTACAAATACAGCTAGAAATAAAGCCAGTCTCAAAAAATGTGCTGCAATGGGCTGGTGAAGTTCACTAGGGGAACGCCACAACACAAAGTGCGCTTGTGATTGAAAGAGCAATGCCTGTGCACTAAGGGGGAGTTTGCATGTGAATAATTCTGCCAGGGCAATATCCTCAGAAAAATGTAATGGCAGGAGAGAGAATTTCTGCAAGCAGCCTCCGTGTGCATCAGTACTCACCTGGGTGAATCATCCTTAAAGGGCTGCTGGGCTGTTTCACAGATTTCCTGCTCCTAGAAGAGGGAGGAGATGTGTCATATCACATCTCACATGTGTCACATCACTCTCACACTCCTCTGAGGGTGTGAGGGGAAAGGTGAGGCCTTGGCTCTGTCCTCCCTCCTGCTGCCTCATGCAGGATGCTGCCCAGGCTGTAAATCACTGCAGCACAGAGAGAAAAGAGAACGATACCTAGAGAAGGACCTCAAGAGCGGAGCCTTGTGTTTGCACCTTGTTTTAAGCTGACTATAAGCCCCTTACCCTAGGATTTCTCGCTGTTATCACAAACAGAGTTTGTCAAGATATCCTTGTGCCAGGGAGGAGGCAGTGAGACAGCCTCCCTTCAGCTTGGTGAAACTGGGAGCATCAAACCCCTGTAATGTCCCAATGCTTCATCTGGAGATTCACACAGTTTAGCAGCCCTTTTGCTTTTTACTGAACTGAAGATCTTCCGTGCCTGCTGGCAAGAAATCATTTATCTGGAATTCATGCAGGTTTTCATCTTTTGCGAGAGTTTTCTATTAAATTCCATGGTGAGTCTGTGAGACTGGACTGTGAGACTTCATGAAATAAAATCAGACCCAGTGCACACTAGAATCCTTGTACTTTGGAAATTTGAAAGGCATGTGAAAAGTTAAATTAGGCTTAACAAAACAAGTGATGTATTCCTCACGAAATTCAGCAACTGTGCTTAGCACAGGAATGTTGTGGTGATATTCCTTATTGAGGTGTTAAGAACTGTATGAGGCTGGATTAGTTTCATGAATTATGCTCTGTGGAAAGCTGCAAGCCTTGTAGGCTTGTGTAACTTGCAGGGCAGCTCCTGATTTCCACACCTGCATGAGAGTTACTGATGGGCCAAGAAGACCTTCATAATTTTTGCCAAAATAATTTCTGATTGAATAAGAGAGTAACCTTTTTACACAGAAGAGTGGATTCTGAACTGGAAAACCAGTGAATAGTCTCAGCTGTAGGCTAGGTTATAGAGTTATGTGTATCACAATATCAGGGCCTACTGTGAAGTAACAGTGTTTGCTCAGTGGAGCAGCAGCTCTGAAACACATGATTTGGGATTTGATTCCAGGAAAAGAGGGAGGAAAGAAGCTGCAAAATACATACAACTTGATGCTAACTTGGAGTGAGATTCTAATATATTACATTTTTGTAGTTTTGAAGTAAAATGAAGTGCATGGCTAAAATGCTTCAACATACAACTTCATTCTGGGACTTCTGTAATTGCCCGTGTGGTGTAAAAATAGTGATGGGTTTTGTGATGTTTCTACTTAGCTGTGATGCTGAAAATACAGCTTCAGTCTTGCTTTGCTGTTTTCACATTCCCAATTCAGAGAAATTAAAGGACTTTTAAAACCAGTTATGGACTGAGTTGAATCTGAGGCCCTGGAACAGTTTGCTCAGGGAAGCTGTGGCTGCCCCATCCCTAGAAGTGTCCAAGGCCAGGTGGGACAGGGCTTGGAACTTGGGATGCTGGAAGGTGTCCCTGTCCCTGGCAGGGGCTTGGAGCTGGCAGAGATTTAAGGTCCTCTCTAAATCATTCTGTGAGTTTATGAATCACCAGACATTCCAGACTGGGTTACATTTTAAGTTACCCCTTACTGATGGTAATTTTGGAAAGTCAGGCTGATGACCAACTGGCCTATTAAAAACAGACTTGAAGCACTTGTTTCCCATTTTATGCTTCGAAGTCCTGATTACAGTCTAGTCTTTATCAACCTTCCACATTGGAACAAAGGCTGGGTGTTTTTGATGCATAAAATAATTTCTTTGTAGCTGAGACTTTCTTAGCTTCAGCAGAAAACACTCCCTCTCTTCCCAGCCCAGTGAATTACAGGAATCCCTCCACAGTCTTTGCAGTCATAATGAATTTTATAGCTCAGTGTATAGAGGATTTGCTGCTAGACTGTTAAAACAAAGCACAAGGTTTACCAAGGTGCTTTGGAGTAGTTTATGATTTTGGGAATATTTCGTTAGCATTTCCACTTTGGTGAAGACTGTTCCAGTTTTAGAGTAAAGAAATAAATCTGCCTCAGCAAAACAGCCTTCTATCCCATGTTGTCATCTACATCTAGGTTGGATATTAAGAGGGTAGTTGAGCATTAGAACAGGCTCTCCAGGGAAGTGGTCACAGCAGCAACCTGAAGTGCTTTAACAACATCCTCAGGCAAACAGTTTGATTTTAGGGCTGTCCTGTGCAGGAGCTGGAGTGATCCTTGTGTGTCCATTCCAGCCCAGAAAATTCTATGATCCTGTGATTCTGAGATCTGGATAATGACTCAACCAACTTTCAGGTTCCAGAAGCTGACTTGAAACACAAAAAACTCACACAAAGTTTTGAGCTTTTCCTGGTGAGCACTTCACCCAGCACCTGGCAGCTAGCATCATCCAGGGCTGTATGCATCATCCAAGTGCAATTTTGCCCTGAAATCCTGAGTGCAGTTGCCTCTTGTTCGCATTTTATTCGCTTTGAAGTCCTCCAAGCAGGGAACATTGCTCTACATTTCACGCTCTGTTCTTGTTTGTGTCCTGTCCCCACCACTTCTCTGATGTGTCATCGTTTCCTGCTTGTTCCAAACACTGAAAATTAATGCAGTAAGTGATGTGCACTCAGAATGTATTATATAAATGGACAGACAAAATGTGATTATTCCTGTTTAACAGCTGGGGAAATTGGGATGGAAAAAGTTCAGGAACTAATCTAAAGCTGCAGAGGTAGTGGCAGAAAAAAAGGAAATGTCAGAAATCACAGTTTCAAGCTGTGCAGGCCTTCTTCAAGATTGTAAAGTCATATTTAATTGATGAGCTGATATAGGACGAAGCAGAGTTTGCCATCAATTACAGAGCAACATTATTGTGCCTAACTTTGCTAGGACCCTGAATGAACCAAAGGTCTGTCAGGGCTGAAAGGGCCCCAGTCAATTCTGCTGGCTTTGTAATTCTCAAACAGAGGATTCTTCTAAACTGTATTTATGCTAAATTTCATGGCATCTGATGACCTCAATTAAAACCTCTCAGAGGAAATCAGAAGTGCCAGCCAGGTCCTGCAAGATGAATGCCTATGGCTTTCTCCTGCTAACTGCTGATAGGAACTTGATGATTTTAAGGAAGATTTTATAGTGATGTGGCTGCTGGTTTTTATCGAAGGTGTCAGAATGCCAGTAGTGATAATGTCTCCCTGAATGAGCAGCTTGCTTTCTCTGGTTTCTTTCCTACAGCACATAATAGACATCATTAGCATCCAGATAAATCTCCCTTTTATGGCGCATTTGGGCACAGAGGAGAATAAAGTTGTGTTTTCTTGAAGCTCCCAAGATTATTTCTGTTACGATCTTGGACAAAGGCACAAGATTTTGTAACTTTATTGGTGTTTATTTGACAAGACAGTAATTTGCAGGAATTAAATAATTTGGTAAGAATGGATGTAGCTTAACAAAAAGGTATAAAACCTGCCTGCCACTGCCGGATTTAAAGTGTGTATATATATATATATATATATATATATAATAACTTGTAGGATACAGAAAACTGTACAGTCAAAATCAAGTGCAAGAAAAAGCATCAAACCCACACATAATTATTATGTTACTGAATAAAGGTACATAAAAGAGCTAGAAAATAAAAGTACTCTTTGCACTTTATGTTGCTCAATGTCATCTTCTTGAAAATATTACGAAATTAGTCTGTTTTCCTTTTGGTGACTTGGCAATTCTAAGCTTGCCAAGGAGTCTAGATATTTCTTAAAAAAAAAACCAAATAAACAAAACCGCCAAACCTGATTAGTTAAAATGATGGTAGAAGAAGTTATTTCATTTGTTTAGAATTAAAGTCAAGAATTATTGAAGACTCCATAAATGTTTTCATTATTTTAATTGTAAAGAATGATATTTGAACATGTCTTGATTTTGCTTGTGATAAGCAAAAGTCTAGTAGAAAAACCACTGTGACAGGAACCTTTTCCGCGAAGATGGAATTAAAAAAATGTGATTCTGGGGAGAAAGTATTTTTAATTGCATGTCTGTTATGATGCTTAGGACTTGAATTTTTTTATTTAATTAGGATGAAGTTTAGGCATATTTTTAACTCCATTGACCCACACCATAAACATTTTTTGGTTTAACACAGTTTTTTTTAAAATCTTAAATCCCCACAATCACAAGTATGCAGCAACCACAGTCTTAAACTGCTCATTTAATGTTAATCAGAGCCACTGCAATGCGGAGACAACCAGCTCTAAGGGACATGACCTTATCACAGTGGACAGATGGCAAAAAAATTTCAAGCCGTGTTAAACCTTTTTCTTCAACACTTTTTTGTTCTTAACAAATTTATTGCTGACACCATATATCAATGTTATAGCTTCTGTTCAGGTGAATACGATCAGTTGGCAGTAATGGGTTCAGCTCTGGGAACCTTCCAGCCATTGCTTTTTGAGCTGTTCCTGTAAATTCAGTGTCTGGAAAAAAACAAGGAGAAAAAGACAAGTTAGGGAGGGAGAGAGGCTGTTGGAAACCCTTCAGCTCGGCTTAATTCTCATGCAGAGAGGAGAATAAATTAATGCAGACACCATGTTTCCCTGGCTTGGATGTCATATTTTCTTGCGATTGGGAAGATCAGCATCGGTGAAGGATGTGTGGAAGAGAGAGGGGGGGAAAGCAGAAAACAGGAAAAGAAATATACTTGAAAATGTCGAACTGGACTCTGGCAGTACCTGTTAAATGTCTTCTGCACTTGTAGCAGAGCAATGTTTCCCTGCATTAGCACAGAGCTTCCACTGCTCCTTTGATGTCTGTCAGTCCAGTTAAAGACTGTGGTATGAGGGCACAGTGGGAAACATGCCTTAATAAATGCAGTTGCAACTGGGTGGTGGGAATTTATGGGTGCTCTGTGTAACTGTGCAAGCTACAGATGTATTTCACGTGTGTCAAAATTTCCCTCCCATTTCTTTTTACCACATTTTTCCTCTGTTCTTGAAGAGAGAATATGCTGGCATCTCTGTCATTGTTTTCTGGGATGATGAATTGTCACTTCCTAACTCCAATTCAGCAAGTCCAGGAAGGGATTTTCAGGTGCAATAGCACTTTTCTGTTTCATAGGCAGATATCTTCATGATACATCAAAAGATTTTTTAAAGGGACTACATTTTCTCTGTGCCAAAAACAAGGTCGGCTGCAACTACTCCTGCTTCCTACTTAGTAAATATCTTGGCTGATATTTTTCTAGTATAAATTTGGCATATGTTCTGCGTGAGAATTGTGAATATCTGTAGGAAAAAAATAAGAGCATCCCACCCAGAAAATCATAACTGAGAGGTCCTAAGAGGAGATTTACTGGGAGAAGATGGAAGGAGGTGTGAGAATTGCCTGTCTCGGCAGAGACGACCACTCACCCCTGAGAAGCAGCACCCCTGCCAAATTGTGTGGTTGCAGGTGAAGTGCACAGCATGTGTTCTGGTCTGAGAGGCTCACAGTAATTAAGTTGTTCATTCAATTAAACTTAATGCGCCAATAACTTTTTAAAATACAAAGGGCCCATACCTTCAAGAAGAAAAAAAAAAAATACTCAGGCTCCCTTTACAGGCCAATAAACCTACAATAAATGCTCATGACTGGAGGCCCAGATCTTTATTTATGGCCACAAAGCAGCATTTCCATTAGTTTTAGCACAGTCATGCTGATTTCTGTTGGCTGAGGACTAGACCATGAAAACTCTGGATTGTACTCCTGTGCCACTTTGAGAAGGAGGCAGAGGGCAGTTGCTCTTGGTCATGTTTTGGGAGTCAGGGACCTACTTTCAATCTTAGTTCTAAGTATTATTTAGTTCTGTAAGGCCTTTCCAAACAAGAAAAGAAAAAGTCTTAAGGCCTTTAAAAACAAGAAAATGTTAAACCAAAAAAAAAAAAAAAAAGAAAAAGGCAAAATTGATCCAATATGCTCTATATTGAAAGAACCTTCATCCAGCTCTCTCACTAAGGACTCCTGAAGAATTAATCAGGCTGATTCTGTAAAACAGGTGAAGGTTTTCTCACTTAACTTTAGTCCTCTAAAAATCAAGAGAATTGACAGCACGTCTGACTACGGAGAAAATCAAAGCACCTGTTTCAAACTAAGTTAATAATTAAGTAGATGCACCTACTGGATGCAGTAGTTGCACAGAGAGGCTCACCTAAAGAACTTATATCAATTTAAGATATTTATATTTAACAGAGTTTAACCACACTCAAATTGATATGCAAGGTATTTTCATCCCTCTGAAAAGCAATTCCTCTCCTCTCTTCCCTGCCCCAAACCTTGGGTTTGTAGAACCATAGAATGGTTTAGGTTGGAAGGATGTTTAAAGCACATCTGGATCCATCCCCAGTGTTGTGGGGGATTGTGAGCTTGGTCAGTTCTTCACAAAGTGACCCAACAACTGATAATAGCTCTGGTGATATAGGGATACCAACAGAGATATTCTCATTATCTCTTGTTCATTGTTTTTTCATGCTCTATCCCGTCTATATTTTTTTCCTCTTTATGTCTCTTGTGTGAGGTTTAGAAGGCAGATTGTAAGAAACTGGGCCTGTGTTTATACTTTGCTAGCAAAGAATTCCAGGAAATCTGATCCTACCTTTGAATAACGACTCAAGTTCTGCTGTATTTATTACTGCTCCTGTTGGTTTTCCTCAGATTAATAATCCTTGGGTATGATAAGAAGGGATGACTCATCATCCCCAGTAAAACAGAGCGATTGAATGGAAATAACACTCAGACAGACAGCAGGCCAAACCCAGAGCCTTTGCAGAGAGTTTTCCTTCCAGATGAGAAATCAGTGACCTGGGACACGGAGGAGCACGGCAGGACTGAGGAGAGGAAGGAGCTGCTCCTCACTAGAGGCTTTTGGGACGTGGTGTGACAGTGATTGCCCAGAAAACAGAGCTGAGTGCAACGTGGACAGGGATGTGGGCAGGCTGGGGAGCCGTGGTGCTGCTGAACCAAAACTGAAGGAAAAGGTGCTGTTGAGTGATCTGGAAAGATGAAATGTGTGTTTGGCTGAAATTTATAATAAAGTACTGTGTTGTGTTTGGCAGCAGAAACCAAGGGCTTGTAAAAAACAATATATTCCCATGTAGTGGAAGGCAGGGCAGTAATGGCATGATTATGAAGCAGGATATGTAAAAATGTAAAAAAACTTTCTCATTGTACCTAAATCAGTAGGAGACAGATATCCCCCTGGATTCAGGAAGAGACTGATAGAGTCATCCTGGCTTACACAGAGTAGAGCACATGGCAAATGGGAATTTCACAGAAAAGCTTTTTATCTTCCATTTTAAAGAGATTTTGACAGCTAAGTGCAAACTGTTTTGTAAAGTGTCAACTGTCCAAATAGTTTTCCTAAAAGAATAAAACTAATAAAGGACTGTAGAAATTAAAGAATGAAACTTTTACTTTGTCTTTTAAATTAAGAGATAATTTCAATACATGGGTTCTTTTTCAGAATTCCATGGGTAAAAATTTTTACTGGACGAAAAAAATTTCCTACCCTCTTTTTAATTGGCGTGACCATCCATAATAATTTAAAGGTTCTGAATAAAAGCACAGTAACCCACAACTTCTCTATCTGCTTACCATCCATAGCTTCTATATCTTGTCTTAAACTATTGTTAAGGTTAGAGAACAGTTATTATGCACTTGACTTTGATTTCATAGATGTAAATAAAACTACGAATAAAAAAATTTCTTTTTTTCCTGGCGGAAACTCCTTCTTAAGAAGTGCAAAGCAACTTTAGATTTGGTAACAAAAAAAAAAAAAATTGTTTATAGCCATTAGTGTTGGAAAAAAGCAAAAGATTCAAGGACCAGGGAGAACTTTGAGCCCCTTCCAGTGTCTAAAGAAATTCTCCCCTGGGAGGGTGGTGATGCCCTGGCACAGGGTGTCCAGAAAAGCTGTGGCTGCCCCATCCCTGGAAGTGTCCAAGTCCAGGTGGGATGGGAGTTTGGATAAGCCTGGGGTAGTGGAAGATGTTCCTGTCCATGGATGGGCTCGAGGTGGATGATCTTTACAGTACCTTGCAACCCAAACAACCCAAAACTTTTCTATAATTTTATGTATAAGTGGCATAACCAAATATGCAAAATTTACTCACTCAGCCTGCCCACACTAGGAGTTCCTTATGAATCCACTGACCCTCTAATACAGAGCAGCACTAATTACCAAGTAGTGATTGTCTGTGATTTTATGACATGATTAATGAGCCTGATTTTCCGCCCTATGATTATGGATTGGAACTGCATCCAGTAATTTTGCATGGATTTACTACTCCAACTGCTCAAACTTTGCCTAAGATACGTCCAGAATATGGAAAAATTGTGGCACATTTTAGTCAATGTATCAGAGTTCAGCTCACATGCAAGAAATTTCAGGGCTGATGTTGAGCACAGCAGAGCATTTGCTGCCATAGTGTGGCTGCAAGATCTGGTGGCTGCTGAACACTTCCAAAAGGAAAGAAAGATCCTTCAAATCCTTCAAGCCTGCTATGCAGTCACTGAAGATTTACAGGATATATTTTCCATCTTTTGCAAAACAAAGTTTTGCAGTAGAAATGAAATTGTATTGGACCAGCAGCTGGTTCCATTGGGCATACAGGCTGAATTAAAAAAAAAAAAAGGAAAAAGAAAAAATTGTTCTCTGTAAGCTAAGCCAGATGGTTGGCAATCCAGACTCATATCAGAGTAGAAATATATATAGCTGATTTGTCCACACATTTTTTGATTTATTAACTAAAATTGCCAGTGGAATAAAGACAAGTGAGAAATGGTGATGCAAACCCACAAATTATATAAATACACAAAAAAGGATCATGTCAGAGCAGATAGTTCACTTGCACTGGTGTCACACACAACCCAGAGGAAAAGATGCTGTAAATTGTCAATAAAAATTTGTTAAAAATGGATATGCAGCTGACTTTTTTAAAAATTAAAGTCATAACAATGCTTCAAAAAGACAAGAAGGCAGGCTAGTGAGATTTCTGCAGGAAGAGAGAAGCAGAAAAAGAAGTGGTAAAGAGATAAAAGGTGCTGCAGCTGTTGTAAACAGGGAACTGGGTAGAAAGGGACAAGAGAAGGGCATCACAGTATTGAATGTAGGTGTAGAGGAAAGAAACATTAGGAAAGTATTATGTTCTGTATGTCATTAGAGGTTCGATCAGATCTCAGGAAACAGCTGCTTCAATGCAGCCCACACCACTGCTTGTGTTATGGGTAAAAGAAGTGGGAAAAAAAAAAAAAAAAAAGTTGTTCAATCAGTAAGAGCTCCATAAAAAAGAACTGGACTTGAGTGGATGGTAAATGGAAAGAGGAGGTGTCTGAGCTGAAAGGAGGATTTTTACAGAAAGAATCACCTGCGTTTTGCTAGTCAACAAGGACTGGTTCAAAGCACAAGGGAAGCATGTCAGACTGGACAATGACTGAAACTATGTGATTTCCCAGCAAAAGAAAAACACTGAAGAGTAGAAAAGATGAGTTATGGACATTGTAGATCTCTGTGAAGGATAAGATATGATATAGAGCAGGAACAACGGAGGACAGGAGAACAGAACATGACAATAATGTTGAACTCATCATTGCAAAAAACATGTCCGTGTAGCACTGCCCTTCCATAATGATCCGGAATCCAGAGAAAAATGGCTTTTTTATGACAAGGACTATTTCTCATGTGGGGAATCCTAAGAAGAAAAAGAATGGTGTGAATTGTTTTCCAACAGTTGTGAAAAGTTTTGGAAAAGGAAAATTTAAATAAACCAAAAACCTAAAAGAAGAATTTATCATCGCCAAATGCTCCTTAGGTCTCTTCAACTGATTTACTGATTTGATCTGGATTCTAGTGAAGAACACAGCAGCATTATTCTACTTCTGACACCTTCTCCTTTTAAGTATGGAAGCAAAGAACACATCCTTGTAGGTAAAAGCGATGTTTTTCCAAGTCTGTAACCTAAAGCTCCACATCTGTCTTGGTAAAACTATCCCCTACATTTAATATTGCACTAACTCAAACTCCCTATCAAGGATAATCATGTTTCATTTTAATTGTTTTTAATTATAACAGTAAAAATTCGATACAAAATATGTATTTGCAAATAAAATACTTCAGCTCAAGAACTCCACTCAGCACAAGAAAAAATTCTTGACTCATTAAATAATGAAGATGGGTGGACCATAGGTACAGGAATAAACTCTCTCATCCAGTGATCTTTTCTCACTCAAACAAATTCCATTTTTAGCATACCATTATTTATATTGTTTGTTTACATCTAAGTGGGTGTTTACATTTTTTCACATATTTTTAACTTGTTCATTTTTCTCTTTTGCTTCCACATTTCCAGTTCTTCCTGTCAGCCCTTCTTCCATCCTCAAGTTAAATTGCATACTTATGCCATAATTTGTCATGGTAGAAAAAGTGAAACTTGCAATAAACCAGAAATGCTTATTATCAAACAGGTACGACAAAAATTAGAAGTTGATTTGTGAGTTAAGAATGTAATGAAAGTACCTAATGTTTTTTACGTCATTCATCTCCTTGGCCACATTTCTGGTAAAAACCCTGAGCCCTTCCCCTGTTTCCAGTGATTCCCAATTTTCCATTTCCCTCAGTACTCCTAAGCTTATTCATAAACAAGTACTATACATAACTCTGCCTAATTTCTTCGCCCAATACCTAAACTTTTCCCTTCTTCTCTGGCCATAGATTTTTTTGGCTTATACCTGGGAAAGATTTGCAAGCAATCAGCAAATATGCAGATTTTTTTCTGCTATTAACACCCAAATTTAAATGGATGAGAGCTGTGGGTTTTCTAGCTTTTCTCAAATAGTAGCAATCCAATATTTTCTTCACCCAGATGTATAGGAACTTGATGCCTTTCAGAATTCTGTCTTTCTCTCAAATTTCATTGAATCTGACAAGAACATTAAAGGATATTAGAGGAAGTTAAATTTACTGACAGTTGGACAGGCAGAATGAGACCATAACTGCAGGAAACCTTTCCCTTCAGGAAACCAGGCTAAAATCTGTCACTTCAGAAATGCAAGGTCTGGTTCTTCGGGGCAGCTGAAGAATACTTCCAGAGATGAAATGCATGGGCATGATGGTGCAGTGCTGGCAGGAGTGGCTGACACATAAAATGATTGCATTTCCCTTTGGAGAGGCCTCAGAAACCTGGAAAAATTCACCCGTGGGAATCTTGTGATGTTCAGCAAAGGGAAATGCAAAGTCCTGAGCCTGGGAATTACTTTTCTCTGTAGTGAAGGACTTCAGGGTTCTAGTGAACAGCAAGTTGAATAAGAACCATCAATTTCCTCTCTGTGGAGTTGCCATAGAAAACCTGAGCAATAAAAAGTCCTCCTCATTGAAAGTATTAGTTAAAGAGAGCTAGGAAATGTGCTTTATGTTCACAGATTTGTGATAGTGTATTTCTAAAGAATTCTGATCCTAGAGAGGAAAATAATAAGGAAATCATTTCAGCTTTCAATAAAATTTTCCTTTCCATTATACATTTTTACTCTCAGATGTTTTAAATAAGCAACGTTGAGGTTGGACATTTTTCTCACGCTGCCTTGCACACATAGGAAAATCTCAATATAAGGAATATTTGCTGAGACACTTCATTAACCTCCTTGAAGCCATCTTAAAACCCCTGCTGATGCAGAGAACTGAGATTTCAGCAGCTGTATGCTGAGCTGACAGAGGCAATTGTCTTGAACAGTCCCAGGTAACCCCTTCAAGTGGTGTCTTTTTGCTCAATGTGTGTCATTTAAAATTCTGGTGTCAACTACCCTCTCTTTTTCTGCACTTTAGGCAAAGCTAATTATAATAATCATAATAGCAAGAAACATAGTAATAGATTTTCTGCAATTCTGCACTGTATAATTTCAAGTATACTATTTGAAGCCACTCCCATTAATTTTTAAGACGGTTACAGTCAAGAAACTGCAAAAATTGTTATTGTTAGAGTGAACCCCTCTAATTGCTCTCCATAATCTTCTGTCCTTCCCCAGACCTATTTTTCTGCTCACATTTGAGTTACTGGGCTCTTTCCTCTTCCTCAGTGCCTAGCAGTGACATATCTGCCGCTCGGTTTTCTTTCTGACACTTGGCTTCTCCTCTGTGAGCTTCTAGTGGTTTCTGCAATGGTCAGAAACAGAATATAAGAGGGTTTTTCATGGAATCACATAATGGTTTGAATTGGATGGGACCTTAAAGATCATCTACTTCCAATCCCTCCCATGGGGCCACACCTACTGATGTGTCAGGTTAAA
>JAXCLO010000129.1:70406689-70419459 GCA_035583995.1 Arremon aurantiirostris
TTTGATATTGTTTTGGTTTTATTGTTTAATAAACAGTTTTTCTCCAAGGAGGTATTTTTTCCTCCCGGACCAGTTGGAGGGAGGGGCCGATTGGATCTGCTTTTCCCACCGGAGATCCTTTGGGGGATTCTTCCACAAATTTGCTCTAAACCTGGACACAACAGAAAAAATACATGGGGCTGCAGGTTCTGTGCAGTGTCTGGATGATGCTGGCCAAGGAGATCAGGCTGCTTCAGAACCAGGCTGACAAACAGCACAGTCACTTGTATATCTGTGAAATAATTGACACTGATTTATGTCCAGGGTGAACTGAGGGCTTCTAACAGTGCTCTTCAAGCTTGCTCCTAATTTACAAATCTAACTCATGGTGGGCAATCTTCAAACTACTCAGACCTCCTTATCCACTAAAAGTGAAGATCTTTTTATGACACAGGAGAGCTTCTCCTGTCCCATCTCTTTGGAGCTGTGATTCCCTGTAAGGATTTTTCTTACTCGGTGACAAGTGGATTGAAAAATCTGTCAGGTGGAAGAACAGAGATGGTAATGAGTGTTCTCAAATTTCTCTGCAGTCCCTGAAGGTCTATCCTTGCTCAGAACTTTTATCACAGCAGTATTTTACAACTTCTATAACTTAAGTCTTTCAGAAGTTTTTTGTTGGCAGGTATAGCATATTCTCTTAGGCTTCATGGTTTCATCTATTTTTCTTCTCATCTTTCATCCACATCATGGTAATCAACTCCTCACAGGTCAAAAAACTCTTCAAAGTACTCCTTTGAACATCTGCCTCCTTAAAGACATCCCTGCTGTATTCTCTGATAACTTGGATTTCATCCAGCTTTGCTAGATAAAGACTTAGGAGTATTCAGTGAACACCCTATTAACTAAACAGGAGAGCAGAAGAGGGTTCCTACATTTTTCACTAACATCTGGTCTGAGCACAGTGGGAGGGAAAAAGCCAGCAGCAAAAGATCTGCACGCACTGGTTGCAAACTGGTAGCTGCTCTCCCAGATGAAACTATATATTTGAAGTATCATTTAAAATCTTCAGCAGGCAGCTATCATGCCATCTTTTATATTAGTTATGAGGCATACAAATGAGGGCTTTGCTGCTATCCTTCCAGAAGTACAAAGCTGAGCATCCTACTTCTCCCCCAACTGTTCTGTTGAAAGGGTTGCTTTTAGTTCCTGAAGCAAGGGGACACAGCAAAGACCATAGAGAGATTTGTTTAAGTGTCTAAAGAAGATTCAGTGAGGGACCAACATATTCCATAGTCAGGTTCAAGCAGATTGTCATTAGAAACCTGATGAGAGATGAAATACAAACTTCCCATTCACTTTACTGGGTTTTGGTATTGTTCCCTCTTGCTCAATTTTCCATTCTGTGCTATGTTCTTTTTATTTGATTTACATTAAAAAGTTCCTAAACCGTCTTGCATACTCATAGCAGTTGTAACCTCTGTGATCTCTCCCCTTCATTTTCTAAGCCAACCAAATATCATGATCCACATGAAGGATGAAGCAAATCATCATCAATTTCTGTTCTCTTAGTATCACTCATCTCATCTTAATATCCTCCACCAAACTCCTATGGTGGGTGCACTTGAACCAAATTTCTGGAGCTTGCCTTATATATTTTTCTTATTTTATCTGCTCTTGGTCCCCTTCTAAAAGGTGTTAAGGCTCACCTGGAGTGGAGAATGCTACAAGGCTTTCCAAGTTCAGTAGAGGCACATGTTTCTCACTGAGGTGGTAGACGGAAAAATTCAAGGTCAGGTTGGACAGGGCTCTGTGAAAAGTAATCTGGTTGAAGTTATCCCTTTTTACAGCAGGGAGGGCTGAACTAGATGACCTTTAATAGTCCCTTCCAACCCAAACCATTCCACGATTTTACGATTTTCATACATTTACTTATGCTTTATTCTCCTCTCCTCCTTCTGCCTATCCTTGTCATTACTAATAGTCTGTTTATTCTGTCTTCTTTAAATTGGCTTGCTTTGGGTTATGGATTTTGTAAGTTTTCAGTGACAGAAACCTCATCTTCCCCTGTGTGATTGAAGTATATTCATTATCATGGTGTAATGTGCAATTTTGTTCTGGAGACAGATGTGAATCAACCATGAGACTTTCCACTGCCTTCAGAGGCGCTACCCACTTATGCTGGCTGCATGTTTTATGTGCTCGAGCTTATTCAGTCAATGTCCTACATAAAGAGGCATCTGTGATTAGTCAGCAGTGTCTAGAAGTGGAGGCAAATTCAGTTTTTATTCAGAAAGCTGAGTGACTTTGCAAAACTTTACCAGGGAAAACATTACTCTTTCTCCTCAGTGTGAGCATTAATGAAAAATTTATGAAGAAGACAAAAGACTCTGTGTGTTTGGTTTGTCAAAAGCAGTTGAGGCTGCCTTTTAAATAGCTGGGGTTGATGCAAGAGAACAAAAGAAATAAAATTATAGGACTATAAAATGGTTTGGGTTGGAAGGGACCTTAAAGCTCATCTCATTCCAAACACCTGCCATGGACAGGGACACTTTTCACTAGACCAGGTTGCTCCAAGACACATCCAACCCGGCCTTGGACATTTCCAGGGATGGGGCAGCCACAGCTTTGCTTGGGAACCTATTCCAGAACCTCAACACCCTTGTGGTAAAGAAAAGAATTTCTTCCTGTACCTAAATCTATTATAAACCTACACTTTTTAATTTAAATACATTTCCTCTTGTTCTGTCATTTTCATCACATGCAAAATGAAATAGAGTGAGTTTATCTTGATAGAGCTGAAAACAGATTGGTTACTCTCAGTGTTTTGGAATTGCAGAGAGACAAATGGAAGGAGCTGCATAATAAACTTTTGGAATGGGCTAAATGGAGTCACCACTATGGTTTACAGTACTTTGTCATGCATCAGTTTTTTTAAAATTATTTAATCTATTAGTTATTTAATCTATTAGTTCTATCCCGATTTCCTCTTTCCAGGACAAATAATTTCAAACTATCTTGTTTGAATACAGGAAGAGCATAAATATATAAGATTTTTCTCTGGTGAATTTCACAGATGTGAGATAGACTGCCTTTCTCTTCTATTGATTTTACCTAATCTATAAAGTAAAAAGATATCAGGCTTTTTTTATACAACAAAGGCAATATAATATAATTATAGGATCTGATATACTTTACCCTCCTAAAATTATGTTTTTACTGGACTTCTGCTCCAGGAGCACCATGAAAAATGATGGCTTTCTAGATTGTTCGTGCAGTTTTTGAAATAGTTGCAAGTCCAAAAGTGCTGTAAAAAAATGATGCATGACAAAGTACGAGAATGGGAAAATCTAATTGTCACATTAATTATCTATTGACAGAAGATATACAGCAGGTGATGCAATGGCTTTGGATGTTCTTGTCTTTATTACCTCTTGGGGAAAGAGTTCAGATCATGAAATGAGTTTGGTGCTCTTGAGTGGACATTTGTCCTCATCACAAAACAACCCCATAATTCAGCACAATGTAACGAAATTGGAGAGCTCAAATTGAGGAGGTTTAGAACCAAGAGCATAAGGGAGTGATAAATCAGGCTAGAGGTGCAGGGCAATGCCTCTTGGGGTGACTTTCACAGTGTCTGTGAGACAATGCCATCCCCATTACAAATCATTTTGCCAGGCAGACATCCTAACTCCACATGCTTGAAGGGACCGATCAAACTAGAAATAGCACTAAGAGGGAGCTTGATCTGGTCTAAGTCACTATTCCATTCAACTGCCATTAAAAGTTATGAGAACAGTAATTTTCATATTTCATTAAAGATTTTACCATTCCTCTGCTAATTTTCAGGGATTTTTTTCAGACTCATAAGCAATGTTTGATGCAGAGCAGCGTTTGATGCACATTTGCATAAATAAGAGCCCCTAAAGGGAATGTCTAAATATGGCTAACTGCTGTAAGTATACTTAATTGAATTATATTAACATAATTTTCCAGGTTAGACACCCATATTTTGATAGTACAAATTCAGGGCAACACTAGTGTATTTAGTGCACTAACTTTAGGAGCTAGCCACAAACTTTTTGTGATTTATATGAAATACATGGACAGTTTTCAGTTTAATACTCATCATTATTTCAGTGTCACCATCTGAGATGGCTGCAGTAGGTACCTTTGGTTGCTCTTTCTATAAGAAGACCCACTCACAGCTATTTTGCTTATCACAAATTTCACACCTAGGCCACCAAGAGAAACATTCAACATTGGAGAAGAATTTGACACAGTTCTGAAGTCTAAATCTTCAGTATGAGACTAAGCTTTGCTTTCTGCATGGTTTTTGGTTTTTTGTTGTTTTTTTTTTCCTATTTATCATGATAGAGTGAGGGCTCAAATATATAAGCTTACGAATAAGAGACATCCAGAAATTATATATATTATAGTGTGTGTATGTATGTATGTATACTGCCTATAAAATTGCATGTATATTGCCTATATATTTTTATATATATTATATATTTAGTGAAAAAAAATAAAGATAATTAGTTCTTTTCATTCTAGCTATGAGTTCTTACATCTCAGTCTCAAAGCAGACACTTTTTGGGTGTATAAAGAACCTATTTTCAATCATTGGGTGTATAAAGAACCTATTTTCAATCATTTGTAAAGACATCAGTTGCTAACAAGTTTTGAACAGCCAGTCTGAGGAAACACAGGAGGATACTGCACAAAAGTTCTAAGGCTGGTGTGCAAGAGCCATGTATAAAAGAAAACCTAAGTTCTGCAATATTCCACCTTGACTTACAGCCTTCCCCAGATCACTTCTCAACTAGAGGCAACATGTGATCTGCCACAGCTGTGAAGAAGGGTAATTAACTGCCGTATATTATGTATTTGTGAGAGACACCAAGGATACTTTTGCAAATTGTTATTACTTTATTTTATTTATTAGCTGGCTTTAATTATATTCCTGTAGGAACCTGAATTATGGTTCAATTGCAACACGGCCTGACGGCAGAATAAGTTATAGCAGCTACCTTCATGGGGCTGTAGGCAACACAGCAAAATAAAGTGATCTGTTTCCTTCTTCAAATCCTCCAGACACAATTAGATGAGAGAATAGTCAGACACAGAAAAGTCTTCAGACACAGAGCTGCTGTTTTTTTAAATTCTCTCAGCCACGTCTGACAGCTAAATACAATCTTCTGTGATGGAATCAAAGTGATTAATTAGGTAAAGGAACTGCACCCAGCCTCTTGTGCTGTTATGACTTATGCTATCCTCACTGACTCTAACGTACATCAGCTCTGCTCAATTAACTGAGGTTAAGCATTATAGATTATTGAGGAATTGGGTCATGGTAAATCAGAATTACTTTCCCAATTTGGATGTAACGGGTGGTGAGGTGTTTCAGAGACAAGGCTCAATGCCTAGCATTTGTAAAACTATTCTCTGCTGTTGATACAGAGTGGAAAAATCTTTATGGATAGGGTTTATCCCTCATGAATTTAGACATCAAAATGTTAGCTGGGAGACTGGACTGCTTTTTGTGGAGGGATATAGAGTCACTGGAAATAGCCAGTTCAGGAGGGATTCACCAAATGCTAACCATTCATGCCATAAGAGAAAAATCACCAACATCTCTCTCTGTATTAACCAAAGACAGGATTTGAATGATTGCATGTCATCCTCAAGTTCTACATGATCAAAGTGGAGTGAGATAAATACAGAATTTTCTGCCTAAGATGTATTCAATGCCTGAAATTACTCATAGAAGGTGTAACAGAATATCCTCAGAGGGTATGAGGCCTCATTCTTCCTGAGAGACTAACCTGGTATCAAATACGTTTCAAAATGAGCATTTCAGGGCTGGTTGTGAAGACATACAGAACCTGCCGTTCTCATTGGCTTGCTGGACCTGAAAATATGATGCAACCTTTGTATGTGCCACTAATTTGAACATATCCAAGGAGACACCTGAGCACATTCTTACTGCCAAAATGTTGGAATGATGCCTATCTTGGTTTCAGACCACAGAAGAGCAGCACTTTTTTGACCCCTTGATCAGCATGGTGCAGAACCTGGCACAGTCCAGGAATGACTTCCAAGAGCAGGTTGTGTGTGGTAACTCTGCTGTGAAGGCTAAATTTTTTTTAACAATATGGAAAGATGTTGCTCTGTGCCAGATGACCTTAATGACAGTGAATATTTATTATATTAATATTATATTTAATCAAATTAATCCATTTAAGACTTAATTGTAGGCTGTATCTATGTTGTTTTCTGCAACCTTTCTTTGTCTTGCAAATTGACTCGAACCAAGGTACTCCTAAAAATACAGACCCAAGTTCATGTTGATATTATATGTCCCTTAGTGAGGGATGGGGGTGTGAAATGACATAACCAACACTAAATGATTTTCAATTGACTCAAAACTCAGGCATCTGCCCGAAAAAGACAAAGACCATCCCTCAAGGTTTCTTAGGGTAGTAATTTCTATGCTCTCTTGCACAGGGAATGACTGCTTCATTCCCCCCTATGCCGTGTGCAGGATTGGAACAGACACAGATGTTTCCCCTTGTTATTTATTGTCTCAGAGCTGCCATCTGTCCAGTGCAGCCTCTTGTTGTCCCTCCACTAATACTTAGCTCATAAACTCTTTGGACAAGTGCATCTTTTTGTCTCCAGGACACTTGACCTAAAATCTCTGTGGCAATACAGATAAAATAATAATAGTAATTACAATGGTGTAAATGCAGACTTCAGCTTTCAGAGACAGGACACAGAAAATTCACCTAGAATGGGTACATGTATTCGTAGTCCTCCAAAATAAATTTCTCACATAGAAATATAGCCACATATATTTAAAAATGTGCAACAAACCATTACTTTTGATGAAGGATTTTTGACAAGTCACAAAATATCTCCGGATTCCCTTGAAAGGAAGCGAGACAGGAAAACAAAGCATTAGATTTTAATGAACTAAAGTTATTCACAATACCATAATCCTTCCAAATTTTACAGCGGGAAAAAAAAATACTCCCACACAGAGTATGCAAAATATAATTGGTTGAAACTCTGCAAAATAATCACAGAAGAAAAGTGAAAAAGTAGTATTTAATAAAGATACATATTTTTTGTTATATCAACTATCACTCCAGGACAGACACAAATGACACTGACTACTAGTATGGCTCCATGGAAATCACAATCTTTATTTTTGACAAAACTTATGCATATTCTATCTATAAAATTTATAAATAGCAACAACATTAAAGGAACTCCAGGGGGAAAAAATGTTTAGGAGCATATACTCTACTTCATGCCAGCTTTTAAAAGGAATATTTAAAAAGACTTATCCAACTGCTTAATCAAGTGGTTCAGTTGGATGGTCAAGGACTGTGAGCAATGGTGATTTGAGCTGATGCAATTCTCTAGTAAGTCAAGGGCTGGATGCTACATCACAGATGCTATTACATGCTGGGACAGAGCTGCACTGCTCTAGGGAGGGCTCTGGGACTCGTTGGACAGACAGAGCACTTGTGAGCTCCTTGATGGTACAGGGGAGTGTGGCTGGTGGCGAAGCACTGGCACAGGATGCCCAGATTGGTGGTGGATGCCCCATCCCTGGAAACATCCAAGGTCAGGCTGAGCAGGACTCTGAGAAACCTGATAAAGTTGAAAATCTCCCCATCCATTGCAGGTGTTTGGCCCAGGTGGCCTTTAAAAGTTCCTTTCCAACACAAACTCTTGTATGACTTTAATGCACAGCATGTCTGCGGAACATGGCACCACTGCCAGCCGGCCCTGGCAAGAGGAGACAGAGCAGGGCCCCTGCAGCCTCTGCAGAGCTGGTGCATGACTTGTACCCTGCTTGCCAAACCTGCCTGCTGTCTGGGCAGGGCACAGTGGGGATGGGGCAGCACGGGGTCAGGATTGGAGCGCCCAGGGTCCCTTTGGGCCTGGCTCACAGACACGGTCACACACATGGGCGTGCAGGCCGAGCACACGCTAACCCTAAACCCTAAACCTACATGAGAACGCAAAGCTGAAGGTCCCACCCCAAGAGTCCTGAAACAGTCAAAATGTCCATTGAAATCAATGTCATTCGTTTCTGGGGTGGTGAAAAGACCTGTGCATGCAGAGGAGGAGGCAATAAGTGTATCCATAGTCCTAGAGCTGGTGGAAGCTGGTTCAGCCTTGGATACCGGCGTAACTCATAGCATTTGAAGACCAGCCATGGAGCACACGTTTAAAAACACAGTATTTTCTCCACTCAGAGTTGCAGAAAGGATATGAGAGGGTATGCTAAATGACACTACAGAACAGAAGAGACACAGGGAAACCATTAATTAGGCCCTCAAGGAACAACTTCTGCATGAGAGCCGAAGGGAAGGAGCTCCAGGTCCTGGCCTGGAAGATGCTGTGTCAATGCTGCCTTTTTGAATTATTACAGGTTACTGTGGTCAGCTCCTGATGAGTGGCTCATAGAGAATTGCCATCAGGTTGTACTTTCCTTTTTTTTCTTGAGGGATCCCTTCAGTTTCCTCCACAGACTATCCTTCCTCTTCATCTTCTTCTCTATCATGGACAGTGAGGATTCTTTCCTTCGAATCTCCCTCACTAGTCCATGAAAGACATCATCAATGTAGAAGCGGAGCGCAGCTGAAGTCTCAAAAAAGGAGCAGGAATATTCTCTGGCTAAGCTCATTCCTTCTTCAGTTGAGACCTGCAAGGAAAAGAAAATTCCACAAACATTGCCTAATGCACAAAACATTAATCTACATGAGAACATTACAATATATATAGCCTGACTTCTTAGATCCTGCAAATCACTGACCAGGAAAATAATCTGACAGCATCCAACAGAAGAGGTTCAGGGGTGAAAGGATCAGGCTGAATTCATGAGATGTTCGAAAAGAGCAGACTGGCAGTATTCATTTGCTCAGGTATATTACGTCCCTAATTCTGATGCATCAATTTTGTCCATGTATTTCCTCTCTTTAGTACAGTAATCCTTGGTTTGACAGTGCCGGTACTTTTATTCTATAGGCTGGAATGGATGACTAGAAAGACTTACACAGAATTAAGGCCCTAGAAAATCCTTGTTGAGCATTAACCTAATCCTGGAAGCAACTTGACTCTTTAAGCTCACCAGTTTTCATACCCTAATATTTTTCAGTCACATTAATTTTTGAGCATGCCTTGGAGTGGTTTGGGTTTTGCAAGCCTGTAATCCTATCACTGAGCTCATACCTGAGCTGTATGAAGATCCAAAATCTATTTGTTTTTCAGCTCATCTTCCTTAAGTGGCTTTGCGTATTTACTGCTCTTGTAGAATGTGTGGGAAATGTGTCTGTATTTTGTGGAACTGACGAGCCTAGAGGAAAACAACACAGCTCTTTTCACTGAGTTCAATGAGCAGGGATCATTTATTCTGAAATTTCCATATTGGCTATCTGTTGGCACTTGTCCTGCCAGCCTACGAAATGGAAGGGTGCTCAGCATGCTGATTAATGTGTGCATCAAATAGAGCTTAAATGCTTATTGTAAGGGCTGACACTGCCTGACAATTAAGTTACTTTTCATACTTTGAAAGTTCATCCAATAACATGCAGGAGGTCCACAGAAAAACAAAGAACAATCCTGTGAGCTTCTAAATGTTAACCCACCTTCCCACCCAACAGACTGTCCTTTCTTTTCAGTATTTGGACATAAATCTGAATAAATGAATTATATGAATTGCATGTACGGTGTATATTCAAATTCTAGGTCAGAAATCCCAGGCTTTGTTTTTATTTACATTTGCATATCATGATTTATTCAAGTAACTTTCCAAACATCCTTATGAAAAGTCACAGAAATATTTTGAGATGGCCCTGTGAAAGGCTACATAATAGGTTATGGGAAGTCTCAATTGCTACTGTCTACCACAAGACTTATCTCGGTGTTTTCTTTTAGTTGTGTTTGTTGTTTTGGTTTTCTTTCTTATTTCTAGCTTCATGCATCCAAAATGCCATTTATCCTTATTAGGGAAATAAAGCCTTGTGGCTCAAGATACAAGCACACTCTCTCATACCTGCCATGAAGAAAATGCCCTTTATGATTAAATTATGACTCCACCTCATTGCATTTATTCCACTTATTTATTGCATTTATTCCTCTGTAAGGCTGGAGATGGTAAGAAACAGGATTTGGGATGAAACAGAAAATTGGTTCATTCCAGCCTGGTGATAAATCTGCCCCAAGCATGCACCCGCATAACACAGACCTCAGAATTGCTCACCACCCCCTTTGAATCGAGTCACAAGCTTTGTAGCATTTGCAAGGATCAGACCTCTGTGCTCCAGGTACAATCTTAATTTAATTAAGAATTTTGCGAGGGTAAGCAGGGAGGTTGTAGGCCAACCTGAATAATACTTCCTGACAAAATAAAAGATGGTTACCCCTTTCCAAGTGCTGTAATTGCCAACCTTTTGCAAAAAGAGATAGGTAGCAATATGGTCCTTGTTTTTCTCTGGGCAGCTGTGTAAGCAAAATGCATGATCCAATATGTCTACTGGGCACCATTGAGAAATTGATTGTCTGGATAGAAGACTATTTTGGTTTATTTTGGACCTTATAATGAAGGTTTTTTTCCTTGCTATGCCTTATTTGAGCTGAAGGAGGAATTTTTTCTTTTTATTTTGTTAAAGATGCTGCAGTTCTATGCAAATGATTGCACAGAGATGCATTTCAATGAAGATTTCATACATTCATTACCTAAAAGGAAGTAAAAATCCACATGAACCAAAATATCCTTATGTTAAATAATGGCAAGGTTGTAAATACAATTAGGGTGTCAGCACAATAATACTCCAATATAAAAATTGCCCATTATTTTTCCATGTGAATTTCTAGTCTTTACCCTACTTTGCTCCTCCTTTGTTTGACTTTTTCTTTCTTTCTTTCTTTTTTTCTTTTCTAGGACTAAAAATATGTTTTCTCCATCCTACATGGAAGAATAACTGCAGGGAAGACATTCTATGCTCTGCAATGAAACAAGACTGCTAAGAGCTGTGAGAAGTGGATAATACTCAGGAGAGTTAAATCATGCAGAAAAACTTTCTCCCCATATCTTTGTGGCTGGAGGTTAGCAACTTGGCCAAACTTAGCTAACTTTCTTTAAAAAGCAAGAAAAGTTTGGTTTTGGACTCCAGTTGCCTGCCAAATTACAGAGAGAACATTAAAGTTATTAATGGTGATAGTTCATTTCAAAGCATGGCATTTTTCTTAAGTCTTGCCCTCAGGAACTGATTAACTGCTTTGGTGAAATTTTAAGAGCTAATTCAACAGGAGGAGGACACCTGGCACAAACAATTTCAGGATGATTAGCTGATGCTTTTCAGCTGCAAGGCTGAAAACATAATTTCTAAAAATATAACATTGTAATAATTATCATTACTGCTTTCAGCACCAATGAATATAACTATAGTAATTTAACTAATATGTTTGCTGAAGAATCTGTAAATATAAAGAGATGTCTAGAGAAAAAAACACATTTTTCTCTTGGTTCATCATTCGGTCAAGAGGCTAGACACCTATGGAATGAGAAACAAGGGATAAAGCTTGATGAGGTGACTGAGGCCCACATAATTCCAGGGATTTAGCCAGTTCCCATCTTATTGCCAGAAGAGAAACTATATTGTAGAAATCCATTCCAGATCTGCAGAGCCCTGGGACTTGTTGACAAATTGCAGCTTCCATGGGTCTGTATCAGTGGAAGATATGATCTGTCAGCATGGCACGGACAGACAGGTCAGGGAGAGAGGTCATTCCGTTGAATATATATCTGGGAAGCAGAGCTTTATATCTCATCCTTAGAGTAACCCCACTTGATTGAATCTGGCATTGTTTGCAAGAGTATAATTCTGGTCATATTGATTCCAACTTAGCTCATTTCTGTTCTGCTAAATCTCAAGAAGGGAATGAAGGTGGAAGATAGGTGCAGTGAATATAGCGAAAAATGAAAATTTCAGAGATGAGAGAAGCATCCTGAGTATTGTTCAAACTTTTAAAAACTGTGATTGTCTGGGTGGGGTTTTGATCAGCATTTACAGAAGGGCTTGAAGCTTGCAGCACAGCCAATGAGCAAGATCTCCCATATCCGTAAAAGGGGAATGAAGCCTCATGGATATAATGTGTTAGCAGCTGAAAAAGTCTTCTTTTCTAAACTGCAGGGTTCTGAGTGCCCATTTCTGACAGTGCATGTGAGTTGAGAAGTAAGATATGCCAGTGACAACAAATAAATGAATCTTGGCTAGACAAGTTATACCCCTTCCAACAGCATGTGAACAGCACAAGGGACTGTAGGCTGAATTGGGAGTCTCCCATCTCTGCATAGCTAAGGGCAGCTAGAACACAGCCCAGCTTCCTCCTGAGGGGAAACACTGGCTGCAAACCTCATTATATACATTAGGATTCTGTTTGTGGCTTTTGCAAACCTCCCCTGGAAAATTACAAGTGCGATTAAATGCAATGCTGACAGGCTGAGAAAGCTCTGATGGATGAGCTGCCATCCTTATGACAGCCAGCTCCCCACTAAGGTCAGCTCCTGTACAAAACCACCTGGGCTGGGTGGTGGGTGGGGAGACACTGGCAATCATCGGCCCCCATGGGCACACAAAAATACCTGAATACTTGTATCTGAGATGGAAAATGCACAGAAATTAAACAGATCAATAGTCTTCCTCTGCCCTTGGACTGTCATGTGCTGGAAAATCTCCATCAGAATCAGATTATTTTGTGTTCAGCTTTGT
>JAXCLO010000129.1:70438270-70449508 GCA_035583995.1 Arremon aurantiirostris
CAAAACTTATTATTATTCAACATAAACAGAATGAGACGATTGGGGATAAAAGCATCATATAGTCAACCCAGGACAGTTCCCTTCATCAAGATTTCATCCCAGACCAAAAGAGGGAAAGGTAATTTATTCATTTGAAATCACTGTATCAAATAGTTGCATTTAAAATGCTTGCCATAATCCCCAAGGCATGAAACATGGGCCTTGGAAGAATGGTCCTGGAGCTCTTCTGTGTTTTTAAGGGCTATTGAGGGTTCAGGGAATGGTAATACCTGTTATGCATGGAGAAATAGCCAAGTTTTTTGACACACAAGCTCTTCTCTGAACCTGAAAGAGAAGCAGCACCTGTCACTGTTAAATTTGGGTGAAGAACAACTGTTCTGTGTTACACTTGATATGGTAAGCAGTAAAATCACCTGGGGGAAAATGTCACTGGTACCTGCACAGCAAAAATTAGTGTTCACAGGGAAAAGGGGATAATCTTCTACAGGGAAAAGCAGAGCCAGGGGATGCATCACCTTTAGGAAAGGTAGGAGGTGGCAAAAGGAAGGAGGAAAACAAAGCACAACTCATATCACTGTTTTTTCCTGAATCCAGGATTTTTAGTGTTCAGCGCAGTTTTGAATTGCAATTCACACATTTGTTTGTTTGAATGATTTGCTGTGGGGTTGTTTGGTAGGAGTGGGGTGCAGAGTAGCTTTCCCTTGAGACTCAGGACTGAGAGGCCAGAGCTATAAAGGTTTTTCAGCGAGAAATCGCCTCTCCCTGATAGCCTGCTGCTTCTGTCCCTTATTGAATTCCTTTAGAAACCTGTTCTTCTGCATAAAGCTTTCAGGAGAACACACTTTGCTTGGGAGAACATACCTTGCATTCAGGTATTAACCAGTAAATTACCCAAGAAAAACTCACAAGTTTTGAAGGCTGCATCAAGAAAGTAACTTATTGTGATGGCTGTGAAAATATGTTTTCAAACATATCCACTCTTCCAGAACAACCTGCCTTCATCCAGAGTGTTGGCTTTTGGGGGAAACTTTCCAGGAGCCGGGGAATGCTTTGAAAAGGCTCCAGAAATCTAGGAAAATCCATGGAAAATCACAAATCAGGTAGCACAGAAAGCACAGTGAGGTGGAGAGTGATAGGCTGTTGCTGACTCTAATTAATGATTCCTCCTACCTATGTATATTATTAACACAAGCAAAAACACAAATAACTGTGTACACACAGTTTTGTTACGCTGGTGGATGAGATGGAATGGCTCCAAAAGTAAATGCAACTGAGCCAAAACCCACCTGCAAGCCCCTTTCCAGCCCAGACAAGTGAGGTGCTGAAGCACCTCGATCAAGCAAAGCTTGACAAACAGTGGTGCAACTTCCCAGGGCCAAAAACCCACAGAGCTGGAGTCCCCCTGCTTGCTTGAGAGCATGGAGAGGATATTCATGACCAGCTCCGTTATTCCCATTGCTTTTGTTCCTATTTATTTCTCCAGGAATTGTTGAAGTGACTGACTGCCACATGTTGGGACATGACCCTCCTGACAAAATGCAGCAGCATGTGATAAACTACTGACACAGCACATCACACATTCCATCTCCTCAGGAACATCCTGCCTGACTTGTGTGAGGGGAAACAGCCTTGGGAGGTCCTTCCCACCCTCCAGGTCACAGCTACACAAAAACCAAAGCAAAACCATGAAAGAAGATCAATGTGAGTGCTCTTCTGCCCTAAAACACTTTGAATAATGCAAGTCCACCATAAACCTGCTCTGTAGGGGAAAATTAGGAGAAGTTCTGTAAAGCTGAAACTTTTAAAGCAACATGTATTTATGAAAGAGCTAGAAATCCACAGGGTTTAAACTTTCATTGAGTTGTTCCATGCTCTCTTTCCTTCACGATGCAAGAAATTAAAAATACATCGGTCGTAATTCTGATTTCACCTTATCAGCACCATGAACTGTTAGAATTACTCCCGTTTACAGTACTACAAAAGGATATTTTGACAGATCCAAGAAAACTCAGACTTATTAAAAGCAATAAATAATTGTTATGATCCCAGAGAAGCAAAATCTACTACTCTACTTGTTTTGTGTATGACTTCAGAGATTAGGGGACCCTGCTACTTAATTGCTCAGAGGGACACTAATCTTGTAAAGCTCTTTTCCTAGCAGAAGTTATCAAATAAAAGCAGGACTCCTTAATAAAATTACAGTTATTAAATTCTCCCTTTTGCTGGGAAGTTACTCGGTCCAGAAACACTTGCCAAAAACACTCTTAGAAGTAAAAATCAGGCTGCAATATCAAGATCTGGAAAATTTAGATAAGTTAGAACTGAAGATTAATTTCACAGTCTGTTCTGTGTATGTGTATGTTACTTGGTCATATATACTTTTTCTTTCCCACAAATTAAATTTTCACACCAAGCAACAGCTGAGAAAGGGAAAATTACGAAGGGGTATATTCTAGCCAAATGGAGGTGCCAAAAGTAAAGTTTCCAAAATCTCTTTTGCCCACATAGCATTTTTCAGACCGAACATATACAACTTCTGATACTGCCATTACTTGCCCAGTGGCACTTCAGCCTCTTTTGGAGAAATTCTGAGTAATTGCATGTTTTCAGTAAAACAGTGAGAAGAATGGGTTTTGCCTATATAAAAAAAAAAAGAAATATTTATTAATAATTTTCTCTGAGATTGTTGTGAGACATGGCTGTAGATATCTGGGCTGGAAATAAGGTTGAATAAATTTTGGGCAGGTCATTGGTATCTTGAAATACAGTGCTGTAATAGGAGTACCTATCACAGAATCACTGAGATTGGAAAGAACATCCAAAATAATCATTGGGTCCAGCCTTCAACACATCATCCACCCCCACAATGTGTGTTGGCAGATGACTGGGGAGTGAAAGGACCAGCACTTACAATCTACCCCAAAATGCTCTCCCTGTGCTTTCTTTGAAAGGCAGTGAAGGTGCATTTAACTGCTGGAGAGACCTTCTCTGCTGCTAATAGCAGCAACAGGAATTGAGGGAGGAAGCTCCTTCATCAGGTTTTGGGCTGTGTTCTGCTGGCACCTTCCTCTGAACCTGTCTGTGCCATTCCCAGGACTGGTGCTGTTGGTGCCACCACGTCACAGGGTGTTATAAATGATCAAATCAAAAGCCAAACTTATAAGAAAATTTAGCAATAATTTAATAATTTGTCCGCAAGACCGAATTTTGATTGTCAAAGGAAAAACCACCACAGCCAAGGGCAGTGTCAAGCCCGGGATCGATGCTGGGCGAACACACGGGTCTGACACCCAAATGTCAGAATCTCCCCTGTTCACAAATGCTGCTTCGCACAGCAAGTTCTTATACAGTTTATTCTGCCTGAGGCAGAGATGACTGAATGTTCTTTTGCGTCCCTTCACATGCAGCACTGGGGCTTTACATGTCCAAAGTTAGACAAAAGTCCAGTCCAGGTGTCTAGATGTTGTCAGAGAACTTGGAGAAGTCGGCATTCACATGTAACAGGGTGGCACTGGTAATCATCGTGATAGATACGATCTTCAAGGTGATAATCACTCTTGAGTGGTCCTGGCATTCCAGGGAAGCCAGTGATTATCACCCAGGAAGGTTCCATTCTTACGTTAAAGAACCCGATGTTACCTTAACCTCATCTGTTCCCGGCTGGGGTGGTCAAAAGACATAGTTTGGATCCTACAATACATTATTTTATACGTTAATAGCATGAATTATCTCTATCATATACTACACAGGGGCTGCGCCAGGCAGAGCTGCCTGCCCAGCTCTGTTCAATTCAGCTCACACTCCCTTGGATCCATCTCCCAAACCGTGGCCAAAACAACCCATCCGACTGCTGGATGGAATGGGATTTGCTGTGGAAAGCACGGCTCCTGTAGGCCTCTCATTATTAATAATTATAGCAGAACAGAAAACACACAGCTAATTGCTGATCCCCTGCTATAACCTGATAGATTAATAGAAGCAGTTCTTTCTCCTCAGGAGAGTAGGCTCACTTTCGCATTACAAAAATAATTAAAGTGTAATCAAGTGCTGAGAAGTCACCCAGGAGGTCTGTGCATAACAGCCCACGCACACATTTTGTCTTTTGTGCCCAAAACTGCTCACAAAGCACCAAATCTGCCCTGCCATCAGGTCCTGATTCCCCGCCTGCACAGGAGAAAGGGGAAGAGTGACTTCCCCAGGAGAGCTCTGCACTTTTCACACATTTCACATGGAAAATAATCACAGGAGACCACACTTCCCCTCAGCATACATTTCTCTCTCCTGGGTCACTTAAGCACTAAATTCTGTATTGGTGCAGGTGTTAATGATTTAGATGCCTTCCCAGCACCTAAAATAAACCCTAAGATTGCTGCAGGTCTGGAAAAAGCAGCACAAAGCCCAAGCTCTAGACCAACAGATCCATAAATCTTGTGGCTTTTTTTTCCCTCCCATTCTAATTATTCTTTAAACTCATAAATAATTTTAAGAGGGAAGATCAGTGGAAAATTTCCACTCACAAGCACTTACTTCTCTCTCTGTAACTAATTCGCAGCTTCTTTGCACTCCAGGGTGAAAATTACTGCAATTCTCATTGTTTTTCTTCCCTGTGCCTGGAGGCAAAACTCCCCTGCAATGACCACGTTTTTACTCACAGTGTTTCAGACAGGAGATCTTCATCTTCTTAAGCAAGAGGCAAAATCCACTTATTCAATATCGGTCTTCTTTTTTTTTTAAAGAAAAATTTAAAAAGAAAGCAAAATGCATATCTAAAAGTTAATTGTGGTCATTGCAATTAGAAAGAGAAGAAGATTTTCACCCTCCTCATTCTGGATGTTCTGTTCAGATTTTTGGACAGAGAGGAAAATATTACAAAAACATTAACTAACCAAAAGACCAAAGTCAACAGGTTGAATTTCACTGATTTAAAATGGGAAAGAAAAGAAATAATTGCTTTCTCCTATCTGATTTCTACAGACCATTGCACATGTATTCCATATTTTATCTTGTAGCTAAGCCACAGTTAGAACTAGGCATTTCAGTCACTGAGAGTTTAAACCATTGTCTATCAGAGAAAAAAGAAGAAAAAAACCTGATAGCACTAATGCCAAAGGCCCCTCAGTTACCTTAGCAAGATCTGTTCAGCATGGGAGTCACAAAACAAAGAAAAAAATATGAAAGACTCAAAGTTCCCCTGAAATCTGAACCAAAATGGCAATCTCCAAAAACAAAGTCTAGGGAAAGCATCTTCCAAGACCTGAACCCAGCAGGCATTTGGTTCTGGATGTGTGGAACGCAAACAATCCGGGACTTTGGAGAAAGAGACTTCACCTTTCTATTCTTCAATACTATCCCAATTTGGCCAGTGCCCTTGGGCTCCAGCAATGCTGAGGTAGTCTTCACATTCTGAACCATCTTCTATAATTGGTGTTGAGACTTCTGGTTGATCTGACTTCTTTGGCCTTATGTCTTTAAGATACTTTAAGATCCTGAGATTTTTAAAAAACTCTTGTTAGACGGAAAAGTATTGATATTGCATTTTGAAATGCAATGCATTCAGTGTGTCACAGAATTCCAGAATCAGTTAAGGCTGGAAGGGAGCCCAGTGGGGTCATCTGGTCTCACCTCCCTGCTCCAGCAGGGTCCCCCAGAGCACAGGGCCCAGGATTGTGTCCAGAGGGGTCTGGGATATCCCCAGTGAGGGAGACTCCATCCCCTCTCTGCACAATCTGTCCCAGGGCTCGGTCACTGCCCAGAACAGAAGCTCTCCCTCATGTCCTGGGGGAATTTCCTGGGCTCAGGCCCTGCCCGTGGCTCTGGTGCCATTGCTGGGCCCCAGAGCAGAGCCTGGGCCCTGCTCTGTCCCTCCCTGCACACAGGGACATGCAGGGATGGGCTCCCTCTCAGCTGGGGCTCCTCTCCAGCTCCCTCAGCCTTTCCCCAGCAGGGAGATGCTCCAGGCCCTGCCTCACCTCTGTAGCCCTCTGGGCCCACTGCAGGAGCTCCATCTCTCTCTTGTCCTGAGGAGCCAAACCTGGACACAGCACTGCATGAGTCTAATGCCAAAAACAATGTTAAAATAATAGAGTTTAATATGCCTGCCTGTGTTAGGTAGCCAAGAAAAGTTATGCAGAGATGAGCTAGGAGGTGGCTGTGTAGTCTAAAATTTTTGAAGGTTCAATAGGCAGAAACCACATCTGCTGTGTGCCATGAAACTGCCTCTCCTCTCAGTGCATTTGCACTTACAAGTCCCTTAGAGTTTGCACAGTGCTTGGGAAGGGCTTTTCCTCTACATCAGAAAAAAAAAAAAAGGAAAACAAAACAAACCAAGCAAACCAACAAACACAAAAACCCAAAACCAAACCAAACCAAACCAAACAAAAAAAACCAAACCAAACCAAAAAAACCAAACTAAACCAAACCAGACCAAACCAAACCAACAAAAAAAACCAAAAACCCACCAAAACAAGAAACTCAAAACCAACAACAGCAACAATAAAAGAAAAACAAAATAAAGAAAAAAAAAGGTTTACTTCACAGATTACAGGGATTTGAATGCGTCCACCCCTATTTTTGTCTAAAAGAAATACAGGAAACCCAAGTGAGAACCTTATTCTGGATGTTGAATCAAATTATACGTGACTTTTTAGTACCTAAATAATAAAAATACTATTTCACTTATTCATGTTCATATTCAAATGAGTAAAATTCTTAAACAAATGAAACATGAAGCACATCAATAAAAATGTACATTTAGAATCTGATTTGGAGTATCTGGAAAACATTCAGGTATCGGTAGTCTTAAACAGGCAATTTGACCATAGCCTAATATGAAATTCACTCTAAGAACTTTTACAACCTCTTTATTGCAAATATGCAATATTATGTAATTTTTCAAATGTGCTTACATACACACACACTTTAAGGAGTAGGAAGGAAGGGAGAGCAAATTAAGCTGAAAAGCAAGGCAATGGAAAAGTAACTAAACAGAAAGCAATTTGGGTCTTGCTGAAATGTTGGAAGTTGTGATTTGTATCTGCTGATTGCTTCCACAGTATCCAAACAGAGTGGAAGAATTAGCTTCCTCTACCTTGTTTAGTGGTAATTTTCAAATCATACTGAAGATAACTTGAGTTCCCCAAAGCACAAGATGATCCTGACAATTTACCCCTAGAAAAAAAGCTCTATGACCTGAAAGCCCAAAAACAACATTAGAATCTTATTACAGGCTTGGGACCACTTTGGGCTGTAATGCTATTATACGGATTCTTTTCTCTGCAGGATAACCGAGAACGAAAAAAATATTATCTATTGTTGTCAAGACTGCAGTACAGCAGAAAGGAGGAAAAAAAACCTCAGCAAAAATGTACCTATATCTTTGTAAGAAAGTAAGAGTTCATGAAGGTTTCATTTCATTACCTGTAATTTAATATATTGAATAAAAAAGACTTGGATAATGAAGGAAAAAACAATTATAATTTCTGGATCCTTAGCCTGGTATTTAAGTACTTAAATTTTAATGTGCTTCATTATTTCATTTTCCTCTGTCTTTCAGAAGATGTCATTTAACATTTTTCACTTAAACTTCCATATTTCTGCTTTATGCATGCAAGGTTATTTCTGTACTGTAGAGCTGACCATGAATTCAGCCACAGAGGCCTTCTGAGATATAGAATACTTAGATTATTTCAACTGGGGTCCCTATATTGAGAATACCCTTGGTCCAGAGCACATAAAGAATGCAAATATCTGTTTTGATCCCATGGCCTTTCAGGACTTAAGTAATTTAATGGCATGATCAGTTCTGGCTGCCTGTATCTGTTAAGAGCAGAACAGTGAATTCACCTTACACCTGAATTGCTCTTTTAAGGACCCAGGCTACCCTTGTACAGGTAAGCCGCAGTGACTTCATTCTTAATTGCATGTAATATTATAATTATCTAAGAAATTATCTAATCTAGGCTGGAGTTCATCTCTATTTATATCTTTATGAACACTCATGAAAATAACAACTGTCATATTGTTGTATCCTGAAATATCAAATCAAATTTCTTCATCTAGGTGCAAATAAGTGGATTTGCATTTCTCAGGTTGTTGTATCTAAAAATGGGGTACTTTGCTCACATTGCTAGAATATATCTAATCAAGTAGATGGGGAGCATGGAAGGGAAGGGAAAGAGAAGGAAGGGAGGGAAGGGAAGGCAAAAGGGAAAAAGAGGAAAAAATGAAAGAAAGAAGAAAGAAAAAAGGAAAAGAAAAATATAGGAGAAAAGAGATTTTTTTTAAAGATAGTTTAGGGGGTTTTATTCACCATTTCTATTGTATGTATTTTTAATGTCCTTATGTCTACTCAGAAATTCATACTGAAAACCAAGCATATGACTTTCTTTATTTTTATAGTTCCAATCTTCCCTTTTCTTTTATAATTAGCACTTAATATGCTTCATCCAACATCCAGCCCTAGGAAAAAGGGAATAGATCTTATAATATTTGAGGAAAAAGAAACACAAATACACTTCTGGGGCTATTTAAATAACAGAAAAAGTTAAAATAATATATGCAAGAATCTTGATCTGTATCAGAATACATTAGACTAGAAGTTTACTAGAAATGCACTTTGCAGTTTTATTGGAGATTCTTTTTCCAAATGAAACAGGTTTTAAATTTATTCTACTGATCTTCTGGGATGAACTTTTATGGTGGGGCTGTTCTACATCCATAAAAGAGCACAAATACATCTTTCTTGCCCCTTTGAAGTTAGATTTCTATTGATCTGCTCATATTTATGCTTCTACCACACACATTCATAGTTTTCTCAAATATTGGAACTGTTGCTAACTTTAAAGTTCTTTCTGACATGGTTGTTACCCAAAGCAAATATAGAACCTAAACTTGATTGAATTTCCACCTGGTTTTTACAGTAAGGATTTTGCATGGGTTTTACATAAAGAATTAATATGGATTTCTTATCCTATCACCTTTGCAATATCATTCCAGAACAAATTGAAATTACAGCACGGAGTGATGAAAGAAAAAAATTATCAAAGTTGCTACCTCTAAAAACCTGACTGCTGAAAAACTAGATTTCTTATACTTTTGGCTACACCTGAGCACATTATTTATTCATCTGAATCTGAAGAACTTCTAGTTAAGGGCAGGATGAAATGGACTTGATGATGTTGCAGATTTTTTTCAACCATTGTGATTCTATGCGGCTTTACTGTGAGGGTGGTCAGACAGTGGAAAAAATTGCCCAAAAAAGTTGTGTATTCACTGTCTTTGGAAGTATCCGAAACGGGACACAACCCTGAGCAGCCTGCTGCAGCTGAATCTGTGACTCTATGAATAAAATAAAAATTATTTTAATTAAATTAGTCACCTGTTCAGAAAGAAACACCTTCTATTATACCGCTTCATGCTCTTTAGAACAGTTCCATATACCTGAAGTAGTAGGTTGCTGCGAGGATAACTGACCAAAGATAAAACTTCACATTTTATTTTTTATTCCAGCTGAAAATAATGTGCTCCACCTGTATCTGGACACAAAAAAGCCAATGATTTTTCCACAGTGACAACAATATTCAAGCCTCCTCTGCTATGATGATTCCCGTGTTCTGTGTTTTATTTATATGGAGATGCTTTTGCAAAGTAAATATGTCATGAATCTGAAGACACAGGATAAATATGTGCAGAACCAGAGACCAATATGTATTTGATGAAAATAACTTTTCAAGTCTCAGGGTACATTTGAAATCAAAATCCCAGAGAGCATCCTGCTCAAGTGCTGTACTGGAAATTTACAGTCTGGAATTATTCATTATCTTTGAAGAATGTAAAATTAGGGATGGGCCACTTGGAAAGAGTAAAACTAATCTAGTGTGAACAAAGAGATGGATTTTTGGGTTCACAAGGTAAGAGGAAATCTCCCATTAATTTTGTTAATTTACTGCACTAGCAAGTGTCATGCATCTTGGTTCATTTCTACAGAGAATACAGGGATGTATGGCTTTGGCAGATCCAGTTTAATTTGCTTGTATAAAAGAAAATCATGGCTCAGATATGAACAGTGACTTAAACACAGCAGTCACACAAATGCACAAGTTATAGAAGATAATCTGCTTTTCAGCAACACATGTGCAAAAATCCTGGAGAAAATCCCAGGGACCTCAATCCAAATAGGATAGGCACATGTCAAAAAACGTTGTCTCTGAAATTAAAATGTGTTTGTTTCATGATTACTGAGGAAGAGTTAACAGCAATGTTCAGTGGCACAATTTGCCTGAGTTTTCCGCTCAGTGCTGGCCAGGGTAGAGACAAACCAATGTCTGTTCCCTTGGGAATTAACACATAGTGATTTTCCAAGGAGTCAAACAGAAAGTGAGATGAAGAAAACACTTAAGTAACTGTACACAAGGCCCTGACATTTCCAAA
The DNA here is from genome assembly GCA_035583995.1 of Arremon aurantiirostris. Classification (NCBI taxonomy): domain Eukaryota; kingdom Metazoa; phylum Chordata; class Aves; order Passeriformes; family Passerellidae; genus Arremon; species Arremon aurantiirostris. Next base: position 70,448,699 of record JAXCLO010000129.1, read on the forward strand.
GGCCCGTTGCACAGGCTTTCCTGTTCTTTTTCACTGTTATCACTGACAGAAAATACTGAGATGAACAAAAAATGTTTATTCAATTAGAATATTTTTGTTATTGCTTTTCTCTTAGGTAATCCACTTCCCTCTCTGCATTCTGTAAGTAATGACACTCTTTATCTCAATCAATTCTGAAGCCTTTTTTCTATTATGTATGACTTTCGAGCTCTCTCTCTAAAACTGTCTTCACCCTTTATTTTTCATAAATGAGGGATATAGATTACTCCTATTCTCTAGCAATGACATTTTTCTTGTCATTTGTTTTCCATGAAGCAATGAAAAACTTTCATGGTATTACAAAAAAAGATTAACATATAATTTTGTAAAATTGCAATTGCTTAATGTTTTTTAAGTACTTATGAAGTACCTGTTACCATATAAGCTACATATGAAAAAAAAAAAACCAAAACCAAGAAGTTATAAATTATTTTTAGAATTCTGTGTTTAGTGTATTCAGTTGTTAAATTGAGCAAGGGAGGATATGTTCTTTTCATAAAAAACAAAAGAGGAAAGAAAGAAAAAAAGAAAAGAAAAAAGGAAAAAAGAAAGAAAAGAAAAAAAAGAAAAAAGGAAAAGAAAAGGAAAAGGAAAAGGAAAGGAAAGAAAAGAAAAGAAGAAAAGAAAGGGAAAGAAAAGGAAAGAAAAGGAAGGACAAGGAAGGAAAAGAAAAGAAGAGAAAAGAAGAGAAAAGAAGAGAAGAGAGAAGAGAAGAGAAGAGAAGAGAAGAAAAGAAAAGAAAAGAAAAGAAAAGAAAAGAAAAGAAAAGAA
>JAXCLO010000129.1:70464045-70488691 GCA_035583995.1 Arremon aurantiirostris
TCCAGGCAGGAATGCTTGGCTCCTCCCTCTGGGCTCACATCTCCCAGTGGGATGCTGCAGTTCTTATCAGCCATGCAGTGACATTCAATAGCTGTTATCAGCAGGTGTCCCCCCAGTTGTGGAAGAGATAAGGAAAACTGCCCACTGAACAGAAGACAACTGCCATACAGATGGCAAATAGAATACAATTTGCTTGACAATCCAGGACATTTTTTTAAATAAAAATTAAATATTTTTTTTAATAAATAATTTTTTTAAATAAAAAATAAATAATTTTTGTCCCTCTGGCAGTGGATGCTGCACCTTCCCCCTGCCCTAAGGACAGATGGAGGGATGGAAGGTCAGGGAGGATGGACAGCCCAGAGGGAGGGGCAGGAAGGTCACATCTGCTGGGCTTGGTGCTGGGAGCCTTGCTGTGCTCCTGGAGCTGTGGCCAGATGATCCATCTGTGGCTTGGGCTCTGCACTGATCTCCTGCCGTGGTGCCAGGCTGTCAGATGGACAAGAACAGGCCACAGGCAGCTCCAGGAGGATCTTGGCTCCATTCCTGCCTGGCAGGTGCTTTGCCCTTGTCTCTGCCAAGCTGCCAGCTGAGCACTGCCTGTTGCAGGAGGTTTCTGGCTCCTCTTGCCATTCTGTGCTGTTTGATGGTGGCTGGTTGGCCTGGGATGGGATTCCTGCATGAGCTGGAAGGGGTAGGAAGGTGCCAGGAGAGAAAAGGAGGCTCAAGGGGGACCTTGTGGCTCTGCACAACTCCTGACAGCAGGGGACAGGGACAGGAGGAGAGGGAACGGCCTCAGGCTGGGCCAGGGGAGGTTTAAATTGGATATTTGGGGAAATTTCTTCATGGAAAGGATGGTCAGGTATTGGAAGGAGCTGCCCAGGGAGGTTTGGATTCCCCATCCCTGGAGATGCCCAAGGAATTCCTGGAGGTGGCACTCAGAGCACTGGGCTGGGGACAAGGTGGAGATCAGCTTGGACTCCATGGGCTGGGAGGTCTTCTCCAACCTCAGGGATTCTCTGGGGTGTCTCATCATGGTGGGAAGCCTGAAGGAACTGCAAGGTGGAAAGGTGGGAGAAGGAAAGGGGAAAGGAAATGGGATCCCACCCAATTCTCCATCCCTACCCCGCAGAGCTCCAGGGGCAGAGATTCTGCTCAGTTTGTTCCAAACTGGGCTGAACTGGGCTTGGGGCAACCTGCTCTGGTGGAAGGTGGCCTCAAACATGAGCTCTGAGCTGGGGAACACCTCCTGCCATTGTGGGATGGTTCTTCAGCTGAGGAGGAGAACTGGGATTGCTTTTATGGTGTGGTGGTGTTTGCAGGAGTCCCAGGATGAGGGAAGAGATGAGGATCTGACTCCATATTTCAGAAGGCTGCTTTATTATTTTATTATATATATTATATTAAAAGAAAAAGATATATTAAAACTATACTAAATAATGGAAGAAAGGATTTCATCAGAAGGTTAGAAAGGAAAGGAATGGAATGATAATAAAATCTTGTGACTGATCAGAGTCCCAACACAGCTGGACTGTGATTGGTCCCCAAGTAGAAACAACTCGCATGGATCAATCAAAGATGCACCTGTTGCATTCTACAGTAGCAGATAATTATTATTCTTCTTTTCCTCTGAGGCTTCTCAGGAGAAAAAATCTTGTCAAAAAGACTTTTCATAAAATATATCTGTAACATTATTGTTTTTCTTTTCCTCTGAGGCTTCTCAGCTTCTCAGGAGAAAAAAATCTTGTCCAAAAAAGTTTTCATAAATTATGTCTGTGACGTTATGGAGCTGCTGCAGTTCCTGGGATGGTCTGGGGCAGAGGCAGTGACAGGAGGGTGGTGCTGCACAAGGTCATTAGTGGCAATTAGCACAGATTGTCTCCCAGGGACCTTGTGCCCACAGCATTTGGCACCTGGGTTCGTCTCCTGCTGCATCCAAAGGAGAGGCAAGGAGGAATAATTGATGGCAGGGCTGTGTGTGGTGGATAAAAACCCATCCTGCCATATGCCAGATTTGGCTTCAGCAAGGCTGGAATTGTGGAATTCTCATGGATCACAGCAGGTCCCAGAGCTTTGGGTTTCACCAGCCTGACAGTGACCCTGAGAGGGAGGGACAGACTTTGTGACAGGGCCTGTTGTGATGGTTTTAAACTCAAAAAGGATTGATTCAACCTAATTTAAGGACAAAATTATTTATTGTGAGGGTGGTGAGGTACTGGAGCCGAGAAGCTGTGGCTGCCCCCGGATCCCTGGAAGTGTCCAAGGCCAGGCTGGATGGGCTTGGAGCAATCTGGGATGGCAGGGTGGGATGGGATGAGCTTCAAACCCCCCTCCAATCCAAACCAGTCTGGGATTTATTCAGAGTTAACATCAGGTAGGTCATGGCTCAGTTCCCTCCCAGTGAATGTGTTACAAACAAGAAAATAAGTGTAATTTAAACCAGCCAGTGGGGTTTGTATTTGTGCAGTGGGATTTGTATTTATGCAGCCCTTCCTGAAGGGGTCACATCCCAGCAGGACTCCTGAACCCAGGAAAAATCCACTTTCCTTGTACATGCCCCAAAATACAGCTATTTTAAATTAATTATATTATTTTATTAAATTATTATAATTATTTATATCTAACATTATTATATAATCAATATTATATAATATATAATATATAATAATAGAAATATATAATAATATAAAATATATAATATATTATATATTATATAATATTCATTATATGTTATGTGATAATTATAGAATAATCAATATTTCATAATATTGAATATAACATAATTTAAATATATATTAATATATAATATCATTAATGTTTATAATATATTACACATTATATGTTATATCATTATAAAATATTTTGGATATTGTATTAAAATTATTATATAATAATTGTGTAATTAATATATTGTTTATTTTATATTTTTAATTTTATATTTTTAATTTTTAAATTTTAAATTAAATATAACAAAGCTTATGGAGCCAACACCATCACATGCTGCATGTGGAGTTCAGGGGGGCTCTGCTGGTTTAGCCTGATTCCAGCTCCACTACAAATCATGACCTGTTCCTAAATGTGCTTCACAGGGATCCAGAGCAGGGTTTTGTGCCTAATCTCCATCTCTGGGAAAAGCTTTTAACCTTGGTGAAACATTGATGAAATCAGTAATTATTATTTTATTGCAGCCATTTGATTTAAGCAGATTACGTGGTTTGGGGTCTCCAGGTTGATTTGCAGTTACAATTTGAAGGAGCCAGGAGATCTCTGAGTACCAATAATGTCACAAATAATGTCCAGGGTGGGATTTAAGGCCTGATTCTGCCTCCTGCATTTCTCCTGGCTGTCAGGAATATCTGTGGTAACTTGCAGTGATTGATTCCTTCAGCATGAGCTTGGTGGAGTTGGACTCTGAGCGTTTCTGTGGGGTTGGGAGGTAATTTATGTAACATTTTATGTAACAGCTTGCTGCCTTCACCACTTTGCATGTGCACAAATCCATCAGCCGAGCTCTTCCTGGAGCAGAATATTTTAAAATCAGGTGGTCTTGGTGGCTGCACAGCCCTGCAGCAAAAAATAGGTGTTTATTCTGAGGCTGGGGTGATGTAGAGATGCTGATTTTGGATGCCTGTGTTCCAATGGCAGATATTGTGGTCTGGAGTTAAATACATGAGACATTGCTGGCCCTTGAGGGGATGTGGAGATAATCCAAGGCTGGGAGAGCTGGGAATGTTCTCCTGGAGAGGAGAAGGCTCCAGGGAGAGCTCAGAGAGCCTTAAGGGGCTCCAGGAGAGCTGGAGAGGTGTGGTGTTTTCAGGGTCCCCAGGATGAAAGAGGAATTGAGAATCTGACTCCATGATCTCAGAAGGCTAATTTATTATTTTATTGTAATATTACATTACATTACATTTTATTACATATTATATTACATTATATTACATTTCTATTATAGAATGCTATACTAAAGCTATACTAAAGAATAGAGAAAGGATACATCAGAAGGCTTAATAACATACTAATATTACTGTATTATATTATATTATATTATATTATATTATATTATATTATCATTATATTATAGTTGCATTATATTATATTAACATTATATTACAGTTGCATTATATTACAGTTGCATTATATTATATTATAGTTACATTATATTATAGTTGCATTATATTATAGTTGCATTATATTATATTATAATTACATTATATTATAGTTGCATTATATTATATTATAGTTACATTATATTATAGTTACATTATATTATATTATAGTTACATTACATTATATTATATTATGCTGTTCTAAAGAATAGAGAAAGGATACATCAGAAGGTTTAATAAGATACTAATTAAAAACTCAGAGTCCTGACACAGCTGGACAGTGATTGGTCAAAAAACAATTCACATGAAACCAGTCAAACAATCACCTGTTGGATAAAACATCTCCAGACCACATTCCAAAGCAGCAAAACACAGGAGAGGAAAATGAGATAATGTTGTTATTCATTTTTCTCTGAGGCTTCGCAGCTTCCCAGGAGGAGAAATCCTGGTGAAGGGATTTTTCCAGAAAATGTGATGGTGTCAGAGAGGGACTGGGGTCAAGGGATGGAGGGACAGGAGCCAGGGAATGGCTCCCAGTGCCAGAGGGCAGGGATGGATGGGAGATTGGGAACTGGGAATTCCTGGCAGGCAGGGTGGGCAGGCCCTGGCAGAGGTACCCAGAGAATCTGTGGCTGCCCCTGGATCCCTGGAAGTGCCCAAGACCTCTGTGGGGTCCCTCCTTGGTGGCTCTCCACATTGGAAGTGACAGTGACAGTTCAGAATTCAGGGAGCTCTTGGCTCCTGGTGCTTCTCCCTGAGCAGGGAATGGTTTTGGTGCTGTGCTGGGAGCCCCTGCCCTGGGCTTGAGAGAAAGATGGGAAGGAAAGGCCTGGGCGAGCCTCTCTTTATGAGCTGCTTCTCCTTTGTGTGTTCAAAACTGGTTCTAAGTTTAAATAGAAACATCCTTAAATAAAGCAAAGCCTCCAAGGGAAAGGAACAGGCTCTGGTACTTCTGTGACTCAGCCCTCGCCTTGGAAAAGCCAAGGAAAAAAAGGAAAAAGCCGCTGGAAAAAGGCCAAATTTCACATTTTAGGGTTAAATTGAAACCCCTGGTTCTCTGTGACATTTGTGTGCAGACCCTTTGTCCCTGTGAGGAGCCAGCAGAGCCTCCTGGCAGTGCCAGCTCCCAGGGTGGGGGTGAAGGCACAAGGGCTGGGTGGGACAGACAGGACAAAGGGCACCCATGGGACAAATCCAGGCTTGTCCTGTCCCCCTGGAGTGTCACTCCAGTGGGTCATGGCAGGGACACTCAGGCTGACCACCTGGGAGCTAATTGAAATCAGGGCTAATGAGCTCAGGCTCACTGGGCTAATCCTCCTGTGCAGTGGACATCCCACACAGGGGACAAGAGGAAACAGCCTCAAGTTGCACCAGGAGAGGTTTGGGTTGGATAATAGGACAAGTTTTTACCCAAAAAGGGTTGTTCAGTCACAGCACTGCTGCCTGGGGCAGTGCTGGAGTCCCTATCCCTGGGAGGATTAAAAGCTGGGTGGATGTGGCACTTGGGGACATGGAGCAGTGGTGGCTTTGGCATCCTCAGCACTGTGAAAAAATGCCAATCACTTGTTTTTAAAGTTTGAAAGTTTAATAGTAATTAAATGGTTATAAAAATAGCAATATAATTAGAGTAATAGTTTAGACAATTTGGATTAGGACAATATGATACAATAGAAACAAAGAGTTATGGACAGCCCGGGTACCTTTTCTGGGCAAAATAAGCCTGAAAAAGGCTCCACGTTAACAGAGGATTAACCCTTAAAAGCAGCAGCCTGTTGCATATTCATACACCTCATCCATGATGCATAAATTCCATTCAAACACAGGATTCTGTCTGGTCAGTGTCACCTTCTTCCTCTGAATCCTAAGGTGTTTTCAGGGCTGAGCAACATGGGAAGAAGTTCATTTCTTCTGCTAAGGGAGCAATAAATTCTCTTTCTCTGAAGGATTCAGGTGTCCTGTGGCTGCTATCTGATGCAAGTTCCTCATTCCTTTCTTTAAAAAAATATCCCACATACCTAGTTTCTATTTTAACATTATGTTATAACCTAAAACTATATTTAACACACTACTTAAAAAAATTAGTACAGCATAACTTTCTGACATAACATATATAATATTCATTTTAATATTTATGAATATTTATGAAAAGACAATCATAAAATACACATTTTTCACAGGGATGAGGGCACAGGCAGGGCTCCACCTCTAGAAAGATAACTCTGGCTAAATCAGAGGAATAGGAGGTGAAGGAATCAGCTGCTGCTGGGGCCAGGTGCAGTTTGGGGTAACTGACACTGAAATATCTGTAATTAACACTTGGAATGCTTCTCTGCAGGGTTTGTGGAGAAGGAGATTAAAAAGGCAAATATTCCAATCATGGACACTGGTGAAAACCCTGAGGTGCCTTTTCCACGTGACATGATTGACCTGGAGGTAATGATGTGTTAAGACTTAAACTAGTATTTTATTCTGGATGGAAATGGGGGAAATTGTCTCTGTGGGTTGATAGTTGCAGGATTTAGTGGCAGGGGGGCATTAACTCAGTCTCCAGCTGTCCCTGGCAGCATCTCTGCCAGCTCACATTGTCCAAATACACAGGTGAGAGTCCTCAGTAGGAATTTCACCACAGAAATGAGCCAAAAATTGCTGGAACCGCATGGTTTATGGTGGTGGGTCATAAAGTTTATCACAGTTTTATTGATTTGAAGAAGCTCTATCAATCCAGTCCATAAAAGTCTGGCTGAGTGTGAGAAGTCTGCAGATGTGGCAGATGTGGATCTGTGCCACAGCAGGCTGCAGATGCGCCTGTAAATCCTGTAAAACCTGTAAAATGCAAATTGGGTGGGGATGTGAAGCATCTCACTTGCCTCTGTGTGCTGAACAGCACTTAATTATGGAATTAACTCCTTTTTCTTTCTCCTTTTCACATTTTCCAGGCAAACTTTGAGAAAATTGAAAATGAACTTAAAGAAATCAACACCAACCAGGAGGCTCTGAAGAGAAACTTCTTGGAGCTGACAGAATTAAAGTTTATTCTGCGTAAAACTCAGCAGTTTTTTGATGAGGTCAGAATACCGGTGGGGTTGCACACTTGGGGAGCTGGTTCTTCTCCTAGAAATTGCCATTTTTATTCTCAAATATATTTTAGTTGCTGTTTTGGACAGCAGGGTCATTTTTGAGAAAGCTGCACAAGTTGTTTTCCATTTTTCATGCAGTACACATAGCTACCCATGATTTACCTCCCACAATGCTGATTTGGGCTTGTTCTAGTTAAGCAATGGTTTGTCTGAAAATTGTGTAAAGTAATTAAGATGTGAGTAGTTTTGAAAGCACATGAACAGCCCCAAAATTTGGTGCTGCAGTGAGCACTGTCCCCAGTGGGTCAGAATTTCTTTGGTGTATGTGCAGAGGAATTAAAATGGAGCTGAATTTCTTTTCAGCCTTTAAAGTGTTGTGTGGGGACTCATCAGGGTCACAATACAAAGTCCACTGATGTAATAGATTAATTAATTAATTAATTAATTGAACCTTTGATCAAACCCTGAAGCTTTCAGAGGTCAGTTGTGAAGCAAAGCTGACATTTAAAGTCTTGGACATTTTGTCAAATACCATCTGGGCCAGGAACTGGCAACTCCCACTGGACCTGAGAGGAGCTTCTCCAGTGTCATTCATGGCGCTGACATAAATCCTGCTTGGGAGAAGACATAACCCTTCCTTGTAAAGCTGAAGTATCTCAAGAGTCTTGGCAGTTCTCTCAGAGAGCTCCTGTGTGTTTTTCAGGACATGTTTTTGCTGAGTAGATGTCCTGTTTCCTCTAATCTCAGGATTTGATCAAAGAGTTCTTAACGGAAATGGCTCCTGCTTTTTACAAGGGCTATTGTCAAGTGGAGCTGGGCTCCTGCACACTTCTGGCCATTTATCTAACAGTTTGTTTTTTGTTGTTTTGGCACAAGATGTTGCCTGTTCAGGCACCAAGGTTGGTCCTGTGCCAGTCACAGTCACTGCTGACACAGATAGTGCTGCTGGTGTGAGGGCTGCTGGGTTGTGAGGTTGATTTCGGTACAAAAAAAGCCTTTGTCTTCGAGTGTTGGGTGTTCACTTAAAAGTGTCCCTTGGACAAACAGGATTAAGCTGATAATTTGCTGTGTTAAAGTAGCACTGCCTGTTGTGAGAACCATGTAAAAGCAAGTGCTGAGCACTTCTGTATTGAGAATGAATCCCAAACTGGTTTGGGGTGGGAAAGACCTTAAAGCTCACCCCCATCCACCCCCCTGCCATGGGCAGGGACACATTCCACTAGATCAGGTTGCTCCAAGCCCCATCCAACCTGGCCTTATTCATCACTGTCCTCTCTGCCCACTGCTCTTCTTCAGCTGTGGTGGGATCAAGCTAAATTTAAAGATGAAAATCAATTTTCTAAACAGTCCATGGCAGGTCACCCACAGCCTTACACAAAGCAGCCACAGAAAGCGTAGGTATGTCCTGCTTCTCTTAAAAATTTTCTGTAGTAATAAAACAAAACACACCAAATAACATGTGCTGCTCTAGATAAAAGCAAACAGAACAGCTCACAGGTGATGTTCAGTGAAATGTAAGTGTGGACAGTTTAAACCTGCCTAAGCATTCTCTGCTGGGAGGAGACTGAGCAGCCCAGAGCTGTCTCTGCTCACCATCTCAGAGTGGCCAACTTCCTCCATGCTGCCCTTGCACAGCACTTTCGACATTTGAAGACTACAATAACTTGTAATTAAGACTGTATTATTCATAGTAATGAGTTGCACAAGAAATGGCTGACTCTCCAATTCCTTCATGCCTGGCTTTGCTCTCCAGACTTTGAACGCGGTGGGAGGGAGGGTGGCAAAATGTCCCCTTGTTCTTCCTGCGGCCATTCCAGCCCAAGCAGCCATTTCTTGTTCCAACACACCATGTTGATGATTATGCTCCTTTTCTCAGTCTTCTTGTCCTTGCTTATGAAGAGCCATATGAGCTGGAGAGATTTCTCTGAGAGCTTTGCCCAGAGTGTGAGCGTAAAAGAAGACTGGAAAAGTAACGGTTAATGGCATGCAGTCCCTTCTTCCTCCCTCTGACTCTTCTGCCATCTGCTTTTCTCTGTTTGCTTTGCATCTGTCACTTCTGTCTGGCTCTGGGTTAATAGGTGGTGACATGAATCCTTTTTAGTTCTTGTGAACGTTGATTTTTGTCCTGTTTGTGACCTGGAAGGGGCTTGAATTGTATGGGCTTGCACTGGGCATCCAGAACTGTCACAGGGCAGGACTGCAATCATCAGTGGAGAGAATGAACCTTTATTGAGATGAAAGGTGCTGATCTGGATGCTGATCAGGGGATCAATAAGAAATTTTAAAATGTTTAATAATGTAAGCTCTTGTATTGTGCTTCTTGATTACTGTCATGGAAATGCTTGGGAGATTCTAATCCTGAACAACCTCATATAGTAAAAACTACTCCACAATAACTCTGACACTTCACTCATTGCTGACAAAAACTCACATTCAAAGTAGATTTCCCAGAATCCTGGAACTGGATAGTTCTTCCATTTTCACATAGTCTCAATTTTTTATTTCTATTAAATCCCCCAGCAGTGTTTTAGTTATCCTTCCTGCTGCAGAGCTGCTGCTGCTGCTGTGCCATTTCCTTTCTAGAATTGTTGTGCTCATCAAATCAGAGTTGTTGAGAAATGAATTTAAGAAACATGGAGTTTGTAATGCAAATAATCCTTTCAAAAGAATGTTTTCTTTTAGGTAAACAGTCTAATCCACATTTATTTTAAACTGTTTTGCTTTGTAATTCCACCCCCTCTAAGCAGGACTTGTCCTGAATAAAGGACACAGAGCTCAAATGGGCCAAGCTAATTTTAAACATATATAACAAATTCTCTCTCAGGTGAGGCAAATCCAAAGGTGTCACATTGTCCTTCCTTTTTCCTGAGTCATCTGCAAAATGTGCTGCACATCACAAAAGATTACCACAAACAGTGTCTTTCTTACTGGAAATACAATACAAGCCTCTAATAATTGTAACTTAATGTTCTTCAACATCCTGAAATCGAGATGTCAGTCACTGAGATGTTTGGTCTATGTGTTTCATTTTCAGGTACCAAACTTTCTTATTTTAGTTGTGTTCTCTGTGAACTGAATTTCCATTCAGTTTTTGATGTTGCAACAAGTCTCCTTTAAGTCGAAAGGATCAGGAATTCCTGTGTTACCTTTCCAAGCTGAGTGAAGGGGTCCCTTCCTCATGTAACATCCCAAGCTGCAGCAAGTGTGTGTACAAGCAGTTGAGCTGCTGTCAGCCTTGCAAAAAACTCTCTTGTACATAGCGAACACTTTGATTTGTAGCCGGTAAAGTGTTGGGGAGATTTTCACTCTGACACAACTGTTGCCCAAATACAGAGACTGGGGCTAAGTTGCTGCACTTGCCACAAGTTTTGCAAGGCTGTGCTCTGTGTGTGTGTGGCTGTGATGTGTCCTTGGGTCAAACTCTGCCTTCCAGTGTGATTTAACAAGTTCCCTCGGTGGTTTTGTGGGAAAGACCTCCTGCATTGCACAGAGGGTAGACTTTGGCCCTCTGGTTGTGCTCAGGAGCTGTAATCTTTGGCATTTCATTTTATAAGCTGCAGAGGTAGAACTAAATGTGAGGTGGGGTTGAACAAGTGTGAAGATGGTGCACAAGAGGATATGATTTGAGCATCCTTGACCTGAATTTCTGGCACTTACAAGATATATTCTTAAGAATTTTAGCCTGCAAATTGGTTGCAAAGAAGGACAGTGTAAAACTGTCCTGTTTTAGTGCCTTGCTGGCCAAGAGATGAACCATGTTGCCAGCCTGCTCTGAGCAGTGTTTGTGTCTGATGGTGAGCCAGAAGGATAAATTAATTTAATATCTGGGGAAACACGTGAGTCGAGTGTGTTTCTCTGGCTTGTGCCATTAAAAATGGTTCTTGGGAACATCTCTTGTATTTAAAACTTGAATTATTTTTTTGAATTCTGCCTTTCTTCAGACTTACATATCTCCCGACCCCTTTGTTGCAACAATCCTCAAGCCTTTCTTGTATGGAAGCCCTGCTGAGCCATTCCATTTTTCCTCTTGTTTTTCTCCTTCCATGTGTGATTCTTGCTGTCTTTTCTGTCATCTTGTTCTTCTTTTTGCTGTCTTACGTTTGCTCTTCCTTTTCTTTCCTTTCCTTTCTTCTTTTCTTTCTTTGTCTCCCACAACTGTCTCCCACAACTATCTCCTGGCTCCTCATTCCCTGCATGCCACTAACTGGTTTCATTAGATATTAATTGATTTGTGAATTCAGGCTGAATTGCATCATCAGCAGATGGCGGATCCAGACCTGTTGGAGGAATCCTCTTCACTGCTGGAGCCGAGTGAGATGGGAAGAGGTGCCCCGCTCCGACTCGGGTAATTGCAGTTCAGGGTTGCTGGATCAGGGATTATCAACCCTTGGAAGCAGCAATGCTTTGAGCACAGATGTAGAAACTTTCCACACCAAGCAGATGAAAGCTGATCTAAAACTGGCTGTTGCTCTCTGGGGAAATATTTCCTGGGGAAAAGGAAATATTCACTTCCCAGTTCATGTTTGTGCTTCACAAGTTTCTCTCTGCAGTTAACAAACTGTTTCTCTCAAGTTTCTCTCTGCACCAAACAGTTAACCCAGTTTGTTCTGTGCAAGCCTATCTGTTTGTTTCCTCAGACATTCTGAGATCTCAGAGCTTTGTTGAAAGTTGTAGCTACTGTGGGCACATAATGGTCTGAAATAACTGTATAGTTCTACATCCTCTTTATCAGCTGCTTCCAGGCTTCCTTGTACGTGTGGAATACTTTATCTGGACATGGGGTTTGGTCCAGTGAGGTCTGAGTATGAGCCCAGGACATTGTCACTGCCAGCCATGGCTGCTGTAACCCTTGCAGCCAAAGTACCAGGACTGTAGGGGAATGAAGGCTAGAAACTGTATATCTAAATGTATTTGTTTCTCCTATAAGCAGTAATTTATATATTTTTTAAAATATTTCATTCTGTTAAACTACAGAGCCTGTGCTGTAGTGCAGTTGTTTTGCTGTGTGTTACCTCTGTGTATTTAGAGGATGTTCCATTTTGCTTAATTCACAGAATTAACAGAATCACTGGGTTGGAAAAGACCTTCAAGACCATCAAGTCCAACCCATTCCCTGACACCACAACAAAACCCTGGCACCCCATGCCACATCTAGGCTTTTCTTAAACACATCCAGGGATGGTGACTCCACTACGTCCCCGGGCAAACCATTCCAGTACTTGATCAATCTTTCTGTAAAAAACTTCTTCCTAATATCCAACCTATATTTCCTTTGTCATAACTTGAGACTGTGACCTCTTGTTCTGTCAGTGCTGCCTGGAGAAAGAGACCAACCCCCAGGTGACTACAACTACCTTCAGGAAGTTGTAGAGAGTGATAAGGTCACCTCTGAGTCTCCTTTTCTCCAGGCTAAACACCCCCAGCTCCCTCAGCTGTTCCTCACAGGGCTTGTGTTCCAAGCCCCTCTCCAGCCTTGTTGTCCTCCTTTGGATGTGCCCAAACATCTCAATGTCCTTCCCAAGCTGAGGGGCCAGAACTGGACACAGCACTCAAGGTGTGCCCTCAGCAGTGCCGAATACAGGGGCAGAATGACCTCCTGATACAACAGATTGACTGTTCCTGACACAGGCCAGGGTGCCATTGGCCTTCTTGGCCACCAAGGCACACAAAAAAAACCCCTTAGAAACCAAGAACTTCCTTCCCCCAAGAAAAAACCAAAAAACCCCAAATTTTTTGCACCTAGTGCCAAGATTATTGCACAGGCAGGATCCCCAGCCCCCACTCCCTGCAGCCCCTCAGCCCAGGGCTGTATGTCACCCATTTTAGTTGCAATTCAATGGTTGAATAAACTCTATTACTGCTTATCATAACTTCTGTGGCTGTGTCATCTCAAAGACAAACTTGGTGATGATCAGGTCCCTTGTGTGTTTGGTTCATTGGAAAGTGAATTGGAACATATGACCTCTCCTTGGAAGTACTCAAGATTCAATTTCAGACATGGCAGACAAGTGTAACAAATAATATCCCCATCTCATGATTTTATCTCTAATTATTTGCTTGCAAAGTGCAATAATTCATTGTGGACCCACACTTCAGTAGTAAATTAATACTCCCACACCCTGTGGTGGCTCAGCTCTTGTGACTGTGAGACCAGAATTAAAATTCTGACCCACATCTTCAAATGCAATCCCACCCTACTCCCACTTCAGTAGCTTCTTCAAGAAGGTGAATTCATTATGTATTCTTTTGTGAGAGGAGATGTAATCTGAGTTACAGCCTGTCAGTTGTCCCAGAGGGGAGCAAATATAAAAACAATATTTTTGAGTTTCTCATATTTTTTACAATAATTTTCTTTCTTTTATTTTTGCACTTTAGATTTTACACAGAAAATGTATATTGGATTCTTGAAGACCAGCATATAGTAACAGTGGAAATAAATATTCCTGAAAGAACTTACATAGCTGAAGTTTCTTCGCAGGTTGTAAACAACTTAAATATTGCATGGCATGTAAAAAGGAGCAAAAAAGGAAATCAATTCCAAAACTGAAAATGAGAAAAACAAAATCCCAATAAACTAAATTAACAAAAATCAAGAAGGGCAAGTTGGTACTGATGACCTCAGCTGACCTACATTAGAGGGTAATTACTGCCCAATCAATAGTCCTTATGCATAACTACGGACATAAATGGTCAATGGAAAGCGATAAAGGATGGTGATCAATAAACATTACAGTCTGGCATGCAGTTGTCCGAGAAATGGGGGAAAAGTTATTACTTTTATACTTTGGATTGCCGATATACCAATCAGGATTCATCAAAGTTTGGGATTTGAGCTTTTTCCACAATATACTACATCATCATTCTGTTTTAAATCCTTCCCATAAAACCGACTTAAGTGACCTGATTACAGCATGGCTGCTTAGTGACCAGCTCCAGTGCAGTTCTAGGTTATTGGCCTCTGAACTGTCGACATTCCTGAAGAACATCTACAAATATTGTCTTGGTGCTTGTGAAAATAGACATGCTTCTGTCAGCAGTTTTGAGATCAGAGTCAGATCAAAATGTTTCTTTACCAGGACAATAGAAAAGAAAGAAGCAAGTCCTTCAGACTGAGAGCCTTTGTTGAGATGCTGAAACTCCTGTTGATGGGTGATATACAATTTCGGATGTCTGAAACAAACTGCAGTAAAATACCTGATGAAGGAACCTTTTTTTAATGGAATCCAAGCAATCTTGAATCTGGCCCTTGATGAAGACCCAAGGGTGCAAAATAAGTTAATATTTCTGCCTGATCACTGCTAGTGAATCAGTCATGAGCAGTCATTTGGAGTTGCACATGATATTTCAGAAAGTGTTCCTGATTTTTAATTTTTGCAGTCTAATTTAGATTCACTGAGAGACAGCAGTCAGTCAGCTATGTAATATGAAACATAATTTACCACAGCTTTACACATATGCACTCCTCCTCCTACAGTCTAAGAAGACTGATGAAAATTATCCCCAGAACATGTTTTTTATAGACAGTACACAAACTTTTGCACAGGCAGTATTTAGCTATTCCTTGTGATCCTGGCTAGGATCCACTCCTAAATGTATGGTTCATCCAAACGAAAAATAGAAACCAAAAGTATTCACATAGAAGGATTATGATTTTGGAAATTTAGAGCTGGATTAAGAAGCTTTTCTAATAGAAACTACAGATGTACTGTTTTAGAAATAAGACAATCTGGGCAATGGACCTTTTGGAAATCTCATGTACATTGTCTCAAAAGGATCTTAGGTATTCAAAGTAGATGCACTACTTTAAGTCAAAAGAATATAAACCCTTTTGATCCCTCAAAAAATAATTTTTAGAAGAATTTAACCTATTCAAATAGCCAAATCACTACAAAAAATACTATAAATAAAATTACAATGCTATTGCTAATGCTGATTTTAGATCCCATCCCTTTGGATGCCCAGAACATATTACCCTGATTCTTTAGTTATATTGATAACATATTCCATGTTCAAACTGGTGAAGGTTGATCCACTGGTGTGGTTCCAAGAACTTCAGCCGGACAAGTTGCCTGCTATGGAATAAGAGTTACAATGTTCCAATGTCAAACAAAACTAAATAAATTTACCTTTTTCCTCCCACCTGGTTGGAACAGATGTACTTGGATTTCAGAATATGACAACTTTGGTTGTACTTGGATTTCAAATATGACAACAACTGTCATGATCACCCCCCCTTCCTTTGGCTTTCCCATGATAAATTTGATATTATGAATAGTCAGTTTACATCTGTGAAGCTCAGACTGACACCAGCCTCTGAATCATTTTACCCTGGGGTAGTGCTGTGGTCTCTTCCACCGTGACGCACATTGTCCAAACTGCTTAAAGATGTTTATGCACAGCTAATGCATTATGTTGTAAGGAATTACAGTTTGGCTACACATAAATCTGCCTTTATACCTGAGTCCATGATAAATATGTTAGTGGCTTTGGCACATGATTTGTTTGTATCTCAACACAGTGCACAATTGGCAGGCAGAATTGCAGGCGACTGATAGCATCATCCTTGGATGATTGTGGCCTTTCATTAAAACACATTAAATTTTCTGCGTGTGCTATTACCTGTCTTGGGATTGATTAAAGAGATTGTGGTGTGCTTTCTTGGGTATGGATATAAACTTAATTACAGGTGGTTCTCTTGGGAACAACCATATGAATGAAACTGTTTTACCACAATTTACAAACATCAGTTCTGTGACTTTTACTCAGTGTAACAGAACTTAGTCCTGAAAAGCCAACAGGACTTCCATGAACAGCCTCAGACAGGCTTCCACGATCATTCTCACACTGCTTCCATGAGCAGCCTCAGACAGGGTAGCAACTGAGTTTACTCTCTCCAGAAAAAAAATAGCAGAGATTTGTGTGAGAGTAACACACACATTTGATGGTAGCTCTAAAAGCAACATGTTTGCCTGAACCATGGCAATGTTCCTTGGAACTAGTGAACAGACCATGGGGTGCTTTCTTTCCTTGTCTAGCCTCATTCTTCATCCCTCACTGTGAAAGTTCATGCTTCCAGCACTGAAATGCCCTGTTCATTCCACAGCATTACATTACAGCGTGGCGTCAACTATTCTATTACCTAAAATTTAATTTTATATATCTGTATATGCAGGTATCTCTCTGTATATATACTACATGTGTATGTATGTGTTTTGTGTTTAAATAGCAGCTTGCAGATCCTCAGACAAGAAGGTTCTGCATGTTTTTTATGTAGACTTGCCAAGCTGGATAAAGGTGATCTTATCATCCTCCAAGCATTGGCAGAATCCTCATCAATAACAAAGTTCGAGGTGTGGGTTTGCTGAAGAGCCAAGGCTGTGATCTCCTCTGTTGGCACTGACTGCTGTAGTGTGCTTCCATTGATCTTCTGTGACTCTGCAATTTCAGTGTCTTCATTTTTACCAGGACAACATTCCTCCCATCTGTCCAGTAACTTAGTTATTAGAAACAGGTAGTGGATATTTATAACTTAGATTAAATTGAGATCTTCACTGTAAAGGGCATTATGATAAAATGTGACAGTACCATGAGAGGGCTTTATCTGATAATGTCTGTAATGTGTGACATAAGGAATTGTGTGTTCCTTGAGCATTTATGAAGTAAAATCAACCCTCCCTTCCCTACTTTCCACGGATCAAATATACGTGCCTAGCTGCAGATGAGTGATAGGGGAAAGCTAAAGTATACAGACTATTAAAATGTTCTATCTCCTTTCTTCTGTTGCTCTTCCTAATTACTGTAATTGGATAATGTTCTGGGAAGAATCCTGCTAATAGAAGAAAAAAGGGAGGTGATAGCCCTCACAACACATGACATTATCTGAAAACTGCCAAATGACAGTGTTTCTCTCAAAGACTAATACTCCCTTTATTTGTTAACATTTTCAATGCAAGGACCAAGTGTTTTGTAGAGAAAAATTAGCCTGGAGGTCAGAACTCAGGCAAAGTAAAAGCAAACACTTTTACAGGCCAAATGTTTTAACTGTGTTAAACACTTCTGTAAGCATGACTTTCAGCATTAGTTTTTTCCTTAATTTTTCAAGATTACTGCTTAGGGGTAGCGTTGCCTGATCACAATGTGCACTTAAACATGTTCTAACTTTGTTATTTGTTTCATTGAAAAGAGACATCTTTTTTTTTTTTTTTTTAATTCAAGGAAATATCACACTGAATTTCTGTGTACTTCTTTGCATCCCAGGAACAGTCAAACAAGTCACACGCTATTGAATGAGGTTAAATGTCCTCTGCACAGTCATAATTCACCAAATATATCAGGCAATAAAGTCCTGTGATAACTCACTTTTCATGACAAACCCTGTAATGAGAAGTGAAAATGGGAAAAATTCATCTATTCACTTGACATAGATTGTAACTAGAAAGAGAAAAACTAGACCAGAATTAACTCATTCTTGCAATGACTATACAGCTGCAAACAGACATTTCTTCTTGGTTGCCTTCTTGACTTCTTGATTTATTCACTTTTTTTAAAGAAAATTATTCTTGAATAGCTTTCCAGCAGCATTACTAGACAACAGTAACTAAAAATGAATAAAAAGAAAAATCTCAAAGTGTCCACCCAGCTACTGCCTATTTCCACTGAGCAGAGGAGCAATGCAGAATTCCATTGAATTTAAATGCATAATTGAACCACTGCCTAACAGTTATTTCCCCTTTAAAGAAACCTGATTTATTTTAGAGTTTATAACTCACTAAACCCACATATGCTCAGCTGTCATAAACAGATAACTTCTCCCCATTTTATGTAGATACTGTAGGTACAGAGCACATGATACATTGAATAATGGACTGCAAGGTAATAAGAAAATGAGGGAATTAGTCACACTCATTTTTAAAAAAGTACTGTGCCATGATCCAAATGCCTATAGCCAGGTCCTAATACTGGGTAGATGATGGAAATAAATATGCTGGAAATCAACAGATATGAATAATGCAAATTCTTCTTATATTTGCAAGAAGCCATACAAAATGCTGTTGAAATAAGACTGTTTCTGACAGCTTTGCTGCGTACAGCATTAAAAAGACTCTCATGGGGGCTCTCAAATGACTAGAGGGGCTTTTGCACCTTTTTGCTCTGTAAACAAGAAGGCCTAAGTGCCTGACACACCTCGGGAGAACAGAGCGAAATAGTACAGAGCTTTTCACAAAAGTTTGGGGATGAAGAGGTGGCTCAGCTACATAAAATTATACGGCAGCAGAAAGCTTAAAAATCATTAAGACTATGGCATTTCTGGCACATTTCTGGAAAGCTACATGGTGTAGTATCAAAGTGACCTCTGCCCATCCTGTCAAACCACATCAGCTTGTCTTTTGTCACTATGCCTATTGACAGCACATTCTGTGATGAAGCATGACATAGTATGGAGTACAATAAGAAATGAAAAGCTAACCTTCTGTGCATTAAAACACCAATAATACATTTCGATCTCCTCGGAGGATCAGAATGAATGCTTCCCATTGTGGCATGGGAACACATGTTTACAGATTTGAGTTAAAATAGGTTTTTAAGGAAACAGCCCAGCATCCGGTTATTTTGAATGAAAGTGAGATCCTCTTACACCGAGGATTATTTTCTCTCACAATAGATGTCATTCTGTTCTCTTGTATGGTGTCAGTAGTGAGATCTGTTCCCTGGCTTGTCCCTTTTCAGGAAAGAATAGAAGTGATTTGGTATCTACTGTGCTATGTGCAGGAAACTTCTGAATGGAAACCACAGGAAAAAGTCTCCCACTCTCTGCAGAGCTGGAGTGCTCAGAGAAGGTGAGCAGTCTCCCAACCTCCTTTCACATCCAGTTAAACAGGTGTCTTTATCTGGGGGGATTTATGGATATAAATAAATGGATATAAATAAAAAAAAAAGCACAAAAAAAGCTAGAGTAACCAATACAAAAGAAATGGCAGGAGAAGATTAGTGGCAAAGCAGCAATAAGGAGAATGAAAAAATTCTCCTTATTGGACAAAGAGTAGCGAAGAAGAATATGATGGAAGTTGGAAACCATGGAAAAATGTGTTTGGAAGCAGGCAGTACAAAAAAAAAAAAAAAAGCTGATGTGAAAAATAAGGCTGTAAAAACAAGAGGAAAAATAAAGCTGGAAAAACAAGCGGGATCAGAAAGACTGAAATATGCAGAAAAGAAAAAGGATTCCAGTAGACTGCAGCCCAGAGCTTCATATTTCAACTGCTACTTACACTTCATCACGTCTCTGTAACAGCAAGTAATACATTGTAATATATTCATTTTAATTTCTCTATTTCTCAACTATGAAACAGAACACTGGGAAAAAGTATTCTATCATGGAATACTTCATTTATTGCTAGATGAATTTTTTTCTAGATTTTCCTGACACAGTCTACAAGAAGCTGGTTGTGATTTCTTCTTCTCTCATACATGACTAACCTTCAATGATATCCTTGCACTGCATAGCTTATTATTTAGTATACCATGAACATTATATATTTTTTGCTTGTTTCTAAGAAATATGGAGCCTACAAGTTTTTCATAAATCATAAGTGGCCCTAAAGAAGACATTTCTGAAAAGCCTGATCATTTGCAAAGGCAATGATACAGCTTTTATTATCTGAACTCTTTGCATTTGTTATATGAACACTTAAGTTTATTTGATGCTATCACAGACAGAAATTTATACAAATATGAGTGGTAGGAAGAACAAGATGAAAGAAGAACAACTTCTCACTTTCAAAAGACAAATAGAAAACAACAAATTAAACTAGGATAATCATTATGTAAGAGCATCGCTTTAACCTAGAAAGAGTTTTGAATGAGAAAAATTCACTGAGGACAGGTACATGCAGAAAAGTTAACTTCTGACTAGAAGCTGTTTGAGGATTAGATTTGTCCTGAAAGCAAGGACATTATCTGTTTTTGCTGATGTCCCTGGGCTGTGCTGGTGGGCACTGCAGGACCCTGCAAGGTCGCATCACCCAGGCTGTGCCACAAGGAGCAGCGGCTGCCAAGGTCTGACATAAAGACTTGTGTCTTGCAATGCAGAAACAACCATCCTAAATTGGTAGTTTCCTCCAAATCTGGAAAGAATATGGCTCTATCAACACAGTTCTGGGCACAGTGTAGTTAAGCAAGACTAATTAGTGCTTTGAGCAGTGTCTTACAGAGGAGGCTAAACAGTTTCTGGACTACAAATGATCCTCATACTTCTCATCTGCACAATTTCTGTGATTTTATGTGAGGTCTGGGATCTCTTTAGTATACCATGGAGAGATGCATACAGTATCCTTGCTATAATATTTTTCTCTTTTTTTCTACCAGTACTTAAAATAAATGAAGAAGGAATTAATTCAAAATTGTGTATCTATATGTTTTACAATATATGTACGCTTAGCATTTTCTTGTGTATATCCTTCTTCAGGCAAGTTTCCAAGCTGCATTAACTAAAACTGTCATCTTATATATAAAACATTTTTCAGATGTACTTTCATATTTGCAGCATGAGTCAAACTATTCATCCAACCAAAAATGGATCCCTTTCATTTCAACGGAATTGGCATTCATTTATTTTTAATGGACTGGCTGAATAACCCATATCATCATTTTTAGGGAATGGATTTTTTAAAATTGTTTTCTACTAAGATTTGTGTTCCGGTGATATATTTATTCATTATATATATTTTCTTTGCTGAAAGATTTTTTTTTCATTAATTAATTAGTATTTAGTGATTAATTAATATGTCTATGGCTGATATGAGATAAAAATTGTTGCTTCTCCAATTATGGAATTAGTTATAATTCAGCATTTTATTAATTACTTTCTTGACTCTGTAATTCCTCATAAAGGAAACAAAGACATCCTCTTAAACTGCAATAAATTCAGTCATGTATTTTGCCAAACCATAACTTGAGTTCCATAATTTTATTTTTTTTTTGTGAATCAATCTTCTCTATGTGAACAAGAAATGGTGGCAAAAAATACATATCAGTCACTGAAAAAAAATTTACCATTGAGTAAGAGTGCATACTTTTGGTTTCATTTTCCCTTAGAGCAATGCTCCTTTACTTTGCATTTCAAAGAAGGATGATGTGGAATATTACAATCACTCACTTTGAAGACAAAAGAAATAGTTCTGAACAGAAGAATAAAAAAGAATGCATTTATTCTGTATGAGTTCAAATCCCCTTACCACCAATACTTCTAAAGGGTATCCTGAGTTCTGAGGTAGATCACCACCACATTTTCCCTAAAAATTCAGCCCCTCTTGCAGCTTTGCTTTTCAAATTGAAGAATTATGGTTTTGTTAATGTCGTCTTCAGTGGCTTGAATGTAATGGATTGAAACTGACAGGGGGCAGGGGTAGTGTGGTCCCTCACGGGGGATGCCCTCTGAAGGTGGTGATGCCCAGGCACCGGTTGCCCAGAGCAGCTGCCCCATCCCTGGAAGTGTCCAGGGCCAGACTGGACAGGGCTTGGAGCAGCCTGGGATGGTGGAAGATGTCCCTGCCCATGGCAAGGTGATGGCATGAGATGATCTTGGAGGTCCCTTCCAACCCAAGCCATTACAGGTTTCTGTGTGAATTGGTAGCTCCTTCTCAGCATGAGCAAAACCACTCCAATGAGTATTATATTTTCAAAAAATACACTGAGTTAAAAATATCCAGAAGGAAATAAACCCACAATGAATGAAGGAACTGGAGAACTGCCAATATCTGAAACTTTTAATAATTAAACCTAGCTGCAAGTGCTTTTTCTGGCCCTAGCACAAGCCCAGCCTTTTTATTACCTTGGGTTCTCTAAGCACATCTAAGCACATGCATGTTATTTCAATCTTTATTAAGTTATTTAACATGTGGGGAAATAAATAATTGTTATGAATTTGAAGTTGTGAGGGAGGGATGGGGGGAAAAAAAGTCCTGGGTCTGCTGAGCAGGTGAGAAAGTAGAAACAAGACTATAACTGCTCTAAATAATTAACCAAAATACCACATTTTCTCTGAACAGTCTTTTTTTCCATTAATACTTATCTCTACTTCTTTTCTTCAAAATCACTTTACAATATTTTCCTTTAAATACAGTGGGAATAATTCCCTCTGTTTTTCCATTCCTTTTCCCTCCGTATTAGGATAAAAAAGCAACACTATTGCCTCAAGCTGCAGAAGCTGGGACTGACAGGGTGTAGAGGCACAGTAATTTTTGAAAACACAATTTATTCCTGAGGCTCACGTTTTGCATCATTAAGAACTGGTGCTTGGGTGGCATTATCTAATCAATGTCCCTGTCTAAAATGTAATTAGTCTTAGGACTGAAAGAAGCAAACTCAAGTCATCATAAAAGTCAATCAGCCACGATATAATTTCTGTGAAACTATGAAATAGATGATTGTTTTCACTCCATATGATGGTTTTTGATAAAACTTGCCAAGAGACTTTAGGTGCTTTCAGTAGCTCATTTTGTTCTTTTTAAAAGAGCTGTTTCTCTTTTGTGTATTTTAACAATTAAGTAATGATGAAAGCTGAAAGCCGATTTTCTTCTCTCCATAATAATCTCCCATTAGCTTTTGTTCCACCAAAGTCTGTGGATGGGTTCCCAAGAATTCCTGAGAAAAGGATCGAGCCCTTCAATTTTTGTGCCAGTATATCATATCCAGTGGAATTTTCCCCCTTTCTTTAAGTTTTTCAGTGCTGCAAGTCAGTGAATATTTGCTGAATAACTTTGCTCTTTATCTCTCTCTTTGTTTTTTCAAGTCTCTGGTCCCTTAGATTCTCAGGGGACACATGAACTTGGAAGGGTAACTTCTCTACAGCTCTGTCTAAAAAATATATTACTTATTATAAAATAAAATAGTAAACTATTTAAATATATTACTAAATGTTTTATTTAAACCATACTACAGGATATATACCTTTGGTTTCCAAATAAATTTCCAAAGCAATGGTTTTTTCGAGTAAAATCTGTTCATAGAAAAATCAATTCCTCAAAAAACTATGAACAGAATTATTTTCACTTTTATCATCCTGTTTCATGTTGGTTAATGAAGCAGTGTTAGATTATTTCCTGTGGTATTACAGATTTCCATGATCTCAAAGTGCCCTTTGAAAGGACATTATAGATTTCAGTCTAAACCCGAGATGGTGGAAAAAGCATCTCATCACAATAGGCTCCATAGATCATGGCATAATTAACTGATTGTTACAACATACTTGGGCTTGACTCTGAAGCTTTTTACTGCCAGACACAGGGTGTGATGAAAGTCACTGGAATTCCTTTCATTTACTTTGATGATCTTTCATAATATTTCATAATAATCAAGTTCATAATATTTACAGTGTTTGAAATTGCATGACTCAGTCATAAGTATAGCTGGCCAGAATATATTTAATTTCCAAACAAATTACCAAAGCAATGTTTTTGGTAAATGTTATTAATCGAAAATCCAATTTCCCCAAGTACTATAAAGAGAACTATTTTCACTTTCTGATGGAAACTTTTGTGTTAATATTGTGAAAGGAGGGGAAAAGTCTTTAAAAAAAAATAATACAAATGTTACAACAAATGCACTTGTTGTAAAAAAAAATCCAGCTTAAGTAGAAAAATTCCAACCATAGCTACCCATTCCAATAGGCAGCAAAATATAAAATAAATATATTGGCAGGATATGGTCCCAGGTGAACTTTTAATAGCCAAGGGAACATTAGTTGTAGGGTTAGATAGCTTTTACAGTGATCCCTGAGCTTTTTACTAATTGCCTGGCCTATTTCACATGAACAGACCACAGTGTTTTTCAGGCAGTCACTCTCTGCAGATGTCCTTTTGTCTCAGAACCTCTGCAGCTGCAAAGGAATCAAATCATGTGCCTGCGTAGGTGCAAAGATAGCAGGAGTGGTTAATGGGATTTTCAATTTGCTTTTCAATTTTTGCTTTTTTCACCTTAGGAATTTGAATAATTGAAAAAAAGTTTTGTAACTTACAAGTCCCATTGAAAACCCCGTATACAATAATCATTTAATTATTTGAGTCTTTCTACTGTTATCACGAATGCAGTAATTGGAATTTCTTTTGCTCCCTGTATGCTGATTACATTTCTAAGAGAAGGAAAGCCTCTTTATTTAGTATTTCTTTTCTGTTCTTTCCCATTATTCTTTTTTATTCAAACGGAAGAATAGTTGGAATCTGCCTGAACATTTCAGAACAGCTAACCCATATCGTTACCCATAGGGCTAAACGTCCAGGCTATTAATGCAAACAGCAGCTATTCACAAATATGGAAAAATAAGGAAGAAGAAATGCTGCTATTGCCTGATTTCTGAGGACCAGGGAATTCTGTGTCACAAAGTTTTTTGTTTTTGGTTTTTGTTTTGTTTTGTTTTGGTTTGGGTTTTTTTTTTGGTTTTTTTTTTTTTTGGTGGTTTTTGGGGGGTGT
>JAXCLO010000129.1:70561252-70591967 GCA_035583995.1 Arremon aurantiirostris
GGGGCAGGATCTGATCCCTGCTCTGTGACAGGGACAGGACCCAGGGAACGGCCTGAAGCTGTGTCAGGGGAGGTTTAGGTTGGGTATCAGGAAAGGTTCTTCACCCAGAGGGTGTTTGGGCACTGGAACAGCTCCCCAGGGAATGGGCACAGCACCAAACCTGATGGAGCTCCAGAAATGTTTGGGCAAATCTCTCAGGGACGAGGTGGCATTGTTTGGCATGGTCCTGTACTGCACCAGGAGTTGAACTCAGAGATCCTTACGGCTTCCCTTCCAACTCAGAACACATTTTCATTCCTTTATTCTGTGAATAGTAGGAGGTGACGATATTATTTTTTTTCAATAATCTAATAAGCTCTATGAACGGCATTAAAACTCACAGTAACTTTGAGTTTCTGGAGACACCAATAATTATGAAACATACTAGGAAGAGAAAAAAAATTTCAACATTCTCTGAATGCAACCTGAGAATGATTTCATCTGTGTTCAGTTTCTGCAAGTTTAATGACTCAAGGTCAGAAAGACTGAGAAAAGCAAAAAGTATTAAAATTAAAAAAAAAGAGTTATTATGAAACAAATGAGAAATATTAGCTATGAACTAATTTAGGCTATGTATTTAGGAAGTATTTTTAGACATCACATGAGGGATCTTCTGGAACAAGATTCAAACATGGAAAATGGAAAAAAACTTCTTTGATTTTAAAGAGTTTTTTAAGTGAAAGGATTGAATCAGTGAAAAACTACATTCTTTTGGAGATTTTTTTCCCCTTCTATTCTCAGTTTCAGACAGGGAAAATGCTAATTTAATGTATAGCATTTTAATAAGGATGACATCTAGAATCAGATGCTCAATATCAGTTCTGGAAATGAAGATTTGGTTTCCTAAAATATTACATGCTTTAGTTTTCAAAAACTTTACAAAACTTTTTGCTTTCCAGGAAGAAACTTTCATACGGAAAGCATTGTTTTCTAAAACACAAGGATAATTTAAATGGCCCTAGATTTATTATCTTCTTGGGATGGGAGGGTTAGCAGAAGAACCTGAAGGAGTTTCATATACAATTAATGAAGTCACAGCCAGCCCATCTGCAGCCTTTATGGTTTTGAACAAATTATGTTGCATTTCTGAGTTTGTTTTCTTGCAATTTCCTAAGAACATTTTTTCTATTGGCTGGGTGAAGGTTTCTCAATGGACTATTTGATTGGAATACGTAAGATATTTCCTTTGGTTTTATTTAATCTACACATGCTGCATTTATTTTATCTACACATGCTGCATATATATTACAGTATGTTCATGAATAAAAAACTGATAGGTTTAGTTCCCTGAAAAAAACAAAGGGAGTTGTGGGGTCTGAGGAGGTTTTATTTGGGTGAAAAAGATATGTGAGAAGAAGACTGATGTCTAATACATGGTATTTTTTATTGTACTTCATGAAATTTAAAGAGTACAGGGGGGCAGGTACCTAGAGATACAGAGCATATTTTCTAGCAATCAGGTATTTTTGTAGGTTGATTAGAGTTATTTGTATGATTGACCCATGACATGGTGAATAGCAAAGTGTATAGCTAGATCAAAACTTTGATTTCTTTAAAACTGGTTGCAGTAAACTCAAAGATCTCACCCCACAAAAATGCACTTTTATCTTCATAGTGCCAGAGGATATGAGGATTTCTCAGCACAAGTTTTAATGTCTTTTGCTCTGTTCTTCCCCAAACTCCACTACAGACTAGATGCACTGAGAGAACAGTCTCAAGACACCTTTGTTGTGGCCCAATACACCCATTTTTATATTGTCAAACCCTTCAGGGAATTGGCCAAAAGCTTTACCACTTCTTTCCGGAGTGAATGCTGCAAGATCTGTGAGCTGAAATTATTAATCTTTTAGGTGTTACAATGTATTATTTATTGAGCATTAGCTCTGAAATGAAGGTAAGCAGAATTTTATTTCTGTGTTAAGCACATTCTGGTGTACTAGAAAAATACAGAAGATTTTTGTAACAAAATCTCCTGCCTAGGCTGGGATGCTGCTACAGCACTGGATTTTTATATATATTTTTTTTTTTTTTGCTAAATTGGTGGGTGTTTTTTTCACCTATATAAGCAGAAGTCCACTTAAAAGAATATCAGACAGCAGAAAGGAATGGTCTTAAAATCAAAAGTCTTTTAAATTTAATTTGTATTATTAGAATGAAAATATTATTAAACATACAAAACTCCATGCAAATTTTAAACAGAAAATCAAGTTACTAGAGCAGCTGGAGCAGAAACAAAGAACTCTTCCTAATTCACTGTAACTTGCCACTGTAAAGTAAGAGCAGACTGTAATCAAAATATGTTGAGGTGGACCTGGTGGTAACAGAGAAAGGCAGATGCTTTCTTTGGAAAATAGTCAGTCTTTAATTGCTCCTCTTGCATCAGAATGAAGTAAAGGACTCAATGCAGAAACCTATATGTTGAGACAATGAGTAAAAATAAATAATTAAGAAAGAGGTGAGTGGAAAAAAAAGATAGAAAAGCATCTTTTGTTTTAGATGATCTTGAATGAATAGATAAAAAAAATCACTACCCAGGGAGAAGTTCTCACCCTGGTCTTTTCTATAATCATTAGATGTAGAGATATGAATTCTCATTATTTTCATTTAAGGTGTCATTAGTAGAAAAATGATAAATACTAGGCAGTGGTTACAGTTCTCCAGCATTGACTGAAGGATGAACAGAGAAAATGTGCAAAAAATTCATCCTAGACATGAGAAACTTGTAGGAAAACACCATGTAGGAAAAGTGCCCTCATGTCAGAAAAGTTTCATGTCTTCTGAATCAGCAGTCTAGTGAAAAATGGCTGTACTGAAGACTTCTAACTCCCATTAATATCTACATCCAGACTCAGTTCCAGGTCAGAAGGCAAAACACACTGCGTTGTAAAATTTGTGTTCAAAATTCCATTTAGTGGTTAAGGAAACAAGGAAGTGGATGAAAGTTGCATTTATAGCCCGCGTAAGAGACATCATCATAATGTGATACAAATTAACGACAATGATAAGGTAGATTGCTACCACTTACAAACCATTTCCCCCACAATGTATCCCTGATCCTTTACCAGAAATTCTCCCACAAAAATACTGAACATTCCCAACCCTGCTTAGCTTATGTGACTTGACAAGATGCCTTAATAAACAGAAATTACTGCTGGTAAATGCTACCATTAGTGCATTTTCCCACCGTGTTTCTTCCATCAAGTTAAAATCAGAGAGAAAACTTAATGTGTCTTCTACTGTTCTTCAGTTAGCAAATCCAATGGCAACTTAAGCCTTCCATTAGTGAGCAATCCAAAACATAATGACATAAATAGGTTTTAAAACAGGCTCCAGGATAATGTGATTTTTAAAGCGGAATACATTAAATAAAGCTAGAAAGTCTCAATTTTCACAGATTATTTCGGAGAAGAATGGAACTGATCTTGAACCATTGCAGATAGACACATTTCAACTAAAGTCAACGGATAACACTAATTTTTACAAAGGGAATACAGCAAACAAGAGAAATATAGGGTCACTCTTCATACAAGGGGACTCTGGCTTGCTGCTACCAGCCTCAAATATCTTAACTTCACTGAGGAAAACACTTTCAAAAAAGGATAAAGTCATTTCATTCAATGGAAAAAAAAACCTCTCAGCAACCCCATTTATTTCTTTCCCATTCTTTTTTTACCTGTTGACATGTTTCCCTGTAATGACAACTTGAGATGCCCAGGCTTGCTTTGCTCCTGTTTCAGGTAGTGCCAAATTGAGGTTGTTTGCAACTGTGCTAACATAAACCAGTGGTTAGCTCCTGTGCTTCCTTCCATGTGAAATTACACCCCATGCATCAAGCAGTGAGGAATTGGCAGTGACAGCAGCTGAATTTTCCTGTGAATGGGAGAGAGTAGCTGCTGTTCTGTAACGTGGTACCAACTTTTCTGAACGTCAAACCTACGGTTTGGAAAATTGATGACACGTCAAAGAGGACGACACAACTCTTCCATTTAAATCCTCTCAGAAATCTTATACAGGGTTAAAGTGGAGATGAGGTTTTTATTCATTCTTTTCTTTCCAATGCTGGGTTTTCTCAATGTATCAGTTACGAGGAATTGAGGATAAGGTCTAGATTCACAGATAGAGTTGGCAGCTAATTCCCTTTTACTAAACAGGCTTTAAGTGTTTGTCTGCCCATGGTGATCTGAACTATAACCTTTTGTGCCTCTCTCTAGCACTCAGATGTCTTTTTGAAAGTTTATAGAAGCAGGGAATCCCTAAGGTTGGAAAGGACCTCCAAGCCCAACCATTTGCCTAGCACTGCCCAGGCCACCACCAGCCTTTGTCCCCAGGTGCCACATCCTCACGGCTTTTAGATCCTCCAGGGATGAGGACTCCAGCACCGCCTTGGGCAGCCTGTTTGTAAACCCTGAAAATGCTTTACAAGCCTTTTAGTAAAGAAATTTTTTCCTAATATTCAATCTAAGCCTTTGGCTCAACTCCAATCCATTTCTTCTTGTTACCTTGGAGAAGATATTGACCTCCACTTGGTTCCAACCTCCTCTCAAGGCAGTTGTAGGGAGTGATGAGTGTTGTTGATGATTCAAATTATGATCTTTTTTCCTGCTGCTGATATAACTTCCATTGAAATTAAAATATTGTGAGAAAATTGCTTTATGATGAAATTTGAGACAGGAAACTGTACCAAATAAAGGAAAATTTACTGGTTTGGATTGATAGCATCAACACTTTTAAAGTATGAAACTGATTTAATGACACTACTGTTATATATTTTACAATAAATTACATATATTTACCCTTCTACTATAAATTAACATGATTTATAGATAAGTATTTGTCACTTTCATAGTTATTTTTTACATTTCTGTTTATTAATGTAGCTTAATATGCTGGCTTTCCTTTTCAATAAAAATATAAGCAAAATCTAAAACATTGTGTTTTTATCAGAAATTCTCTCCTCCTTTCTTTCAATATCTGACACGTTTTTCCTTTAATAAGCATGGTAGTCAAATCATATGTAAAGGAAGTAGACTAACAAAGAAGGAAGCATTTCTGAAGATGCATCTTAAGTCAGAAAACTGACTCCAGAATATTAATAAAATCCCAACAATTATTTTAATTCCTCAAAAACATTTGATTCTTCCCAGAATGTTGTCCTCTATAATTTATTTCCTACAGATATATTTCAATTTATATTTCTCTCAGTGGAGTTGTTTATCTCAGTGGAGCCAAACCTGCATTATATGAGTAGAGAAGTGTTCCTCACTGCTGAGGTGACTTTGCACTCAACATATTTTACTTGTCATATCTCAGATGTTTTCTCTCTTAGCTAATTAGGCAACACTTCACAACAAAGTCAAACCTTCTACATTAACTCTTGCACCAACACGAGTTCTTATGTCTTTGCTTCCGTACTGAAAATGTTTCTGTAAGATCAGAGAAAGGTGAGGTTCCTCAGTTTATTCCCCCTGCATCCACACATAAACACATCCAAATCTAAAAGCCTGGTAATTATGAACTGTTACCCAAAAAACGAATCAAACTATTGAGAAAGGCCGGAAATGAGAAAAATGAGACCTTCCGGATGGAGGAGAACTTCTCTGTTGTAACTTAGAATGTGATTATGCAGGGAAAATAAAAATCACAAAGATAACAATATTTAGAGAGTTCAGAGAAAAAAATTGGCTTCAAAGACCAACGCCCTGCTCTGGGCAGGGACATCTCCCATTAGGTCAGGTATCCCAAAATTCCATCCAAGCTGGCCCTGGAATTTTAGACTTGCTGTAATAGACATCCTACAGTTCTAACAGTAGCTTTAACATTTTAAGGACTTGGAAAGGAATATAATATCTTAACATCTAAATACTTCAGAGGCTGAAGTTAATTGGGAAGAAGAGTGTTTCTAGATCTAGAAAACAGCAGCTAATTTGGAGACAAACCAATGGGAAATAATGAGCTATCTCAGAGGACAATACCAACCCTTGTGCTTTCTGTTACTTTCACTCTTTGTAGTAATCACTGAGAATTCCTGAGGAAGTTTTATGTGATTGTGTGAATCTGGGAGATGTGTTTTGAGCTTTTGACACTGCTACTAGCTCTCTGTGCTTTAATTATCACCATCATCTTTTCTGCTTCAGTTTCCAAACCTTCAAGAAAACCAAGGCAACACCAATGTGGACAGAAAGATCTGAAATTTATGGGATTGCCACATAAGATTTGGCTGTGAATTCATTCCTTAACTGTTCATCTAAAATCAAGGAAGTGAAACCAAGAAATTTTTAAGAACAAATGTAACCAATCGTTTCAGCATTAAATTATGTGGAGGAAAGGAGGCAGGAGGCACGAGGTGAAGCATTTTTCACAAGACATTCAAGATAGTGACAGAGATCAAAAGACTACAAAGAACAACTGCAAAAAAGTGAAATGAGGCCTCTCGTCCTCTTCCTGCTCTCTCAGTACAAACTTGGCTGGAAGTTGACATCTGCCAAAAGCACATTCATATGGCTTGACACATGTACACGCTACATTTTATGGTGATATATTAACAGCAGGCACAGTTGCCAGACAAGTTTGGGGTGAAAGGTAGCACTTCAGGCACTAAAAGAGGTGATTTATTACAGCATTAGTGAGCCGCTGAAAAGGTCAGAAAGCAGCAAAACACATACAAAAAGTTTTAGAGGTTTGATTGTAATTTCACATAGAAATCGTACATTATCCTATTCAGTCTTGTATCCTCAGCATGAATAAGAAATGTTAAAGCTCTCAATATGAGCAACATGGAAAGGCTTTACAAGGTTGGGGTTTTTTTCCTACAGCTGTAAGGAGATTATTCACGACCCAGGAACACTTAGGGCCCAGAATAGGCTGAGTCTCAGTCTTTCATTCTTCTGGGCTAAACTTACTTTTGTGTATTTCGTAATGCGCTCTCTGCCCTTGGTGTCATTGATTCTGGTGTGAACCAGCTGTCTCAGGGGTTTATGGCGCTATACATCACCTTCACTTGGTGGCTGACAGAAGCCCTGTTTGGTGACCCTGGACCTTTCCATGAAAAACCAGCAGCAGGTAAAAAACCCCAACCATACCACTGAGCGACCAAGCCAAACTGAAACAACGTTCCAAATCTTCCCACTCTCCCCAACAAGAACAGTGTACTTATGAAAGTCTTGAAATTTACATTAGAGGCAAAATTCTACTCAGGATTTCTGAAATTTAATTTGGAACACAAAACATATTGGGGTGAGATAGATGAATAAAAACATTTTTGAACTTTGAAAAAAATATCCTTAGAATTAAAATTAACTTCTTGTTCATAAAACGTCATAAAAGACAGATATATGTAGCCGTTTATGGATTTTCCAAATTACTGTGGAAATTTGCTTTATAATCAGATCATCTTAACAAAAATAATTTTGCCCCATGGTCAGATTTGCTTCATCTGCTCCATTGTAGGACTAGGCTTTATGTTTTCCCATTCTCTACAGTAATTACAACACTGAAATTTTGTACTGGTGGTGCAGATGCATCATAACTCATCTCCCTAAAAATCATAACTTGGCAGCTGAAAACCATAGAGAAACTTTTTTAAGACCTTGATAAGCTTATGACTACCTTAAGCACAAAAACCCCACACATCTTCAGGTTGCAACAACTGGAAATGTTCCCTTAAGTGTATATGTATATATATATATATGTATTAAAAAAAAGCATTTAGGGGCCCAGTGAGTAAGATGATATTGAAGTACTCTGCATGCTAACAGTGTGAGGACATTGTGCTATGCTGATTCAGAAATGACTCAGCTCAGTTACCAGAAAAGAGGAGAATCAGGTCTTTTTCAAAGGTACAGCGATATAGATGTGACAGAATGACTCATCCGTCATCAGTGTTTGAGTCAGCAAAGTCTTTGGCTGAACGGCAAGTATTTATAACTGGAAAATAAAGTCACTCAATCAAAAGGAAGTAAGCAAAAAAGATCTGGATATTAAGCCTGGTTATTAACACCTGACTGTGAGGTCACTGCATTCCATAACCTGAACACCATTTCAGTGCCTAATCAAATCCATTGAATAATCTGCTTTTTGCATTTCTCTCTGCTTCTGATTCAGAAAATATATATTCTGCAACACTCACCTAAGCACAGAATGAATAATCTCTGTCCATTTTCTTGTGAAAATATATTTTTTCTTTTGCAGTATGTCTTTCTCTAGAGGTTTTACTTCAGTTTTACATGCACGCATGGCAGGGCTTGGAACCTCTTCCTTTGAGAAGTCCTTGCCTAAAAGTATCTTAAATCAAGATACACAGAAATTACTGTCACTTTCTCCATTGATATTAGCTGGTATTTCGTGTAAGTTTTTTACTTGTGCAATGCTCTTTGCACAATGTCCTTCAGCAGGAGTATTTAAATATCTTCAAAATAAACTATAATGAGTGAAATTGTGACTCTGAGATCAGTGGCAAACCTTTCTATTTAGGCTGAAATTTCTCTTTTATCTACATATAACTGTGGTTATTTGCCTTTATGTTTTGCAAATAAATACACTTAACACATATAACTTTCCTTTGGCGCATGTATGATTTTATAGCTCAAAATATTGATGTTTTAATAAAGGGGGAAAGAAGAGATATTAAACACAACTTTCTGTTTGATATTTTTTAGTAAAAAAAATCACTCCTGATTATTTTATAAATTGAAAAATATCTTTTTTTGCAAAGAAAGATATTTTTTTTAACACTCAGCTCTAGAACTCATCTAATTCTTTTAACCAAGGCATAAAAAAAGAGCTACAATTGCACAGGATCTTCAAATCTGTGCATAGGTGCAACCCAAGCAAATACAGAGTATATAGACCATGTTCAAATTATTTCCTGCCAATTGCAAATCGACTGATTTCACTTAATGACCAAACAGCAAGAGTTGTCAGTGGTATTTGGGAGGTTTTATTCTCAGATATGCTATTTCATTCAGTAGATTTGATTTTTCCTCAGAGAGGTAGATAAATAGATACAGAGAAGGGGAGATGAGAGAGAGAGAAAGAAAGAGAAAGATGTACCAGTATTTTCTGGGGGAAAAAAGAAAAGATACCTACAAGATGGTTTCACATTTCAGCTTCTCATCAGAGGGATGTAACTTAGATGCCTCACCCCATAGGAGCTATGGAGAGTGGTCACAGCACCAGTGGCAGCTCATGTGAATTTGCCTTATTTTCTGTGTGATAAATTTACCTCTCCAAAAGCCTTTTGCAAATTTTTCTCCTTACTCTGATATACCTTTTGAAAAATAACTTTATGTGAGATCTTTAAGCACTTTTTAAATTGTCAAAGAGATCCGTAAAACAGGCACAAAAAGTCAAGAAAGCAGAAATAATGCAAAAAGAACAAATAATAGAAGTGAATTAAACAAAATTCTAGTTACCATTTGAACATCAAAATGTATAATTTCATAGGGAATGTTCTACCTCTGATAATATATGCTTTTGAAGTCGAAACTGGAACACTTACTTTACTTTAAAGGCAGTGAGACTATTTGTATGTTTAAAGACAAAATTATGCTCATGTGAATTACCAAAATTGGGTATAATCTGCTAATTTGCAAAATTTAGCAATCCTCAGTGAATTCTCTTAGTATAAGTTTAAGTTAGTAAAAAAGTGTAAGATTGAAAATCAAATCAAGCCAAACCAAAAACTATTCTGGAGAGATTTAGATATTTAGAGACACTGTTATAAAAACTACATATTTAAAAAATAAATAGTGAAATCTGTGAAATAAATTTGTGACTTTTAAGATATTTATGTGTGAAGTAAATAAATATTTTGAGAAACAAAACTTTTGAAGAAATTAAATATGCTACAAGACTTGCATGTCATCTTGGTAATTGGTTAATACGTTGGTGCAGTTGACACCCTCACTTTTTTAACTTTTTTATTGATGTTGAAATAATATGGGTAAAATACATCATAAAAGAAAACAGAACTTTGTAAAACCCCCTGAGAACTTACAGCTCAGGAAGACTGCTCTGTGATGGTCTCTGAACTATATGCAGACCAGTGATCCCTCAGGGCATTTTTTGAAGAGCTAAATCCAGGATGGTAGAAGGAAAAGATAAATTTACCTCCCACATATGGGTTTCCTTTTCACCTAGGTCAAAAACAAGTGCTTATGCAGCTGTACAGAGGATAGTTTTGCCTCCTTGGCAGTTTCAACGCTCTCAACTAAACAACTCCTTGTTTTTCAACCATAGCAGAGGTCAGACAAACAGAAGGTCTGACAAACCAGAGAGATAAATAACCCAGGCAGTGGGACGAGGAGGGAATCTTTATTATTACCTTAAAGACTTGCAGCTCACGGTTTATAGGGAAGCCAAGTAACAAGCAGCGAAGAACATGAATTGTTTATGCATGTCGGTGGAACCCAGTTATTCTCCTCTGTCTTCCTGCCTTCCCCTAATTTACTGTTCTAATCAGCAGACCTATTTTCTGCCCCCTTGGATACCCCCATCCCCCTGACGGGGTTGGCTTAAATAACAAACAGCCCTGGCCCTTGGCTTGGCCAATATGAAACACAGGATACAAAATGAGTTACTGTAAATAACACAGGGGTCGGCGCCGTAAAGCTGTCACCTTTCCCTCCAGGATTTTCCTTCCTAATAGACCTGCACACTTCCCTGTTATCATCCACAGTAATTTCTTTTTTTTTCTAAAAAAGCTGAAGCTGCTATTAGTCAGATAGAAAATCATTTAGGGGCAGCAAGTAAAAGCACGTTTCCTTGATAAACAGCAGGGTCAGCAGTAGCCATTAGGAATTTTGAAGTTATTTTTGTGAAAGGGAGGTTCTGATTCTGCGCTCCTTGGCTTTGATGATAAAACTCCTGAATCTTGGGGAGGTGGGAAGGATCTGACCAAACTCTTTAATAAAGACTTGTAGGACACTGAAATTCTGAAGTAATGATATTCCAAGCTGCAGCGGCGGATTTATTTGTTTTAGGTGGGTGTATCTCTGCTGCCACCCTACCTGTTATTTTAAATTACAGCTTGAGTCTAATTTCCCAGCTATAAATAACAGCAAAATTAAGCAAACCATGTATGCAGTACACTCCAAATATGTACAGCAGAGCAGTTTGAAGCTGACAATTGGCTTACTAAGAGGGAAATCCGATGATTTTTGAGGTCTGTTTGCATAAAACAGTCAAAAGTTCAAAAATGTCATGATGTATTGCAATATTATGAATCTATTACATACAAATGCAAATGTTTCAAAGGGTGAGTTGGTACAGCTTTATGAGTTCTTTATGGCCCCTTTTTAATATTTTTTTCAAAAACACTTATTGTCACACTGAAATTCATGCTTGCACTAGGGAGAGACCCTGCAATTCTAGTTTTTGCCTACATAGAGATATCTGTGTTCAGTCCTAGAGCTGAATGACTTTCAAATTTGTTTTCTGTCTTCTGGTCTCTATCTGATGTTCACTGAAGCCAGTTTAAAGTTGTCCTTGGGTCATATCCGCAGCTCTAAAATGAACATTCATTTCAGCAGCTCGCGTGCAGATGTTTGATAAGGCAGATGTTTGTGCACAAGTTAGGCAGAATGAACATCCCAAATGTCACAGGTGCCTGCAAGTGCAAGGTTTTGACAGGACAATCTGCAGCAGGTAACTTCACCTTTAGAGCAGGTGCAGCAGCTTACGCACAATATTTAGAATTTAGTTGCATGAGCCATCTGAGCACAACAAACATTACAGCAACACCCTGAAACTCAGAGCTCTGCCAAAAACTGAGAATCACCATCTGGCCCAGCACCAATGGCTGGGCCATTTCTGGGAAGAAACAATTTACAGATTGAGCTCAGGCAATAAAATTCATGTCTCTCATTATAATAGACTTGTGAGGATTGTGCACTGACTCAGGGGTTACGAAAACATTAAACCACTAATCCTGCACTGATCCTCACCTTTACCCAAACTAATTGCTCAAAAGTCTACCCAAGCTTCTTCTGTGGATAAAATTTAATTCAGAATTTTGTCACTCATTTTATCTGATGATTTCATCACACTTCCCTTTCATTTTAACCACATTCTCTAGTGATTTTTTTTTAATGCCTTGAAAAAATCACAAAGGAAGTGCATCCTAGACACCAGCAAGAAGCTGAATTTCCGCTGCATACCTAGGAATTAATGCTATCTCACAGTTCTTCAGAAGAGCTCATTTTTCCCCCGGTTTTACCAATGTAATGCTCAGGGCACATAAAATGCCCATTTAGACAAAAGAGGAAGACTGCAAGTGGGAGACAACTCTTATTTCTTACCCCTTACCACAATTCCATGCTTCCTAAAAGTTGTCATGGAACTTTGGGTGACAACAGCTTGAGTTTCCCCCAGAATCGCATGCAAAAAATTTCACTTATTTTAACTGCTTTTACCATAGCTATTGCTAAAATAACTATGTGAGAGGAACATTGCATAAAAGTAACCGAAAGAGAATGAGTTTATCTTTTCTCTATGTTTTTTTTTTTTTTTTTACATTTGAGAAATGTAGACAAAACTAAGCATTCCATTAATAATCTGAAGTTTTTCCTTAGCATAAATCTTGTGGTTGAATTTGCACTGTATGCAATGATGAATACTGAATAAGCAGCTAGTGGCACCATCTAACAATAAATCATGGTTTTACCTGCCCAATTTTGCATTTCATACAGAAATGTTAAACACAGGGTGAAAAATTATGATTATATACACAGTCATGCACATAATTGTTTGTAGAGACACACATGAACATATAAACACACACAATGGACATTTATGTACTTAGCTGCAGATCATTTATTTCTGCACTGTCATAATGCCCTATTTGGACCTCTATCTCTCAGCCTCTTTTAACATGTGATATTCAGGTTGGATCAAAGGGACACAATGAAAATCTGTTCATGTACAACTTAAAAAACACAAATGTGTCTTTGTTTTGTGATAATACTGCTACAAAAATCTATACTGTGTGCCTAAAAGTAATATTAAAATATATTTTTTGAGGCACCACAGGTAAACAAACACATCTTCCTTTAGGATTCTGTAGAACACACAAATTTTACACTGAATGCAACCAGAAGTCAATTATAATTTGTGTGACACACTCTTTTTCTGTTAAGTAGGCAGCAGGTAAATCACATGCAATCAGTTTAATTTACTTATTATATTTCCTGATTAAAAAAGACAGGGTTTGAGGAAAAATATTAGGAAAAGGTCAAAGATTATGAAATTACATTTCAAGTTAAATCAAGTAGAAATGTTTTGTTTTTTTTTTTTCCTGATTAACTGGGAAAGTGTAAAATTAACATTTTAGCTTCTGGCAATATTTATATCGGAAATATGTTGATTACTGTGAAGCATAGTATGTAACCTGAAAATGTGGTGAATTAGATCAAATTAAAGACTCTTGTATTTGAAATATTTACAAAGGTTTGGGTAGAATATATTAATTAATCCCAAAATTTCACCTAATACACAAGGATGTAAATCTGACAGTCAAATACCATCTGCTGATGTGAAATATCCTCTACATAATCCACAGACTGCCATTTGCTCATAATCATAAAAGGGGTGCTCTAAAGTCTTACTTTATGAGTCCTTTGTGGAACTAATTAAAAAGGTTTCAAGACAACTACTCTTCATATTTAAAGTAGATGTATTTTTAGTACTTTAGGCCTTGAAAAGTGACATATCACTTTTATTTCAGCCCCAGGCACAGTGCAGGTGAGTTGTTTGTAATTCTGCTTTGTTTTACTGGTGACACCAATATATATATGTCAGCAGCCAAAGAATAAAGGAAATTTCTTAAATCTGAAATTACAGGGCTTGCCAGGGTGGCTTGCTACTAGCAAATAATAAAAACCTCTAAGTCAATATGATTTATTTTCTTTGAGTGATGTTTCATGGCAGTAATCTCTACAAACAGTGGCAGTTGTGATTTCACAGCTAGTGCACCATTAAGTTTCATGGAATCAAAACATCAAAGAATGGTTTTGGTTGGAAGGGACCTTAAAGCTCAAGGAGTTCCACATCCTGACACTGCCTTCCACTATCCCAGGTTGCTCCAAGCCCTGTTCAACCTGGCCTTGGCCACTTCCAGGGATGGCACAACCACAGCTGCTCTGGGCACCCTGTGCAAGTGCCCCAGCATATTCAGCATGAAAATAATTATTTGAAAGTACTGCTCAGAACTAACTCTTTCTGTTACAAGCTGGTAGTCCTCATCCTTTAGCTACAGGCTCAGTGAAAATTCTCTCTCTGTCTTTTCCTATAAATCTCCTTTAAGAAGAGCCTCAAAAATGTCTTCCCAGAGTCTTCAACCCTTGAAGATGAAGGACCCCAGCTCTCAGCCTCTCTCCATAGAAGTGGTCCAAACTTTTGATTTATTCGCCAACGACTAGGAAGAATTCTGGAAATCTTTGCTGAATT
The DNA here is from genome assembly GCA_035583995.1 of Arremon aurantiirostris. NCBI lineage: Eukaryota > Metazoa > Chordata > Aves > Passeriformes > Passerellidae > Arremon > Arremon aurantiirostris. The sequence goes on from JAXCLO010000129.1 coordinate 70,575,734, forward strand.
TATAGTACAAGACAGAGGGGTAGAAGAGATTTTCTTAAACTTGGAGGAGACTGCTGCTGCAGTGACATATATAAACATATTAAAAATATTTCAGATATAAACATATTAAAATATATATATTAAAAATAATTGATAACAATCTTCACATCTGTCACAAAATAAATGATGCCATAGTTACATTATTCAACAATTGCTGAATCATGTCTTGGAATTTCTACTCTCTCCAGTGGGCGTAAAGGCCTTTAGATTACACTAGCTGCAAACAACTATGTTTTACATGTTTAAGTTTGGTTAATTTCACATGGGAAAAATCCTGTGCAAAAAGCCATATATCCTGTTTATTTAAATTCTTAACGTTTTCAATATTCCCATATTGTCAGCCCCAAAAAATTACCTAAGTGCAACAGATAAATGCCTGTTGGAATATCGCCACTTTTTATTAAGCTTAGCCTTAAATTCTCCTTTTTGTCTTATTCCTCCTTCATTCATTTGTTAAGCCTTCTCTATTATTTAGGCTATTTAGGAAGACTTGTCCTAGACACAATTTGCTATAAATATTTATCTTTAGAGAGGCTTTTTATCATCTGAGGAAATTGGAAAAGGAGAAACAAACCAAAAGCAACCCCAGGCCCCAAAGAAACAAATGAAGGAAATGTTCATATATGTATTATGGTATATGTAACCACCAATATTAATTTAAAAGAATTATAAGTTCTACACTATGATGGAAGTTTTAGAGCTAATAGTAGTGAAATGAGACAGAATTTTAACTCTATCAAATTGTTTTCTGCAAAATAGAGGTACAGCTGTTGCCAGCACTAATGGTATGTGTTTAAGATGAAAAGGACAAAAACTGTTAAAAGTGAGGAGAACCTTAATGGAAAAAATGAGTTAGAAGCTGTCAACACAAAACTGAAGCTTTGGGAAAAAATACATTTTAGATATTTGTCTCTCTCACTCTTGCTGAAGTAATTAAATGATTTTTCCTCAGACCTAAGCAAGTTTGGCGTGAACCTGTGGAATAAACTGATTCAATTTTGGATCAATTCTGTATGTTGGCAAGACCTGATCCTACTAAGAATCTCTAGTACAGATGTTATTCAGTTAAACCATAAAATAATTTATTTATGGAAGTGCTCAAGCATATATTTAAGATTTTTTTTTCAGTAGGATTTAAGTATGCAGTTATAGTTAAATGTCTTTGGAGTATCTGCTCTGACTTGTGGAGAATTCATCCCATAAGAAAATTTACAAGACTGTTTTGAATCACTGAGAAATGATCATAGTAAACTTTATTTTAAGGTCATAATTTTCAAGTATTAAATACTGAACTGCAGAAGATTTGAAGATGTGTACAGTGAAGGGTGAACTTGATATTTAAAATGTTTTTTCATGGGAACATTTTACTCTTTTTTCATTGCCGCAGCATTTTGAGGAAACATGGACTAATTTTCTAGATAAATCTCTTCTTAGCTCCCATTACTAAATGATGCCATTTTACTCAGCATGACATATGAATTAAATAACAAGATATAATTTCAGAAAGAATACTTGACATCATCAGATCTGATAGCACTGTACCTCTTGAAGTATTTATAGAAGATAGGTGCATGATCCTGAGAGTGATTGCTTTTCCTACTTCAGTTTATTCATGCTCTCATCAACACTGAAACATATTTTAAAATAAAGAACTCACTGAATTAAGAAATTATATCTCTGCATGCTATTTTGTTCTTATTTCTAAAGTAATCGTAACGTGGATGCTTACAAGACTATTATTTCACATGTTTATAATAATTTTCATGGTAAAACCACTTCAGAAATGCTGGATATCATGATGTACAGATTCACAGGTAAAGAAGAATACAGCCATATTACTGGTTTATTGGCCACTTGATCAGGTAGAGAACTTGGAAGGGTGACTTAATATTGGTAGGAAATACACTCCAGAATACACGGATCTCTGCAATGTTGTGATTTACCTGTTTAAAGCCATGCAGGACTTCATCATTTCAGTAGAATGGCTGGACCAGTGGTTTCTGACAATTCAAGGAACACAGGGGAATATTTAAATGCGGTGAGGTAGGTGAATGATGTCTCATGCAGAACATATATAGGAATGTGTTCATCCACATACCAGGAATGGCTTTCCAGTGGGCTTCATGAAGAGTATACTGAAAAACACATTTTTACTGCCTGCTGATTTCATGATTGTGCAAATGTGTATATTGTTTATATGATCCTTTTTCATTAAAAGCATTTGCTCTCCAGGAAAGGAATTAGATGACTCTAAAACTGTCAGATGACCGCTGTTAAACAGAGTTTTAAAATCAAACCTGCTTTCTTCTTCAGGAAGCCTACTACCACAAAATACAAAAACAGAGAGAGAATTTCCAGTAACAGGTTCGATTTCAGATTGAAACCATGAGGAAATAACATATTTTTAATGCAAACCATATTGTATCATACATCATAAATCCAGGGTATCCCTGAGTTTTATGTATCAAAGTTCATATGCAAGATCTTGTGGCCATAAACCTCATTGTGAAAATTAAGTTCCAATTTGAAATTTGCCTTTAAGATCATCAGTGATAAATAAATGACAAAATCTGTGACAACAAGGCATGTCTTTTGACAGATATCCTCAATATTTAAAATTGCAAAGCAAAATGACATATGCCAATGAAAATTCACTTTACCCTCCATCATTACTCTCCCATGATGTAGCACACCAGTCGATGGAAAATTAAAAAAAAAAAGATTTATAGAACCACTTCACATTGATCCAATTGATTGGCATATCCAGAATCGTTGACCATGTTGTGTTTGATGGGTCAACATTTGTCTGCCTGTCGGTTTTATTGTGTGTGCTATCAGTGTGATTGCACCCCAGGGCTGTCTGAATCACAGCGAACATGGTGTGCTGCACTGGGAGGACAATACCAAACTGGAAAATAAAGCAATTCACAAACAAACCAAGAGAATGCTTTCCCTGTGTAACAGCAGCTCAGCATATGCAAAGATAGATGGCATGTGTCTTGGAGAAGTGCCCAAGCTGAAAATATGCCACTCTAGATTTCTCACAGCATAAACAGCAAAGTGCAAGAAGTAAATGAAGAAATAAGAGTTACGGCATGCAAATGCACTCCAGCACAAATAATGGTTACTGTTCCTAATGATCTGTTTGGGAAAGGTTGCAAGACCAGGCTGTTGGCTGTTAGATCAGGCAAAGCAGGATCTGGGCTTGCGAATATCAGCCCTGTTCAGTGTGCTGCACACAGCTGAGATTCTTTGCCTCCCTCTTCCTCAAGAATGGATAATTTTCCTCTTTCTGAGTGGACAAAACAGACACATCCCTTCCATGTTCAGCAAAGAACACTACTCTCTGTAAGCTGATTTACTTTTCATTTTCTGCCCAGGTATTCCTCACTGTGTAATTATAGTCTGTCCTTGTCTTAGCATGTTATTAGACTGGGTTGGTGATGCTCCTTCAGAATGTCTCAGAAGGAAGAAAATAGTGTGAAAGATTCATGAGATTACAGAGAGACAGTTTTACAGAACTGCTTCTCCTTCTAGGTTTTTATCTGATTTTTGCAAAGTGCAACGCAATTAGAAACTGCATGACCATTTTTTTACAAAGCAAGCTATGCAACATCAAAGTGAAATCTTCAGTCCTACTGAGCTACACAAGCTGAGGATAATTGCAGTTTTAGTGGCCAAGACTTGAAAATGCAAGCAAATACCTCTATACACATCACAAGAAGCTAAAACCATAATAACATACCTAAAAAATGTCAGTTTCTGCAATACAAAGACATCACTGATTATGAGGATGAGAGGTTACATGACTCAAAATGGAGATTTTGACTCATCTGCAGTATCATATAATTTTAACAACACGTATATCTTTCAAAAATTAGTCTGCAAAGAACATTTGTAAAAGGCACATTTTATTTTAAATATATATATATATTTGCTATTTAGAGGACATGTGAGAGTCAAAAGATCACTTAAAGACTATTGTAAGATTATTCCCAGTTCCTTCCTAGAAGTCTACTGCGAAGATAAACAGCACATTTCTCTTGAGAGCTGTAAAACCAACAGACAAGTTTTCCTTGATATACCTTCATTTTGCTTTCTCTCCTACAAGAAGGAGAGTAGCATTTTTTTTATTGTTAATGTGTGTTAAGAATCTTCACTGCAAGAAGTATACTCAAGTAGAGCACCCTGGTCTAGTGGAAGGTGTCCCTGCCCATGGCAGGGGATTTGGACCTACGTGATCTTTAAGTTCTCTTCCAGCCCAGGTCATTCTGTGATTCTGTGATTCTGTGATTCTGTGAATCTATGATCATAGACGATTTTATAGCAACAAACCTATTGGCTAAGTCAACCTCAATTCCTGAAGATTCATTGGCAGTTTTTAGATATGATATAGCAGATATCTGGATCTGTATTATGCAATCATATCATTATTCTGTTTGGAAAATGTGTCAGAAGAATTCAGGATCAGAATACTGCTCAAAACAGTGCCACTTTATAATTATACCCACTTTATGGACATCTGATTACAAATCATGCGGTCTAGTTCCCAAGTATTGCTCTAGACTCTTGTAGGTGTGCCCCTTTAACAAATACTGTGGTAATTCCTGTTACAAATGACTTGCAGTTACACAGGGTACAGCTGACAAACAAAGTTGGAGAAATAATGACTCTGGGAAAGTTAAAACCACATTTAATCGTTGCCAGCTAAAGGTACTCACTTCTACATCACATATAAAGACAAGACATTTCAAAAGAAAAGCGTAATTAACAAGACATATAAATAATTTAGGAGCCTGAAGACAACAGATGCTGCTCAGGCACTCTTTCAATAGACCTGCACGCTGAAAAAAAGCATCACTGAAGTGTTCAGAGGCAAAGAACAGGATCTGCAGAGCTGCTCTCAGGCACCAGGAGCTTGCAGCTGTCCACAGCCAGGGCCAAAGGGTGCCAGGTACCAGTCACCAGGTTAATGAGCTCTGTGCCACTTACTGCTGCCAGAAGGCAATGCATTCCTGTCAGCGAGCTAAATTATCAATGAGGAGACAAAATAGCGAGTGGGAAGTGGAATATCACCCTTTTTGTGCCTAAAAAGCAAAGCAAGAAATGGTTTCAAGTCCCCAATGAAAAATCAAAGTTTTACAGTGGGTCTGAGCTTCTGCCACACTGTTAAAATAAAAAAGATAATGCATTGTGGAAAGGCAATTAGCAAATTCTTGATTTTTACAGGAGTCATTTGCATCTTTGATAAGGCTGAATCAAAGGATGAGAATGAGACCATGGCATGTTTGACTAGGAAGAAAATCTGGAGTAAATCATAAGAAAAGAAATTACTGTTTTCCCTATATTTCAAAGGCTGCTCACTGTCAATTAATGTAGTTTCAGTTTAACTGTAGGTTTTTTTGTTAATTAAAGCCTTTTCTTCTGCAATGTCTCTATGGAGTGTTAAAAGTGTTCTCTCTCCAGCAGAGGCTTGAAATCAGCAGAAAATAATGATTGCTCTTGGCTCACAAAGAGCAGATTCATTTTTAAGAAAGACAGGCTTGTCCTGAGAGCACCCTAATAGCTATCACTGACCATTTCATTTGTAAAAAAATTATTCCATTTTTTAAAATAATTGCTTGTTAAATGTGGCTTTGATTAGCTTATGCTTATCCCTTACCTTGCAACACAAAGTATTCATGTAAAAATCAGCTGTCAAGCATTCCTCTGTAGAATATTCTGTAAAAGAGGTTATCATCCAGCAAAGCTAAAGTTTATGTTGCTTGATTTTATTTCCATTTATTGTGTTGAAGTATGGGAAGCACCTTTTTGCTTTCTGTCATATGTACTAGCCCAGTTATCATTTTATTTAGATGGAGAGTTTCCTTTTTCCTCAGTCTAGATGCTGAGCTGTCTAACAAAGAAGTTTTCACCAATCCCATAATTTTTAATGATGTCTGCCCTGTCTGAAGCCTTTTCCCAACATAAGATCTACTCCATATTCATTTAAGTCTATGGAATCACCTCAGTTTATTATACTGAGGATCAGATCAAAGTGCTATAAATTATTTATTATTTCAGTTGTTGGTTTTTTTGAGTTCTTGGCCTGATTATTAATTCTCAGTATATGTACAAGCTGTGCAGGAACATGTTTTCCTATGGAGAGAATGCTTCTAAAACAGCCTGAAGGCTCACACATATTTTCCATAAAGCAATGTTTAAGTATAAACTTAAACAGGAGTCCCCACCTTGATTTTCAGAGAATCTAGGCCTGAATGCCACTTTTGCTGTGCCCCAAATTATAACTCTCCAAACCCTCACCTCCCTGGAGAAACATCCATTACCAACATGTGCAGATTTTTCTATTCAGTTTTCCTTGTGATATATCTGTTTAAACATCTGTTTCTGGACCTCCTCTGAAGTAACTGGATCTGAAATTTACTATAATCTAAATTCTTTGGCGATTCATAAACTCAGCATGCCTCAGCAAAAGAGTTGTTAAGGAATGATTTTAGAAGTTTTACTTTGTCAACTCTGAAAATGCATAAGAAGAATGTAGCAGTGCAGCAGTTCTCTTTTAAACAATTACAAAATATCTTGAAAACAAAAAAGCTCTTCATCTTATTTCAAGTTCTTAGATTCAGACCTCTCAAGTGGAGGATTCAACAGTAGGTACTGTTTCTACCTGAGAAAAATGCCTCTTGAGATTCTTCATTTTTGTGAAACTCCATAGCTCCAAATGGGTCAGAGCCACAATTTACACTCAGTGTACACTGAAGAACCACTCAAGAAACATTCAGGAAATGAAATCCTTAAAATTTACTCAACCTAAATCTCTTCACCTAGGACAGCCTTGACATTCCCCAATAACTCAGATTCTTCAGGTGTTTGCATTCTAACTTAGTACATTTTTTTGTCAGGATAAAGTCACTTTAAACTGTCTTGCAAAGTACAGTTATGCACAGAGAAAAGCAGGTTAGGACTTAGGAGAACTATGAGAAGTTGCTTCTTGTCAGCAGAAACCTTAAATGTGTTAGTCCTTTTCTTTCTCATGCTTTATTTGGCTTAGCCATGTATGAAAAACACAGGGGTCAGTTGAGAGTCTTGCAAATAAATACATGTAAATGTACTTGGAATATAAATGGCAGTGAACTCTCCATATGCTATTCCTTACTGCTGCCATTTAGTTCAGGCTTTCCTCCCTCTGCCTCTTTTTTTTTCTTTTTTTTTTTTTTTTTTTTTTTTTGTTTTGTTTTTTATTTTTTGTGTTTTATTTTTTGTTTTATGGAAATTATTAGAAGCGTATGTTCATAAAAAAGAAGACCACAGCTTTTAGAACAATGGTCTGTCTGGTTTCCTCTAAATAATTCAGGCATTTTATTCTTTTAGATACTCACCATGGTTTAACTTTTTATTTTACTGTATGATAAATAACCTAGTGCCAAAATCAGAGTAAAATAGATGGTATTTTATATGATCTTCTCTCTTTATATGCTACTAGAGACATTTTCCCAGCACTTTGGTAAATAACCTTATTCTCCATTAAATAAATCTGCATTTTAAGATGAAGGAGAAAAAAAAATTAATATCAAATAACCTCTCAGTGTGGGAGGTCATTAAACTATTCTGTAGTTGAGCTCTTTAATTGCTCTTTTGAACACACGAGGCTGGTTAGTTTATAGAAAGGTTAAAAAAAAAGCAGATATTATAATATAATTCAATTTATCCATTGACATATTGTTTAAATACCTATTTAATTTCTTTTTCTCCATGGAATTTCTGGCCTTGGTTATATTCTGCAAATAAAGAGGGTTTTCCAGGGCTTTTTGCTGATACAAGGACAACCATTGATTTAGGCATTGGACAAGGATCATCTCTTTTTTCCCAAGACAGTAACTGCACAACTACACCCTTAAGCACTTCCTTCAAGCGAATTGCTTATTTTTGTACCCAAACCCAAGAGCAAGATCTTGCATGTGTGAAATGTAGGACTTGCTCTGTCCTCCCCACCCTCCAAATATCACAGGCAGGAAGTTTGTTTGATGTATTAATGCTAAGATTGAGATCTATCCTTTTCTAAGTAGGAAAAGACTTCTGTACCTGAACTTAAAACTTTTTGAGAGTATTAAGCCGGTTTCCATCACATAAGACATCAAAATTAATTCTCAGTGACTGAATCGGCATTTTGCTGTGTTTCTGTATTCTCAAACTGGACAAATTTTAGTCTTACTGCTTAAAAGTACTTATAAAAATCTGAGATTCTTCAACATTTTTGTACAACCAAAAAAAAAAAGCATTTTGAATAACACTGAATTTCACATAAAACTGAAACTCAACTCCCATCTGATGTCAACGTAGAAAGGAAAATTCTGTAAAGTTTCTGCTGTGTATTTATCATTGCATGGGAAAAACTCTGGGAACTGAGGGAAGATTAGGGGTAGTTATGTATAAGAATGTAAAGTAAAACTTTTGGTGCAGTTAAATACAGAGAGGTCATTACACCTCTGTTCACAGCACAATAAAGTCAACATAAACCTTGCCACTACCTTCAGCTAGCTTTGGAGGACCATTTTAACCACAACCTTATGCACCAGAAAGAAAAATCAACCACAAGTTCAGTCAGACTCATCCAGTCACTCACAGAATATCCAGAAGAAGTGAATCACCTTTTCCATTTATTTTTTAACATGGAGTATTATATCATTGGTTCCTTAGATTATTGTTGAATAAAATTACTCCCAGAATTTGTTTCTTTTTACCTTCCTTTGGCAGCCTGTTATCCTCAAGTGGATAATGAAAAGGCAGGTGCACAGCATGTTTTTTACTATTTTGCAATTACTAAATTGATTTTTGTAAAGAGTTTTTTTTTTTGACTAACTGCACATCAGTTTTGAAAAGTACAATATTTAACAGAAATTGGGCTTAAGCTTATTTTTATATATTTCAAGACCCTTGACAGTAGTAATTTCTCTCATAAAGGAACGCTGTTTTCTGTAATCTTCTCCACGAGACTTGTAGCTGTATTGATGTGCTATTAAATGGGATTTGAGACAGGTTCAATCCCTTTTGAATCTGGTAAGGGCTGGGTGGTTTGCATTTCTCTCCTGTGGAGCCTTCTGGAAAGTCATATATCGAAGCTGTTGAACGCCTGATCTAATTCAAGGGATGTTTTCTGCTAAGCAGCTTTATGTGGTGACAAGGGTCAAAAAGAAATGCTGATGTTTTTCCCAATGCTTCTTTAATTCCAGAGGGCCTCAGCTTTCCCTTGTTTACTCCTGAGGTCTGGCTGTGCACTAAATGTTCTGATACAGTTGGCCAGAAAGAGATACAGAAAAACATCAGGGAAATCCATGGGGTTTGTCCAATAGCTGCTGGAGAGCAAGATATTCAGCAAATTGTTACTAAAATCTATTTAAATGTTACGAATGACTTGCAAAATGGGGTCTAAAGGAGCAATAGAAACTGAATTCTTAGAAGATCCCTCTTGGCTGACTTTCTTAAGGGATGAGAGCCCTTGCAGAGGGATCTACATAGACAGGAGCGTTGGACAAACATCACTTCTGTGGAATTCAGCAAGAGCAAATGAAAGATTCTGCATCTGGGACAGAGTAATGCTGGACACAAGCATAAGCTTGGGGATGAGTGGCCAAGTAGCAGCCCTGGCTAAGGGAACTTGGGGTGCTGGTGAAAAAGCAAGTCCAGCGTGAGCCAGCAGTGAGCTCTGGCAGCCAAGAGGACAAACCATGTCCTGTGCTGCATGAAAAATAGTCTGAAAATTAATTTACTCAATCAAACAATGACCTGACAAAAAGAGAATTCAAACAAAGAATATCTTCAGACACAGGCAAACTTTTCAATACACATCATCTGATATGAACCTCTATCTATAACACCCATTTTAATGGTATGGCCAAGGATATTCCTTTCATGGAGGCTACCACATATAAGAGAGTGACATAATATCATTCTGCTTTTGGAAATCTAGTCACCTGAAGAACTACCCAGCTAGATCTGAACATGTGTTCTTGCTCAATGTCTTTTGACATTTTAATGGAATGCACCTCATTACAACCACAGCACTGGTCAGGGGAGACTGGAATTGACCTGCAGTGTTCACTAATGGAGCTGCTGCATCCCTGAACACACACAAAGCAACTGTAAAGATTGTTTTCCAATAAATTGCTCTCATCAGGCTTATGTCACTTCTCAGGAAATATTATTAGAGATTTAGTATTAGGCAAAATAAAAAAGAAGAGATGCCCTATATTGCAGTGACACAGGAATTGTAATATGACACAGCATTTGAAATGTTAAGAGAAAATATCAACTTTTTCCAAAAGAGAAAAAAAGAAATTGACTATACATAGAAAAGATAGAAACTAGATATCTGTTTAATCTGAATACATGGTGACAGAGAGAAGCACAAGCAAAGAGGTGAAGTGGTGAGAGCCTAGGCACCAGCAGGTGCATGATTTGGGCCCCCTCACCTCAGTTATGCCCAGCCCCACCCCATGTTCAAGAGCTGTTTACACATATTGCACCAGAAAACTCCACTGCTTGTGGAGGAGAGCAATTTATTCAACTCAATTACTGTAGTCAGCCACTAGATAGTTTAAATTACATATCATCTGTCTCTTATGCAAAGTTCTCTCTTCATTTGTCTCTTTGATTGTTTCAGATGCCACTTTGTCTTACAGGAAACAACCTAAAAGGCATCAGACAGCATTTATCAAATATCACATTTTCTAGGTCTAATGATTTGTAAATTTGACTCCCATTCTGAAAGAAGTTAATCTCAGGAATAAGACTTTGGTCTGTGACTTAAGAGCACTCTATTCACCTCTTGGACCTGATAATGTCTGATTTCATAGTTTTCATTTCAGATTATCCATAGTATCTAGAGGCAGAATATTATCCCAGCACTTTTAGTTGGAAAAGCTTTTTGTGGTGAAAAAGCTGATGTCAACTGCAAGTTTAGAGAGAAGTGCACTTTACAGGGCTATTATGTTTGTGAGAGACTGAATTTGACCCAGACAAGTAGGCATTTTACAAGTAAAGGTATAGCAACACCAAGACATATTGGAATTTATTAATCTAATAAGATATGTAGTTTAAAAAAGGAACTCTCTTTACAAAAAATTGCTGCTGATATAGATCTATACAACTTTCTGGAAATTTAGTACACAGTATTAAGTAGTATTTAGCATAAAGGAGGAAAAAATTCCTTTGCACACCCACTCAGTTGAATTACTTGTTGATTATTGAGATAATTCACCTTTGTAATACGCTATCTTTATTCTTGTGTGAGGGAATGGAGACCCACAATTGTGCTTTCTCTCACCACAGAAACGCCAGAATTGCTGTTATCCCTAAGTTTTCTGCTCTCTGGAGGAATTAATTGTCTTGAAACCCAAGGGAAAGAAATATCATAGGCTACAGAGTACTTGTTGTCTCGGGATGAATTTTTCATGCCCGTGGATGGCTGACCGTGATGAATCAAGTGGTGCAGAACAAGAGATCAATCAGGAACAAGTGCCAGCGAGAGCGCGAGGCGCGGCAGACAAAGCGATATCGATGTCAGGAGAGATGTCTGCTCCACAAAGCCCTGACTCATCGTTCACCACCAAACTCTCTAAATATGGGTGATACCATTTGGAAACTGTTGACTTAACTTGCTTCAGTGAAACTATGAATATCAAGTGACTGTCTAGGAGGAATTGTCTGCCTGAGTGTGCAAGCAAAGCAAAGTCTTGCGAGCTGTCAGCTGCCTTCAATCCCGCATTTCTGGAAAACCTAGCTACTCTAAGATTAAAAATGTTCCTTGCAGAGATGTACTTTGTGGTGTTGCTTCTTTCTTAAGAGATCCCTAAATCTATTCACTGTAACACACATTTTGTGAAATATCTACAAAAATCTAGGGTACTTGAGGCAAACAAAATTAAGACTGTCTAAATAAGTGATTCTCCTTTTCGTCTATATGTAAAAGCTAAATTGTTTCCCTTGCAAAATATATGAAAGGAAAATTGCAGCAGGACGGCCAGTGCTTACTGCTTGCCTTGCTGAAAATAAAAAATTCATAAATCTAACTTGCTTTAATAAAAGTGGAATGTAACTAGGATCTTTGCCTGTGGGCATGTTGAAGGTTTCTGTGTTAGGGAACTCCAAAGTTAAATTCATCAGTCTGCAGGAGCTAAAAGAAACTAGCTCTTTAGGCTAGGAACTGAAAAATCTTACATTTTAATGGATTAAGGTCCAAGGAGGATACACATCACACTGATGGGTACACTATGTATTTTCTATTTAAACAAGGCCATTCTTTTCACCACAGCTATGGATGATTTTAATAGAGGAAAGATATATTAAAAAATAAAAAGAGTTATTCCATTAGATACCCCCAATATAAATAAGAGGAAACAGTGTTAAACTTGGCATTAATAGGAACTGCTACTGAATGCTACAATTCATCATTTTCAAGAACTCTTGGCATCAATTACATCAATCACCCTTGCCCACAGCTGAATTATGGCTATTCCCACCTACCCTTTAACAGTTTTACATCCCAGTTGCTCACTAACCCAGGTTTGTCTCAAGCAATAGAGAGCATTGAGTGTCTAATACTGCCCTCCTCAACCCATGAACTTCAGAGAGCCCAGACATCTGGATTCAGAATATTATCTGGGTTAGTTAGCTTTAGTATCCAAATTTCTCCCCATAGAATTCATCAAATGCCTCTTTCTGGCAAATCCCACATCTGCCTGAGTCTTGAAGTCTTAAAGAGATGCGCCACATTTAAGTCCATCACAGTTTGAAAGAAACTATTATTTTGTCTCCTGGAGTTTCTGTTTGGGAGCAAATCTCAGGGAAGTGGAACAAAGCTGGATCCTGCCCAAAACATGGACAAGAAGGAGCTGGATGTGCCTCCACATCTGCTCAACAATCCAGCAGTTTCAGCAATTAAGTGTTATAGAATCAAAGAACAGTTTGAGTTGGGAAGAGACCTTGAGGTTCCACCCCCTGTCATGGGCAGGGACCTCCCACTATCCCAGGTTGGTCCCAAACCTGGTCTTGGACACTTCCAGGGATGGGACAACCACAACTGATCTGTGCCAGTGCCTGACCACCCTCCCAGCCAGGAATATCTGCCTAACAACTCATCTAAACCTGTGTACTGTCTGCAATGCTCTCTTTGAAGAGATACATGCTGATTTACAGATTGTTTAATTTACCAGACAGTATTGTAGGTTCTCTGAGAATCTACAATAGACCTTGAGCCATTATGCCTAGTTGTATCACCTTTACAGAATTTATCTTATGTTGAGGGTTATCTCTTAGTTTGATTATTGAGGTGATATTTCTGGAGAGATTTCAAAGAACTTTTCACCTGGTACCAGTTGTGGAAATATGCTGCGCATAATGGCAGCTTGTGGCTGAAACATCTGCGAAGATGTAACACTTAACAGCTTTAAAAAGGTATTTTGCATTTGAAGTTCAGAGAATTTCTTGCATACAAAGGAGGGCAATACGTCTGGTGATGAGAAACAGGAGCAGATGAGAAACAGACACTAGACCACAAAACAGGATAAAATATATAAATGACAGAAAAGGTAAAGATTCTGTCTTTCAATACAAGTTTTGCCATCAGATAACCAGAGCAGAGTGGCCCCAAGCTGCAGTGTCAGGATCCTGGGAAGCTTAGACCAGAAAGATATTTACATTTACTCATTAATTATCTTTGCAATAGCTTTCTCAATGCCAGTGATTTAATTGCTACACATGATTTAACTTAAATTTCTTTTTATTTATAAGTAAATGATGAGCTTATTAATCAAGCACATTTATGAATTGAAAAACTGAAAATTAGAATCTAAGCAAAGATTTATGGCAGTCTAGGGACTATTAGACAGGACTTCACTTGAACTTTCTGCATCTTTTTAATGTCCAAAAACTAAAAAATACATATGCATTTTTCAAAAATAAGTATGGCCCAAGATAGTGACAGGGGAAACAATATAGAAATATACACCCACAAACCAGTTTTAAGAACTATATTAGATCAGATGAAATAGGGAAGAAAATAAGGAGGGGTTATTTTTATACATATGTTTTGTGTCATTTTTATTAAATTATTTTAATTGAAAGAAAGAGGGAAAAAACTGTCGCAGACATCTTTTATGAAAAATCCTTTCCTTAGGATTTTTCCTCCTGAGAAACTGAGAGGCCTTAGGAACAAAATGTAAACAATGATTATCTGCTGCTGTAGAATCCAACAGGTGCATCTGTGATTGACCCATGTTGGATGTTTGTAACTAATGGCCAATCACAGTCAGCTGGTTTGGACAGAGAGCCGAGCCACAAACCTTTGTTATCATTCTTTGCTATTCTATTCTTAGCTAACCTTCTGAGGAAATCCTTTCTTCTACTCTTTTAGTATAGTTTTCATGTAATATATATAATAAAACAATAAATCAAGCCTTCCGAAACATGGAGTCAGATCCTCCTCTCTTCCCTCATCCAAGAACCCCTGTGAACATGGTCACACAAAACCTCAACTGTCTTTAATAACTATCAGTATTGCCCATTGTATTCTTCAACAGTGACTACTGCAGTTCTTTATCACCATTCCCTGCCACTGTGCAGATCTAAGAACTTGCCAAAAATGCTGACAAGGCCAAGAAATGACCGGACCTTGAAAAAAACCCCAAAAAACAAAACAAAACAAACTACTTGGACAATGAGTGCTGCATCCAGAGATGATGCGAGCAACAACAGCACTGCTGTAGAGGGATCTGTCCATCGTGGCACCAGCTGTGCAGGGGGAACGCTGCTGGCCCATTCCTCTGGCCCCACTGCTTCGTGTCTGGCTCCTGCACATGGTAGATGCTGGCCCAAACCTCCTCAGCTGCTACAGAACAGCTGGATTGAACATTCCCGAGCTTCAAAAGCAGCTTGGCCTCTCAGACTGACCTGGGAATATTGTGCTGCACAGAGAAACTGAAATTAAAGGACTGCTGTGGAGGATGACTGCAAACTGGTTACTATTTGCTTTGAGAGATTCCTTCCAGGAACAGAATCTAACAGATTTAACTTTCTTTGGAATTATAGGTACTTTAGAAATGGCAAAAAAATGTTGGTGTTGCTGACCCACCACTTGGCAATGATGATTTAATTATGCTCAAATGTGCTAACCTCATTTCAGCTGCAGAAAAAGTGCTGTGTCGTAAACTTCCTCCTGTGTGGAAAAAAATTCAAGCACTAATTTAAATACCTCATCACCTGACCAAAATACTCAGCTGGATTCAGTGGTGGTGATCCCCAGAAACACAGCTGGACAGAGAATATTTTAGATGGCCTTCAGGAAAACCATACACATGTAAAGTGCGCAGCACTAATACCTCCATGCCGACAGCAGTCAGTTTCAAACAATCATGTTTCTACCAAAAAAAAAAGTTAGAGAAAAAAGAAACCAGTCAGGTTATAAACAAGGAGGGAAGAGAAGGAAAATAATTCTCGTTCCCATAGGATTTGTGGCCTCCAAGTTTTCAACAAAACAGAGGAGCATGTCAGTACTAATATACAGTTAGTTATGTTGTTATAGAGACAAACAACAAAAAAGTCCCACATTTCTTTCACTCCTTTTCATGCTATAACTTTCTGTACTGAAGGTAAGGCTGTGGTGACATTAATTTTCTTCACAGCAGCCCATATGGAGGCAGGTTTTGGTTCTGTGACTTAACCAGTATTGATAATTCACCAATGTTTTGGTCATTGATGAACTGTTCTGCACCACATCTGCACCACATCTCCCTTTTTCCCAGTGTGCCTCCAGGAGGAATAGTCAAGAACCTGTGGGGACACACAGCTGAGACAGCTGATCTGAACTGGTTAGAGAGATATTCATATCAAATGGCATTGTACTCAGGAACAAAAGCTCCAGGAAAGCAGGAAGAAGCAGAATCATTCATGGTTATGGCATGTGTATTCCTACACAGCCATTAGCCATTATGTGAGCCAAGGCCCTGCTTTTCAGAAGTTGGCTAAAAATCTGCCTGTAGTGAGAATTAGTAAATAAATTCTTAAATTCGCTTGTCTTCACAGCTTTTGCTTCAGTTGTTAAACTGTTATCTCAAGCTACAAGCCTGCCCTTCCTTCCTTCCTTCCTTCCTTCCTTCCTTCCTTCCTTCCTTCCTTCCTTCCTTCCTTCCTTCCTTCCTTC
>JAXCLO010000129.1:70606430-70624332 GCA_035583995.1 Arremon aurantiirostris
TCCAGCTGGCACATCCTGGATACCTACTTTCCTATGGAAAAGATAATCTGAATTTGCAGAAATTTACCCCAAGATTACCAGTATGTTGTTCTTTCCCATTTTATATGGTGATTATATAGTAACATCTGTGCAAGAAGTGTTTGCTTGGTTAAGTAATACTGGTGGGAAATAGCTTTCACTGAAAGATGTGCCGCTGAAGTTGAAGCCAAGTACAACAAAAACACAAAGATTATGGATGCATAAAGAAAATTAAGTTCACTCACAATTTTTAACTTTTTGCACCTATACTTCATCTTATTGCTTGAATATAAATAAAACTTTTTTGATACACACAGTTATTACAGTTTAGTGTCACAACTATTTATTGTGAAAATTCCTTAGAATCTAGCTGGGATGCATTATATTATATTATCCTGCTTTTTGCAATTTTGTTTCTGCTGTTCTTTTGAATTTCCAGGAGATGTAATCAAATTCTTGTTGTGTGGCCAGCTCAATATACTGACTTCTGAGACAAACTCTGCGTGTTCAGCAAAGTCTTTGTAAGAACAGAGAATGCTGGTTTCAGCGAGAATAAATCAAAACTGATAATATCTGGGAAAAAGAAAGCACTGTCCAGGGAAAATAATGACTCCTCTGAAGAGATATCATTGTCAGACACTAGCATATCTTGCCAGCTGTAGACAGGGATATTAAAATATGCTGTAAATCTGCCTCATAGCCTGGAGTGAGACTCAGGCAGGCATGCTGTACCTGTCCAGAGCAGAGAGGAGACTAAACTCAGCTGAGCCACGACACTCAGAAAGGACCAAAAAAAAAAAAAAAAAAATTAAAAATTAAAAAAAATGTGGGGAAGAAAACAGAGCCACTGCAGGCATCCCCCACACTCTGCAGTGTACAGCTGACTTTGCATCTAGTTTGATTTCTGCCTGAGCACAAGGACCCTCAGGCCAACAAGTTACATCCACGCTGTCCAGAAAACCAGCAGCCCTCAGCAAGTGGGAGAGTGACTTGGGCACTTGCTGAAGTCACAGCAGCAGCCTGGCTGCTCCCTCCTCACACACAGCACACCCAAGGTCAGCCCTACACAAATAACCAATTAAAACGGCTCGCAGCGTTTCAGCCTGAAACAAATCAAGCTGACTCATTGCCCCAGCCACGAACTATAGTCTTTTATCCAAGCCATGTGCAAGAGAAAGAGGGACAAAACCCCTCATTAAAGGATGTCCTCCTCCGGTGAACTTTACGCTCCCAATTCACCCCTTCTCTCCCAAAATATTGTTGCTGAAACTTACCGCTTTTGCCAACTCCCCCTGCTCCCAGCATCACCACCTTGTACTCTCTGGAGCCCGCTGAAGAGCTGCTCGAGGAGCTGATCATTGCATTTTCTAGCTCCATCTTGCACGAAGCAGCAGAAGGGACTGAAACTGAAGAAAAAGCAACTGGCAGGTGTTTTCTCTGATCTTAAACAACTATAAAAGCTGCGTTAGGGAAAAAAAAAAAAGGCAGAAAAGGAAGGTATAATGCAAGAGCTATGATTTAACAGCCTCACACACTGCTGTGCCTGTGTTAGCGGGAGAAGGTCTCATAGCAACCACTTTAACAGCTTCCAATAAAAATCTCTCTCTGCCCCCTCCCAGCTCCGTATCGTTCTCTGTTTCTCTTCCTGGACAGCAGCAGTTTTGTGAGGCTTAAGAGGTCTGGTACCTCTGGGGCTGCAGCGTCACTGAACAAATGCATCAGATACTTCAGCAAAATGAAATGGATCAAATTCCTTAATTATGAAGCTTGTTATTCTGTGTAGTACTTGCTTGAATCTTAAAACAAACCAGACAACCTTCTTCTCACCTTGGAGGTAAATATGCATCCTATAATCATCAAGTCTGCTGGTTTTACACTTGATGCTATTACAAGTGAAACAAGTAACAGCTTTTAACAGCCTTTTTTTTCATGAAGCTTGCTGCAAACACAGAAGTTTTCTAGGGCTTGATTTTTCCCCAGATCAATAATTGTTTTAGTTCATTTGCATCAATTATTTGCATAAATAAACCAGATACTGTGGGGGAAGAAACCAACAACTTTACTTGTTGTTTCCCTCTTTTTTCCATACAATTTCTCGAGGAGACAGGGACTGAAGGCAGGGGGATATATTTGTTCATTCGGAAAAGGTGTAAAGAAAAACCAACTTTTAAAATTTATTTCATACTAATCTCAAGTGATTTATCTTACCTTGATCAAGTTGGTGAATGACGTTCAGTGTGAAAATCTCTCACTGAAATTATTTACTGAAAACTTACAACAAAACACAACAGCTTTTCATTGATTTATGACTTTGTACTTAGAACATCCAGTCTGTTTAAAGAACATGATAAATAATAAGATACTTGCCCAGCTTTAACTGTTATTTGGTATTTTTGGTGACCAAAAAGCATCTACTGCAAAATGAGTGCAAAGCAAAACTTGTACTCCTTTGGAAGTGCTAGGCTTTCATGACAGAGGTAACTATTAAGGAGACATGGAAATAGAAGCCGGAGAAGCAGCTCATGAAGTATTTTGGAAGTCAGACACCTTCATCTATCCACTCTTCCAATGATTTCACAGAGAGTAAACACACAGTATTACCTAGAATTAAAAATGGAAAGAGAAGCGATAAAAAGAACATAGACTCATGGAGGGCATGATTTAAAGAAAATTAAGGAGAGAAAAAGGTGTAGAAGGGCACATATAGTTTAGAAAGGTAACTTAATGGGCTAAGAAAGTACTTTATGAAAAAAGAACAGAGGTAAGATGATAATAATAATTAGAATGGAGAAGCTGAACAGAACATGAATACTTGTTTTTCTTCCTAATAAAAACTTAGGAAACCGTGGATGGAACAGAAAACAACCCAGTCAAAAAAAAAAAGAAAAAAAAACAAACCTAAAATCGAAAAAAAACCCTTACAAAAGTAACAACTTACGTAGGAAAATTTTTGATGCTTGAAACATGGGCAGTATAACTGATCTTGTAATGAAAAAAAAAATTTAAATACAGTGTAATATTAACTCTGTAATGGACTATTAAAATCACCACCTCTTGCTTACAAGATACTCACACGAACAGTTGCTGGAAAAACAGAGAGAGATCCAGGTATGATGGTCTGCTTTCAGCCAGGCAGCAAAAGAGTGCAGGGACAGAATCACTGTGTTCTGAGAAACCCTCCAGAGTCAGGACCTCCTCCTGTCCTGAGGGACTTGTGATCCAGCCCTGCTGCGAGTGACTCTGTGGTGCCAGGGCAGGGTGCCTCTATTTATGTCTGGATGGCAACCTCAGAACTCAGAAGGGTTTGCTCACCAGAGCATAAAGTAGGACATAAACGGGAAATGCTGCCTATGATATTATGGTATCTAAATATTGAATTTCAGCAGGAGCAGACAGGTAGGTCAGTTAATCCCCGTTGTGATTAGAATTTAATTTTCATTAAAACCATTCTTGTGTGGTCATTATTGATACAGTGGATAGAACTAGTAATGATGTCAAAACCACTGCTTAGAACAGCTGAGTTTTTCTGGTAATCTCCCATCAACACAGCAACCTTCTCCTGAGGAGCTTTTGTTCCCATACCTGGCAGGAACATTTGGCTGATATTAAAATGTCAGGAAAGTGAGTGGCTGTAGGCATGGCATAAAAGGCAACCTAAGCAAAATATATTTATGTATAAAAATATTAGTGAACATAATGTATACATAATAGATAAAAATTAGTCAGATTTTTTTTTCCAGCTGTTCCAGCTGCTTGCCATAGAAAAGTGCCAAGTTCATTTTTCTTTTGTTTAGAGATGGAACATGGGGAAGGAATTTGTAAAATGGAAGAGGCTACAAAATGGAATTACGTTAGAGTGTGAAGATGACTAAGACAACCAAATGGAAAGCCACTTCCTCATCTTTTAAAAAAGAACAAGAAAAAATTGACAGCACTTTCTTGTCTGAAAGAACAGAATTAAGTATTTGTTGATGAGAATTAAACACTTAAAATACTTGCTTTATAGACACATACATGTTTGTTTAACTTTAGCAGTATAATAATTGTTATTATATTATATAAACAAACATCTTGTACAGAAATATCCTCCTAAATTCCAGAGATTTGTCCATAGATTGAAAAGGTGATACTGCATTCCTATTTATAACACAGGACTTGCTCTAATTGCTTTTCATCATAACTTGCTATTGACAAACAGCTGCCTCTGCCCTAATTTCATTCATTCAATTCAACAGCGGAGGAGAAGTATTTAGCTTTATTTCCATTTACAATAACATCAGTCTTCTTTCTTCCACCAGAGCACTAAAGTACAAGGGTTTACTTTCAGTCTGCTGCCAATAAAAATTAATACTGAGATGATTTGAAATTACCTGGCCTGAAACATTTATTAATAAAGGGGAGAAATCAGCAACATAAATATTTTACAGATAACAGGAATAAACTGTACTAAATCTTTTTATACTAAATCTGTACAACTATTTAATCTGAGGTACTGGAGTTTTTACAGTGCGTGACATTCCACAGCAAATTCCAACCATCTATTTTATCTCTGCTTCACTGCTTTGAAGACACATTTATCACGATGCAAGTTCATAGAAAGCTGTCCTTAGGCAAAAAAAAAAAAAAAAAGAGTAAGTGCAAAGGTGGGAAAAAAAGCTTGGAGTACTAGCTTGTAATGAATCATTTATTCAATAAATTTAGTTCTATTCCTGTTTACATATTGCTTATGACTTTATGGCAATTCTGCTGATTTTTCCTCTTCTTTTTTTTTTTTTTTTTTTTTTTTTATTTTCTGTTAAAACTCACTGTAATGTACAGCAAGCAATCAAACCATTCAGTATTCAAACTCCAGCAACTGCTTTGTTTGAATTCATGTTTTGTTAGTTAAGGCTGAAAAGATCTTAAGGACACTTGGATCTTAAGAAAAACACACAGATATCTTAAAAGAAATGAGCTTTTTTCTAGAGAAAATGCCATTAGGAAAAACGCATCATTCATCCTACAACCCCCCTTGCTCTGGGGTTGTTGAATAAAATAATGAGATGTTAATACAACATGTAAGTGTTCTGAAATTGTTTCCTAGAGCACTTTATGTTGAGGAGATTTTATCAATTAACCTGGATAAATATTCCTGTCATTAGGCAGGGAGCTCATGAGTTTGAAAACTTGAATAGCAAGCAAAATGCAAATCTTGACTGATTTGTGCTCCATTAAGCGATGGGTTAAAGGCATATGAACCGTCTAATAATAGTGAATATACATGAGCCCATGGAGGTCCATGCCATTATGGAAACATTGACCAGTCTTTTGTCCCTCATGTTTGCACATTAGATACAGCAGAGGGAGAAAATGTAAAAAAAACCCCATCCTTCATAAAAAGGCATATAAGGCCAACCTGCGGAATTGCTGAAGTGCTGCTATGACAAGAAAGGGTGCTAATGCAGAAATCATTGCACAGAACTGGAGAACTGATTCAACCTGCTCCTGAGGGAAAAAGACCAAAAACATTTGGCATACCAGCTTAACTTGATCAATTCTGAGAAAAGCTAGCATAATAAAGTAATTGCTGGGGGACCTAAAAGAAAAATTCTAAACCTAAATTTTACATTAGCATGTTTAATATATTCAATCTCAAATATTCTGAACACCTCTGAATCGTGTTGCTAAGGGACCTCCAACAGACTACAGAAGCATCTCTGTGGTTTTGGAATTCAGATTCCTACTGGAAATACCTAGTGGTTCTATCACTCACCTGCCACAGGCACCCTGATTTCCTCCAATAATCCCCATCCCTTTTCCATTCTGCAAATTACTCATCTGTGGGATGATTTATTGTGTCACACGTGTTGTAGTTGAGGGGACACTTTTCAACTGCACACCTTGAAGGTGGGTCCTCAGCTGTTAAATAGATGCCTTTTGTTCTGAAGTTCTTGTTGCTGTCCCTCGTGTCAGGCACATTCCAGCCCTGGCCCTGCTGAAATGCATTTTAATAGAGGAATTATCAGAGTGTCATGAAGAAAAAGCAAATGGTAGGAGGAAAAATGCAAGGCTGACTGTTAATTGAAAATGTGAAACTACTTCAGAGTCCAGAGAATAAAGCAGCATTTTGGTTTTGATCTTGTCAAAGAAAAGTTTGTCACAGAAAACAGCCCCCCTTTGGTTATCCCAGGTCAAACAACACAACTAAAGCTGTGCCTGCTGTAAAAAGGTTTGAGAAATAGGGGCAATTTGTCACATTCTTCAGAGCACTCATACAATAGTAACTTTAAAATTCCTACAAGTGATTACTCTAACTCCATACAGAACAGAAACACTGAAGGTCATGTCTTAGACTATTTCAAAAGGAAAAGCTTTTTTCTCTGGGTTTCCAATAAAGTTTCACAAATGATTTATGATCCTAACTGTCTAGAAATACTAATGATTCTGGGCCATTTATGGATTTCTGTTGAATTTTAATTACACCCACAGATAAGGCTTCTACACTTTAAAATGCAAGATTGATATTCAGAATGTGAGAATCTTAGAGATCTTAAAGCCTTGCTCCATATGAACACGTTTCCTGTGAGAATGAATGTAGGCTTATTTTATATTGATACACCTTCTAGTACTTTTGTTAGGAAGGAAAATTATAAGCATGACTATAATAAGAAATACCATATAAATAGCATTAGAAGAGCTTTGAAGAGGTCATCTTTTTCATCCCTTCCCCATGCCACAAATCCATGCAAGTAAATTGAACAATATTTACTTAGCCTTACATTAAAGTCTTCCAGAGTGAGAAATTACTCAGTTTCTGAAATAAATTGCCTTGCTATCCCATTTGAAACATCTCTGAAAGCCAAATGTGTTCATTACACAATAAGATTATTGCTTTTCATCCTATTTACTGCTGGTACTACGAAAAGGCATAGCGAATGTGCTAAGCACATACTCAAATATCTGGCTAGTGAATCAAACAAATTTTGTAAGCGTGGAGAATGTTGTTCTTCTCAGCATTCCTATCTCTTCTTTTTCTCTCAGGTTTCCTATTTTTCACCAGAAAAGTTACTCTATGAATTCTCCTCCACAGGTCATTTATTGACCTTTAATGCTACTTGTGCTTTCAAAGACTATCCGCTGCTTGTCTTGAAGTGTTGGTCCCAAATCTGTCCATATTAGTGTTTCAAGACTTCACACAATTTGGATTTACACCTACTACCAGTGCATGTCAAGCCTGATATAGTCACAATAAACACAGGCCATCAACAATAACAATAACAGACACACTTTTTTCTTTTATTTTCTGATTTTATTTGAATTCCCCCAGGGACAGATCCCAATCTACTGGGACTGTCAGAATTTCTGACTATTAATGTTCTGCCAAGGTCTTCCTTTTCAATCATCCTTGTAATGTTGGTCTCTAGGAAAAAAAAAGGTGATTCTTTCAATTTCAATTTGGACTGCAAAAAAAAAAAAACCCACAAAAACATTCTTGCATTTCAGTTGTTACCTCAAAAAAGTTTATGGATGATGATAATGCCTGCATCCCCTAAGTTCTTCTACTTGAAAATCACTTCCTGAACTTCACTTTGAGGATGCTGATTTTCACTCTGAACCATGCAATGGTGTATCAGTTAAACAAAAAAAAACAAAAACCAAAGAAACCAAAAAAAAAAAAAAAAAAAGAAAAGAGAAAAAGAGTAGATAAGCTCTTGAATTTTTGAATTTCATAATTTCATCTGTGATCAGTCATTCACATGCTTTCCACTTCACTGTGTATACTGCGTAAATGTAAGATTAGCTCTAGATTCACCAGGGAAACACCAAACACAATAAATTTCAATTTATGTGACTTAAACATTTTTTAATGTCATGGATTGTTTTCCATTGTGATTTTTTTTTCTACAAATTGAGTTGTTTATTGGTATTCTGTAGGTTGAACAGAAGGCAGTACATTAGTTCGTAAATCTATTGTGATTAAAAATAATCAGAACTAAGTGCATAATTTTGCTAAACAATGGTAAGAAACACAAAGCCAGTTCCTTTAAAATCATTATTGAAATGCTTTTTTGAGAAAATTCTGGGATTTGACTAGCTAAACCTCCAACTGGACATGTTGTTTCCCATGTTTAAAAGAGGAGCATTGAGCAAACTTTGGAAAGCAGACTAATCAATATAATGGGATAAGAAATGCTTTACAAGAAACAAGACAAAAATAAATATATATACTGCTGTTGTCATACCAGCAGTGCAATCACCTCTTGACTAAAAGTTTCTGTTGCCATTCTGTGCATATCTGTGCTTGATTTCTGATCAAACAACTTATTTTGATGACATTCAATCTATTTAAAATAACCAGTGTCATATGTAAAAATAAAAACTGGAAACACTGGGAAATCTGAATGAAAGGCGTCACTATGTTTTACAAATCTGAAATAAACTCTCATTTAAACACTGCCAAGTGGATTACGAGCTAGACAAGTATGCAAGTGCATTTATTTGGAATGTTCCTACAGAGCTGTGTTGTAAAAGATTACAAATATCCCACTCATCATTCCCACTGCAATTGATTTGAGATTTGCTTCTACCAAAGATACCAGACACTGCAGTCTGTCTCTAGTTAGTCTGTTAATCAGTTTAAAGATGCTATTCTTACAAAATACTGTAAGATCAATAAGCTTACGTGTTAGGAAAAGTGCTAATCTAACCTCTGTATAGCATGAAAAGCAAAGCAGTGCAGTAATTTTATAATGTTGTTAATTAACCATGATTGAAAAAAATCTATCTCTGTAGGCTTCATTGTATCACTAATTGTTTGACCATAACAAGCTCAGCTTAAGCATAAAAAAAAAAAAAAAAAAAGATTCAAAATTAGAATCCTGGTTCTTTGTGTTGAAATGCCTTAGATATCTTACTGGAGTCAAATCTCTCAAAGAACCCCACGAGAAAATATTTTGTATTAGATTAATCTAGTACTCTATGCTTTAGTATCAGTTTTCATATCAGGTGTGGTTTTCATTGTTCTAAAAAGAAATTAATTTTCAAAATTCTTTAAAGCTCAGAGTTCTGGGATAAAGAGCCATATTTCTCTGTACATAATAAATGTGTACTACGTACTAATCTTGATGCCAACTGCAATTAAAATGCTAAAAATACACCCACCTTCCAAATTTCACTCTATTATGTCCACAAATCTCTGCTAAGATATTTTGCTTCTAATGATTATTAAATCTGGAATAAAATGTATATACATACATATAAACTCTTATAACATATATATGGACAATATAACTCAAATAGCACTCTTTAAGACTTAAAATGCTACCCTGAAACATCATTTCCAAACCCTCATTCCACTGATGAAAAGTTTCACTATTTTCCTAGTGGCTATGATGTTCTGGGGCTCCAGGAGGTGAGAATTATATTATTTAGCTTTAATTTGTTGTCTGTAAGAAGCAAAGGTAGTGAAAAGAAATTTTTTTATTAAAATATTATTATTTTCCTATGACAAACAAACAAATTTGAGTGGTAACACATCTGCTCAGCTCTTAAGTCCAAGACACATTTTCCTTCCATAGGATCATGTTCAGAGTTGTGCCACAAAAAACCCTGAGGATCAGAACACCTGTGTTAGACTCAAGTTTGCAAAGCAACATAATTCTGTATGTGGCTCTAAGAGAGTTTTTGTTACTTTTTGCAGTCTCTGAACACTGATGTACCTGCAAACAATGAACACATGATGAGGGGTAGGCTGCAGAATTTATTCTCCTTACTTTTGCTGTTGCTGTTTGCTGTGGATGGAGCTTGACAATATAACAAAAGCCAAAGGCTGAGACAATAATGGATCTTTAATAGGAAGGAGCACACAAATACCATGTTAGACAGAGGCCAACAAAGAGATCAAATGAATTATGTTCCTCCTATTAACTATAACAGTAAAGAATTCTTGAATAGTGGCAAGCAGCCAAGCCCCTGATACACACCAGATGAAAGACACAGCTCTTCCAGGACCTTAAGTTGGTTTCAGGAATCCTTTATTAGCTGAGCACCATCTTAGGAAAGCCGGTGTAATATCTTTATTTTACGAATATTGAGTCTGCACTGTGTTTCTATTTTCTATATTTATCCTCCAATCTTTGGGGCAAGAAGGATAAACAATTCAAACAATTTTGAAAATCAAAGCAAGTCTAATTCTTCCTTTGACTGTTTTCTGCGCTATCCTTTACTTCCATGCGGATTTAATTAGAATTTCAGCCATATTTGACATGAATCTAAAAGGGCTTTTCCCCCCTGTGGAAAGATCTTTCAGGTCCTCAAGTGCGAATGAAAAGAAATGCTTTTTATTCACCTAAGTCACTTTAGAATGTGTACCTTTTAATAGTATTAGAATTTACTGTCCCTCTCTACTACCATAGCTGGAAAGGCCCTTCTCCTTCTGCATTGCAACATTCATTTTTTTTTCTGAAAGTTCCTCAAAAACACACTAAGATAATTCTTTTTCCTAGAACAATGGCTTCTAATTGTATTGCATCAGGTTTTAGTGTATCATTTAAGTGGGTTGGCCTTGTCTGGCCTGACACTCTCCTTCTCAACTGGACATAGGAAAGAATATCAGAAAAGATTAATGAGCTGAGATAGGACTGGGAGATATCAAAAGTTGATTACTATGATGAACAAAACTGACTCAACTTGGGGATGTGAACTCTATGTATTACTAACAAAATCAGAGCAGGATAATGAGCAGTAAAATAAATCTTAAATCTTAACATAAATCTTCCCACCACCTCTCCCTCCTTCCCAGGCTCTCCCTCCTGCCACAGCAGCCCAAGACAAGGAATGGGAGTTGTGGTCAGTGCATGACATGTTCCTGCTGCTGCTTAGAGAGAAAGGTCAGAGCTTGTCCGTCCTTCCCCAGCTCCAGTGAAGGGGAATTCTCCATTAACTTCTCCAGTGTGAGTCCATCCCACAGGCAGCAGCTGTCCACAAGCTGCTCCAATGTGGGGCTCTTCTCCACAGGGTGAGTTCTTTAGGAACAGCCTGCTGCAGTGTCCTCTATGGGGCCACAAGTCCTGCCAGCAAACCTGCTCCAGCCTAGGCACCTCTCTCTGTGGGTCTGCAGGTTCCTGTCAGGACCCTGCTCCCACTTCCCACTTTTCAGGGCCCTCTTTGGGGCATCCCCTTGGTCTGGTGTGGGTCTCTCCCAGGGGCTGAGTTGGATCTCTGCTCCCCCGTGCCCTCCCTGGGCTGCAGGGGCACAGCTGCCTCAGCCTGGGCTGCTCCAGGGGCTGCAGGGGAATCTGAGCTCCAGAGCCTGGAGCAGCTCCTGCCCCTCCTGCTGCACTGCCCTGCCTGCAGCGATGCTCCTCTCACATGGTCTCACTCCATTCTTCTCTGTCTGCAATTAAATCTGTGCAGTAACTTTTTAATTTTTCCTTCTCATATCTGTTATCCCAGAGGAATCATCACTGAGGGGCTCAGTCTTGGCCAGTTAGGGTCCATCCTGGATCCAGTCGGTCCTGGCTCTGCTGGACAAAGGGAAACTTCCAGCAGCTTCTCACAGAAGCCGCCCCTGTAACACCCCCACTACCAAAACCTGAACATGCAAACACAAAACAAGCATTTACACCTCAATAACAGTACAGTAACTCTTGTCCTCACTTAAATGCTTGTTTTTGGAGCAGTGCTGCCAAAAAATCTCTCTCAGCATCTTAGCTATGCCAGATAAGTATCAGACAATGGTTTTGACATAACCGGTGCCTGACAGTTGTCAATATTCTTCACAGCATTTATACTTCTCCTGCTCCAGAAAAATTAAGAAGTGCATTGTCTTTGAAAGGAAAATCTGCACAATTGCATAAATTTTAAATGAGAAGCATAGTTCTCTTTCCTTTTTTTTTTTTTTTGTTCTTTTTTTAACAGAGAAGTGGAAAAGGCAGCTTCTCTAATGCCACAACACTCCATTTGATTATCCTGAAAACAGATTATCCTCTGCCCTGAAGAGAATATTCTCACATTCGTCATTAAATCAGCTCCTCTTTTGAGATTAAGACCATAGCTACCATAGCTAAAAAAAAAGTCTTACTTTTTTTTTACAGAAAGGAATAGATGTTCTGTTCTTTCAGCATGCAGCTTAGTTCCAAGTTTGCCTGAAGTAAATGGTGTCTAGATTTATCATGCACCTCATTAAATACAGTTAAATTCTTCCATGTATTAAGTGATATTTCTTTGTGAAATACTGACTTGGAAAAATGCTGCAAGTTAGCAAAACCTGAAAAGAAAAGGAAAGCAAAAGACCATGATAAGGATTCATTGACTGTAAAGGTGGATTTGAGAGACTCTAAATATGGTTACAGGTAAGTATGAAAGATTATTTCTTTACAGCTATGCTTATGGTAATGGCTACATAACAAGTGACATAGCTTAGCAATTTTTAAATTAACTTTAAACATTTCTTTTAATTTGGCTATTAGTAACATTTATGTGGTCATGTAGAACATGACCCTGGCAATGGTTGTGTTATCAAACAATAATGAGTCAAAATATGTTTGATGACTTTTTAAAATCATATTAATTTTGACTGACAGTAATGAATAAGCATCTAAAAAAAGTATGACCACAAATTTGGCCTTGATTTTTTAAATATCTTTGCTCTCCCAAATTTGTAGTGAAAAATGTGACTTCTCTGACCCATTTCTTAGACTCTCCAGTGGAACTTTCTCTAACACTTATTTCTGCAGAATACCACTGCTGCTTGAGTGCTGAATGTTCATCAGCTTTTTTTTTATTATTATTTTTTATTATTTGTGTTCCATGTCAGCATTCATTTCTCTTAAAAATATGACAGGATCATCTAATTTAAATCTTCCTGTAAATCCTATTCCAACAGGTGTTACACAACTGTATTCTAAAAAAAAGAAGTTTTAATGGCTAGGTTTTCATAGAGTTGAGAAAGGCCTTCAGAGCAAGTTCTTGCCCTAAGCCCTCAGAATCCTGGAGAAAACATTCCCAAAGCAAATCTGGAATACTGACTTTGCCAGCCTGAATTTCTTTCTCTCCTCATGTATATGCAATAGCAATTCATCTGGCAGGTATGGGCCATGAACCATGCTAAAGAATCTTCCAATTGCAGCAGAAATGCTCTATAATGAGTCCCATAAAAATCACTAAGTCTGACATTGGAAGGACATTGGGAATATTAAAATTGAGATTCAGGTGTCTGGAGAGCATGGGTGCACATTACCATACATTTCCCTAAACCTGTAAACTATTCTTGTCCTGCTGCAATTTGCACAGTGCAGCAATTAATTGTGGATTATTTTTATAGGATAATGGTGAGCATAATCAGTCAAATTTAATTGACAGCCCACTGGAACTTAAGGAGATTTGATTTTTTAGAGTTTTGAATTTTGGAAACCTCAAATTAAAGGCAGACAATTAAGATGGATACTGTCAAAAGCTGTCCAATTAATCACAATTTGCTTATCAATGCACACATCCTGTTGTACCAAATACAATAATGGCAAATAAATATTTTCTTACCACATTTTTTTTAAGGTGGGCTTTTATTTTCTTTTCTGTTCCTCTGGCAATATTCGCAATATTATGACTTGCCATGTTTTGTCATTCATGTATAATTCTACAGCTATACATATTTTCTTTTTCTTTATTGTACTTTATGTGGGTAACATATATAATAATTATAAATTTCTATGAGAAATCTTTCTAATGTTTCATGAATAGAATCCCATCCAGCTCATGACTGAAATTGCATCTTTATTTCAACTACTCCCCTGTTATTTATTTGCACATAAGTCACAGAAACATGAAGCAGAAGAATACGTGATAATTTTCCTTATTGCTTCCCCAAATCTTTGTCAGGATTAGTCAGTCACACAGATTGCAGTTGTAAAGGTGCAGATGTTTCTTTGGGGGGTTGTTTGGTTGTTTTTGTTTTTTTCCCTGGACTTTTTATTTGGTTCATGTGAAATAAGAATAATCATAAACTGGGAATAATGAAATGAAGTCTGAATTGTGCCATTCTTCAAACCACGTGGGCTACTCCCATCTACCTACTCATGCTCAAACTGATGAATAGTGAAAGATAACAAAAGTCTGATGATTTAATCGGCTCCAGAACAATCACTGGCGTCACATTCCTTCTTTAAAATCATTCATAATCACAGGAGACCTTTGCACTGATGTTATCCCACTATGCTCTTTGACAGCATTACTATGTGAGGAGTATGTCTGTCTGTGCCTATGTGCTCATGCACATTTCCCCAGCATGCAAAAAGATGAGAGTGGTTCCTCAAGGAATTTCCTTATCAAGATACAACTTTTCTGAAAAGGCATCTTATTTTTAAGAATGATAATTTTCCTGTTTTATTTTTATGCTTATTTTTACCCAAACTGAAGTTGTCCTGTACTTACAAGGGTCTGGTTTGAATGGCACCCTTTTTGGCAGCCTATTATGAACTGCACACTGCTCTGAACTTCCTTTATTTTGCCCTTTGCCACTTTGGCTGGAACAAAGAGAAGGAGAAGGGCAACAGAACTGATGAAAGGGCTGGGAGGAATATCCGTGCTGGGTGGCTGAGGACTCTGGGCTTGTCTAGATTGGAGAAAATGGGGGTGAAGGGTGATCTCATTGCTCCTTGCAGCTTCCTGAGGAGGGGAAGCAGGGAGGGAGATGTTGTGTTCTACTTCCTGTGATATGGCATGTGGGAACAGATTAAAGTTGGACCAAGAAGATTTAGATCAGGAGACTTTTCTTCACCAAGGTGGTGGTCAAACACTGGGGCAGCCTGCCCAGAGAATTGGTCAATGTGGCAAACCTGTCAATGTTTAAGGGAATTTGGACTGTACACTTTAACATTTGGTCAGCACTGAATTGGTCAGACAGTTGGACTGGATGACCACTGTAGGTAGGTTCCTTACAACTGAAATAATCTATTTTATTCTAAAGCCTTTACAGGTGAATCCTGACTAGCATGCCAGTTGGGACTAGGAATGTGTTTTTGAATAAAATTTCCTGGCTGGCCTCAGTGACGCATTTAGCAAAGATGTTTGGAATGATTCACTCTGAAGATCCATTCTTTTGGGATACATGCTCATTAGCAATGCTTCTGCCTAGTGTCGCTGCTGGCAGCTGAGAAACAAGGAGTAGGAAAGGTCAGGGAAGTGCAGTGGGTTTTCTGAAGGTAAAATATAATTGGTAGTTTGGGGTGGTTTTTTTGTTTATTTTTCTCACTGCAACTTTTGCATTATCTCACTTCATAAATTTCTAAGAATTAGCAGACTCAAATATTGAACAAAACAGGAAAAAGTGTTAAGATATAACTGAGCCTATGTGTAGGAATGTCAGTCTCAGGGTACAAGAGTTTCACTGGGGCTTTGAAAAGTGTTGATAAAGGAACAGTTCCATCTCCAGAAAGAGAAGACTTTATTTTCTACCAAAAAAAAAAAAAAATGAAAAATATAGAAATAGCAAAAATACTTTCTGTAATATTGGCTTAAAACATGGAGTTTTAAAAGAATTCTTCCTGAAAGAAGACAGACAGACAACTGCAAGGTGACTGATGATAGCAAACACAAATTTTTTTTATAAAGCTTACTTTTTGCTTCCCTTCAAGATTTTAACACCTGGTTTCCCATGTTCCATGTTGACTGTAAAAGGAAAGACCCTTTCTACTTCACAAAAATGTCACAAGGCCTATTTGAGTAACAGCATTTTCCATATGCTTTGAGGCTAAACCTGTAATGCAGCTTTAATATCTGTATACCTCATCTAAGGCTGTCCAAATCCCAAAATAAACTCCAGTGGAATATCTTTTACCAATAAAATTTTACCAAGAAATTGGTTGTGAGTCCGCTAGTAATACCTATGTTTTTTTGGTGTCAAGGAGAGTAAAAACCATGTAGGTTTTTCTTCACTCTTGCCTTGATCCATGGCTGCCTGACCTTGTGTCAGAAGTCTTTAAGAAGGGTTGCATTTTACTAAAACCCTCAGAGTGCAGAAATCTACTTCAGAAAAGCAGTCAGAAAAGCTCAGAGAAACCTGGACAGACCTTAAGCTAGCATAAAACAACTTTTACCCTTTAATCTTGTTTTGGAATAAGACCAGAAAAAACAATACAAGCCGCTATTACAGGAGGAAATTATAAACACTTTGCAGTCATATCTGTCTTCTGAAACTACCTCACAGTTTCCCCACACACTTAGTTCCAAACTTATACCATGTTTACATCATATAATTAAAAACTTCTAATAAAGACAAGAGTCAGACAAGTCCATAAATCATATGCCCATGTAGTCCTTTCAAAGTCTGAGCAGTTTTTAAGAATTTCTTGCCAACAGGTGTCTCTGGAATTACCTGAATTGCTCAGGGACCCAAAAAATATGAGAACATGACAGGTATAGATTTCAAACAGGAGTTTCATTTTGCATCTGGCACTGGAGGCTATGCACCAGTGCTGAGCAGAACCCACAGAGCAGCCAGAGCATATGGGCCTAACATAATGTATGATAAGCCCTGATTTTAAATAACATTCCTCCAGGGCCTAGAAGAAAGCCCTATAGCAACACTCCTATAATGTTTCACTGCCACTTTGGTTGGGCATACGAGCCTGTGTTTATGTCTATTAATCAACACAACAGTAGTAGTGATAATAACTACAATTTGCAATGGAATCTGGGAGCTCTTTGTGGAAGAAACATAGTAAAAGGTATTAGAGTTAATAGTGTGCTTCCTAACCTGCTGCAATGGAATGGCAACAGATACTCCAAATATCTCAGAAGTGGCAGAAGAAATCTTACAATTCCGACTTTACCTGACAGAATGAGTGTGCAGGTTTATTAAGGAAAAGATGAGGAAAGTAATTTCTGCCATGGCCTGTTCAGATGTTTCCCAAAGTACTTATCAGGCCCATAAATGCTATGGCACGGACAACAAGGTAATCTGAAACTCCACATTTTTGCTTCACCAGGTATTTCTCTTCAGTTTCTCAATTCAATCAGTCTGCTTAAAATCAGCGTATAACACACAAGAAAGTGTGAGAAAATGTCATTATAGCTATAACTCATTTCATATAAAGAACGTTTTTTTCCACTATGATTTCAAACTTTTGTGAAATCACATTTCCTGTACCACAGAAGAAACACTTCACCCTCAGTCCATTTCACAGAAAAGAGAGGGACTTCCACCTATTTTGCCAGCACTCTATACCACCCAAAAATACAGGAGAAGAAGAGCCAGCAGTGCTATTCCTGCTCCACAGGTCTCTTTAAAGAATTGAGGAACATAATTGCGTAACTCATATTTTGCAGTGGAACACATTAAAGTAGTGATTATTGGCTGCCAAGACAGGTCTCATTTGTCTTATTGTGACTTCACCACTGCGCAGAAAAATGGTACTCTTAGGATAGTACTCTGGAGAACACACACTTTTTTGTTGGGACCTTAAGCTAAGGATGAGCCCTGGGTTCCAGCGAATGGTTTCTGAAGAATTCACATTAGTAGTATTAGAAGTTACAGAATCTTTCCATGAACTGGCAGAATGAGACAGAGAATGTCTACTAAAATGGGATAATACTTCAGCCATCTGTCATCTAACCTTGTCAGCCTGTAAATTCATTCTCATTTCAGCAAAACTCCAAAATCTTCACCCAGTCATCATACTGCATGCACATGGAATTTTTCTGAAACTTCTGTAGAAATAATTACCACTCAGGATACAGTATTTTCCTGGGTCTACATAGCTCTAGTTACAGATTCATGCTTTTCTAACTGCACTGCATCAAAAAACACATTTACACTCACTATAAGCATTTCAGATAAACATAAAGATACTGAACTTCTGAAATCTTCTTCTTACTCATCTCCAGCTTCTCATCCCTTATTTTCCTG
>JAXCLO010000129.1:70690425-70714959 GCA_035583995.1 Arremon aurantiirostris
AAAGAAAGAAAGAAAGAAAGAAAGAAAGAAAGAAAGAAAGAAAGAAAGAAAAAGAAAGAAAGAAAGAAAGAAAGAAATAAAGAAAGAAAGAAAGAAAGAAAGAGAGAAACCTTCCTCCCTTATGTCTCTGTTTCTTCCCACAATACATCCTGTAGACTGATGAGTCCAAATCATTCACATATTAACCAGTAACAGGCAGAAATGAGGATTTACTGTTCAATACATCTGTAGAATTCTCTGAAATATGACTATGATAAAATCTGAAGCCTGAAATTGGACAAATTTCACTGCAATTCAAAAGCAGAACACAAGGAGGTGGGGAGAAGGAAAGAAAGGAGGAAAAGAGGTTGTTCGGCTCTGTAGCAGAGCAAGGATGAAAAAATTAGTAATGTAGTGATGCAAGAGGCTGACAATCCAAGAGAGGAATCTAGGACTACAATTCTGCTCCACTGAATTTCTGCTTAATATGGTATGCATCACAACTCAAGAACTGCTTTTGTTAGGGATTCTTGAGAACATGAAGAGTGATTGATACAGCTTTCACGTCATGCAGATAAGTTTAAAGGAGCCAACTACTGTAATAATAAAAAAAGAAACTAAAAAGAGGAAGACAGACAAAATAGGAAAGGAACACTCCACACATTTTATGTTGAAATCTAGACAGAGGCTGAATTGCTGAAAATTATAATCAGCATTATAAGCTGATTATATAATCAAAATTATAAGCTATTTTCCAATATTTTCTCACAAGATTTTGGGTTAAGAAAGTAATTATCTCAGATACAAAGACATATTGTTAGAAAAAAGAACAATGCACTTCATTTAATTAAAAAAGAAGTAGCAGAAATAAGTATACATTTTTTTGTTTTTTATTTTCATAGGTGGCAGATTAAAAATATCTTCCACTGTTGTGCTTTCAAATGATGTTCAGTGTTTCAGTGGGCCATCTGATTTATGATTCTGACAGTTACTAACATCTTGATTAGAGAGATTCAAACTCTCTTAAGTTTTTCAGTATTAAAGATAACAATACAAATAATATTTTTGAATTTTCTCATTAGATCATAAGAATTGGAAATATTTATAGGCTCACCCAGGTTCCCTGAATTCTTTCCAGTTGGATTAATACAAAGAGATCCTATATTAATGAAATTTAATGAGGAAAAATTTTAATATTCCTCTTGGACTTTAACTAGTAGGTACCCAGAAGTATTTTAGAAAATCTTGCTCATTACCATACCCAATATTTAGACATGCTGGAGTCTGGATTATCTGTGCATTGGATTTTCTTGTCTTGTGCATGTTTATACCCTTCAAAGTACTTTACGATATTACATCAACCCACAGGAACTTCAGTTCATGGTTCTAGGTGCTGCAAGTTGTCCCACAAAGTGACATTCTAAGAAAACACCAATATTTCAGTGGAATGAACTAGCTGAAAAAACACAACAGACATTTTGATTACAGGCATAAAATATGATGATAGAAAACCCAGCAATCAAAAGCTGTAATTAAGTATATGACACATATTGAGGATTTCACATCAGTACAAATCAACCTTGGCCCTCCAGCCTCATCTTACTTGCTTGGCTCTTTCATGGAAACCTTCACTTTCCAATTAAAGTAATGGAAGCTTGTTCTCTGCCTAATTGGCCATCTGTACATGAATTCAGCTTGGCATGGTTTCCGTAAGGAAATTCAATAGAAACTAGGTTGTCTCTATCTTTCTGGAAAACAACGTGACACAAAAAATGTATTTCCTGTTGCTCATAATGGAAGTCTTTCCCTCAGCGATCTCTTCTTTCCAATGGCAATCCAGTTAAATAAATGAAAAATGACAGCACAACTGTCTAATGTAAAGTCTGTTTACAGAGATGGATATGACAGCAGCATGCAGTACTTGAACACCCACAGGAAACTTGGAACAAAAAGTATTCTTAGAATAAATTAAATGCAAGCGTGTGACCATGGATTGCTACTCCTAGATGATATAAATACTAGCAGGGCAGAATTAACTTTACGGAGGTCGCAGGAGTGAAAATCATGACAAGGAGCATGAGGAAGACAGAGGAGTGAAACTATACTTAAAATTTGATTTTATGATGTGGTAAGAACAGAAAGGATACAGTTGTGAGTTTTACACCAGCAGATAGTCCCAATCTCCATCTGATACCATTATGGCTGATGTGATACTACTGACACCATTTCCACCCTACCACCAAACTATGGAATGGTTTTATTTGAGGACTAGTTAAGTACTTTGTTTTGAGAAATCACTGGAAACTAAAAAGCAAAGCACATGTTCAGAATCTGCCAATTCCTAATATCTCACTAAGGATCCCCACTTCACCAAGGTAGCAAGTAGTTAAAGGTAAATATATTTTTTTCAGAACTGTCTTCCTACACCTCCGCTTCTAAATTTCACCCAAATGTCACTTCAAAAATCCAAATGTTTTCTTAAATGCCTGCAAGAAAAATTCAGGTCATGAGTCTGCCTTAATTCAGTGTCCCACACCAGTCCCAGAGGGCTCATGTTTTCAGAGTTCTTAGTACTATATTGTAGTTTATGTGTTTTTAAAGCACAAGCCCCAGTTACTTCAGCCTGGTTGCCAGAGCTCAGCTCCACTGCCTTTTGTGTTTGAAATCATACTTAGATGATTGAAGTGATGTATCCACCATCACACAAGAAAGCTGTGGCAGATGCAGTGAGGAAATTCTCTGGGGCAGCAATCAAATTTCTTAATACTAAAAGTGTCCAGCATTTTAGTCTGATTTCCTTAGGGGGCAAAGCTGATGTGATGGTATCACTTCTGTCTCTGTGACTGATTCTTTCTGTTGGTCCTCTTTCTCACAATAACTCTGGATCCCTCTGGCTAATATCAGCCAAACTGGAGAGATGAGAAGAAATCTTAAATATTTTAAAGTACGCACAGCTGGGATGTACAAAAATATAGCCTAAGGATTACATGTGCCTGCTCAACAATTAACATTCTGCCTGACCAGCTCAGTGGTTGGGAGGCAAATAACTAATTACCTCATTCACTGCACTCCCTGTAGCGCCTCTTGTCCAAGAGACAGGCTAAAAAGAAACAGGAACTTGGAAAATTCTAGGGAAGGTTTTGGGAAGGAAGAAATATCTTCCTTGTCTCTGGCAAGAAGGGTGCATAGGGAAGAAATGACAGAGGTTTTGTGAAGGAGGAGACAAAATTTCTGCCTTGCATTCTGAAGGAGAAATCTTTATTAGCTTGACATATCTTTTAACCCATAAGAATGAAGCTCTAGAATGAGTGGCCAGAGAGAGGCAGCAGGGCGGGCAGATGATCTCAGAGGAAAAAACTGGAAAATAACCTTACCCATTTTCAGAAATCACAAAATTCACCTGTTTACTGTCACTAGAGATGTCCTAAGCACAGGAGGAGGAGGGGAACAGATTTTGTTCTTCATTGCACATTAGGAAAAGGATTTGCCCCCAAGTAGACTTTTTCTCACGAAGAGTATGTCCAATATGCATAAAATCTGTTTATCAAAGCTTTCATGCTATCTATTCCTCCTGTTTTTCTTCAGGTCTACAAACATGTGAGTTCACTTTACAGCCCTCAGTAATTCTGTTTACAAGCTCATTAGTCATCAGTCTATCCATCCATCACAAACAGGACTTCATTTATGTTACCAAATTGTATTTTTTCCTTCTCAGTGTAGTACTTTGTTTATTATTTATTCCCCTTTCAGCTTTTGAGGTGGAATGCTACTAACAGCAGTCTACATTATTCCATGAGCCTGATCCCTAGGATACATCGGCTTTCTGGAACAGATAGGGAATGCATATACATAATTCCATCATTAAGTAATGCCCAGGGAGGGACTGAATTTAAGTGGCTCACTTGGTTTGCTAAGGCCACATCCCTGCCAAATGCACAGCCTGTATTACAACACACAGATGTGAAAAGAAAATGATTGCATTATTATGGTTTCAACTGTGAGTTTTCTGGGGACAAAACAGAATATTATTTCACTAGCTTGCTTATAATAGGAGGTATGTGAGCTGTTTTGGCTAAAAAACTTCAACAATATTTTGAGTGGTCTAGTTATGTGTACAGTCTGTGCACAAAGCACCATATGTACGTAAAGTTTTCCTGTCCACAGAATTATGGGCTTGTAAAGTTGTGAGCAGCTGTGAACAAGGTCTTAAAAAAAGTAATGTCAAGTGAACTTTTTAGTAGGTTATTAAGGTGTTCTGGACAATAATTTCAGCTTATTAGAAAATGTGGCAATTAATTTGGCAAATTTTTCCTGATAATATTTTGTTTGTTTGTATAGTAGAGCTATTGCACAACAATACAAAAATTCAAGCTAACAGCAAACAACATCTGATTGAAGATTTCTGGTTTTATTAACTGTGTGATGACACATGCAACACATTGGGCACTTTCCTTTTCCAAGTACTTTGTGAACATTAACCCTGGACTCTATCAGCAACACATAAAGATGTGTCAATGAGTCAGCTTTCTTCAGCATAAATGCCATTTTCAACATCCCATAAATCTGAGATGTGCATGACACAGCACTTTGGAGAGACCTCTGCTTTTTGGGAGTGAAGCTGGAGGCATAGGTACATAAACCTCTAGTACATCTAGAATGACAATTTGACAGTTATGGTTAAGTATCCACATTGTGTCAAGCAATAAAGTTAAATTATCTTGTATCCTGAGCAACAGCAGCTTCTTTCAGAAATGCATTTGCCTGTAGAAACAACTGCTGTTTTGCATTGGTCATCTTAGGAGCTGAACTGATTTTTCAAAAAAATGACATTTTCTGTTCTGATAACAAAATCTGTGGAAGAGAACCTAAGTGATTGGAAGTGTGAGTTGAATAAAAGAACTTTAAATGATGTATTTTTATAACGTTTTTTTGCCAGTGTCTCAGACTGAAAATCACCTTCTGATTTCCACAGTGTACAGTGGTGAAGTGTCTATAAAATGTCATGACTCACACTAAACTTCAGGCACACTATTTTTCCAAATACTTCCCTAGAGCTAGCACTTCTGGCACTCTATTAGCAACAGATAAACTAGTTTTAAGAGCTGTTCTGCAAACAGAATGGGGCCTTTTAAAGCCTAATAAAACTAATTTTCTTTCAGTAACCTCGGTCCAACAAGACTCTCTTCCCAATTTGTGCCTTCTCAGAGCTATTCAGTGGCAGCTTATCAAAGCAAAAAAAAGAAAGAGAGAACAGTATAAAGTACAGGATTTCTCAGTGAGGGAATTGTCTTACATTTATGAAGTTAATATGAATTTGAAAGTGACTCACTTCTAGATGCAGATTACAAAAAGACAATCTAGCTTGTACTTGCAAATGAAATAAACTGTAGCCAAGGAATATTTGAGTGGTTTGAAATCTTCTCATGCTGATCAGCAGTCACAGAAAAAAGCTCC
The DNA here is from genome assembly GCA_035583995.1 of Arremon aurantiirostris. Taxonomy (NCBI): domain Eukaryota; kingdom Metazoa; phylum Chordata; class Aves; order Passeriformes; family Passerellidae; genus Arremon; species Arremon aurantiirostris. The sequence goes on from JAXCLO010000129.1 coordinate 70,695,859, forward strand.
AGGGATTCTGGAAACAGAGGAAAACAGTCCCAGAGATCTGGAACAAACAAATGAATAATGTCTGAACAGGGGCATCAAAGGATCTGCACTTTGAAAATGTGATATGTGTGGTCATACTACAGTGACCTCAGTGGCTGGAGTGGAGAGAGTGAATCACCAGAGATGGCTCATCATCATCATCATCATCATCATCATCATAATCCCTCTGTTTGAGAGTGTACCAAACTTTTGTGCAGGATGGCAGCATGACTAATGGCAATCATCATAAGAAAATATGTCATCACCTTGTACATCCTGCCAAAGGGTAAACACACCTTCAAAGAGCACTTTATTTTTTTTTTCCTCCACTCTTCCTGAAGATTGTATTCTATTTAAAGAGAGTGAGAATGACCTTGGGGACAGAGTTTTGGAAAAGATCATGCTTGCCACAGACTGAGGAACAAGTGTAAGCTCCACTTGCATTCAAACTTGGATTTTCAAGTGGTTCTCACATAAATTTCGGTGTACCCCACCATTTTCATTTGATGTTTTCCAAATGGATGGAAATTATTTTGTGTTTTCTTCAGGTCAGTTGGGAGTTGCCATCTTTTTCCTCAATGTGCAACATAATGTATCATATATAAATGGACATAAGCTACTTTCTGTTAGTCATCTGAAATGAAAATGTTCCTTCTATTTACTAGGAATCTTATTTGTTCTGGGTATCCGTTGATATTTATGGAATCAATATGCAATTTAGTATCAGAGTATTTAATCATAATCAGCCTGAGTGCACTGTTTAGCTGAACATATAAAATGTACTATAATGACTTTAAAATGTTTAATTTAAGAATCTCTGCCTCTGTGCATATGAATCAGAGACCTGTGTTTAATTATTGAGAGCAATTAGAGCACAGAAGCAGACAAACAGCATCTGGTGACAGGAATAATTTCACAGCCTAGCCCGTATCCAGAGTCTCGTTTGGAACCAACATAAATGCATCACAGATTGATTCCTTGCAATCTATGAATTCATACTGTGGTTTCTAAACAACCCTTTGGAACCTGTCTCTTGTATTAGAAGTCCTGATAAGTTTATACATCTATGCCTGGAACAGATGTGGCTCAGGGGTATGGTTGGTCAGGTTTCTTAATGTAATCAGAATCAGAAAATTATACCTAACTACTTCTCTATTTTCACTCATGCTGTCTTGTGAATGCTAAAACTTTAATTATGTATAGGAATTTGAGTCTCAGATTTAGGGAATTAAAGCACAAAACCATTCTGGTAAATGCTAAATGTGAATTTTTAAGAGAAAATTGCCAGTTACTGCAAACTAAGTTACAAACTATTTTAAGAGAAAAGATTTTCATTGTGTATATACTGAAACCTAAGCAAACCTCTTAAATAAAGAACTTACATCATAGCTAAATTGCCTATGATTCACAGGGTCACATTGCCTGTCAACCATGAATAACCCCAAAAAAATGCCACACTTTTTAAAAGATGTCATGAAACTGAAAATTTCAGATCATTAAATACAGATATAATTCATCTACATTGGCTAGAATCTAATAAATTAGAGAAGTGGCCATCCAATTTTTATGACAGTTTGTCAGTCCTCAAATATTCTCAGGGAGGTCCAGACCCCTTGAGAGTGAACAAAAAGTTGTCTGTTCTTTCCATCTTTTGCGTAGCTCTTAGAGTATTCAAGGACAACAGGCCAAGAAACCCCACTAGAACCAAGAAAATAAATAATGTGATTTTCCAACAGTGCTAAGAAGCTTCTTCTAGTCAGTCTGAAATGGAGGCAATTTCCCCCATGGCAGCCCTCCCAGTGCTGTGCTGTGCATTGCTAACTGGAAAAGTATTGATGACACAGAATTGCCTTGGCTACTCTGAGCAGTGCTGGCAGTGACATCTCTCCAACATTCTCCCTCTCCCACCAGGCTGGAGGTGGGTTAGGTCCTGGGAGAAAACCTAGTCAGGAATGCTGATCCAACAGACCCCTTGGTTTCAGCTCAGCAATAGAAGTTTATTCTCTTAAAAGAGAATAAGGATGCATCCCTTATTACAGCATTTGTTGTCTGGAGTAGCTGCCACACACACTGAATCCTGCCAAGCTGCTGAACATTCCCTGCTGAAGGCAAGCAGAGGATAAATCTTTTGTCTTCCTTTGCTTTCACATGTAGCTTCTGTTTCATTAAACTTCCTTTAACTTGACTCACATGGTTTTTTCCCAACGTATTTTCTACCCTCTGGACAGATGAGGAAGGGAGTGATGGAGTGGCTGGTTGGGAACTCCATCCAGAGCCAAGCCACCAGAGAAATAACCAGGTAAAAATCTGCTGCGTCTTTCAAGGAGAGACTAGCTCCCTACCATAATGGGTCTGCATTATACAGAAACACTCATCATGCAAGAATTTTCATCACACAGAAGTTGTCTTGAGAGTCTAGGCAAGGTTTTGAAGTGGTTGTTAAAATTCATCAAAACCATTAGGGCTTACACCAGAGTGTTTCTTCTCCCGCACACATGCTGAGATATACTGTCACCTGTGCTGGTTTTACTAATCATCTTGCTTAATCTCCCTGAACATTGGTTCAGAGGTCAGGCTTTGAGAAGCTGTCATTCTATATCACTCTCCTTGCAGACAAGCAAGTAGAAAGGAAAAACAGGAACTTATTATTTTAAGTAAAACTGCACAGAAAGCAAGAACAGCACAGAATTATTTTTCTCCATTAAACAAGATGGAAAGAGGTAAAGAATTGTGACTCATGGACTGGCACTGCCTTCCAGTCAGAGCTGAGAAAAATTATTAGTCTGTTCAAAAAATATAAATATTAATGTGACATCAAAAGGGTGATCAAAAGGTTGGATCAGCTCTCTTATTAAGAAAGGCTGAGAAGCTTGAGGTTGTTGAGCAAGGAAAATAGGATGCACCAGGGAAATCTTCTGGTGGTCTTCCAGTACCTAAAGAGGCACAGAAAAGATGGGGAAGGACTTTTCACAAAGGAATGTAGTGAAAGAATAAGGGGTGATGACTTTAAACTGACAGAGACTGTGTTGAGATTATATACTAAGAAGAAATTCTTCCCTGTGAGGGTGGTGAGGTTGTGGCAGAGGTTGCCCAGAGCAGCTGTGGCTGCCCCATCTCTGGAAGTGTCCCAGGACAAGCTCGGAGCAACCTGGGATAGTGGAAGATGTCCCTGCCCAAGGCAGGGGGTGGAACTGGAAGACCCATATGGTCCCTTTTAACACCAACAATTGTATGATTTTATAAAATATGTATTGTTCCTGTTGAAACCATGGTTGTTCTACTTTACCAGAAGAAATATAAATGAAACTATTTATATAGTTTCATTTATAGGGGGTTTATAGTTTATAGGGGAGGGGAATGGAGAGAGAAGATGAGGTTATTCTTACAACATCTTTAGAAGAAAAATCACACAGTCTAAAGGACCCATTTATGTGGTGACAAACACATCAGAAGTGTGTTCTTCTCTCTGTAGAAGGCAGACAGTTCTTAGTGTCAATGTGCATTGAGTCTCCACCACAAAACTGAGGTGCCCTGAGCTCTGTATAGGGTATAAACAAAACCAAAATTTGCCTGATATTTTAATGACTTACAGGAGGAGGAGAGAAAGGAAAAGAACATTTTTCAGTCAAGATAAAGGAGATACAACTTTGTTGATTTGGGTGGTAAGCAGTGCTTTGTCAGATAAAGATGTAGTTCAGATAAATAGATAAATAGGTATATTTGGAAAGAAATTAAAGAAATGGTAGACAGGTGATTGAGGAAACACTCTTTTTTTCATTCAATATTTGCAGGTAATAGTAAGAACCTGCATGCCCTAAACTTATACCTACCAAACAATGCTACCCTAAAATGTAAGACAATTCCCTTGCTGATCAATCTGTACTTTATACTGTTTTCTTTCTCTGTGATGGCTGAAGGGGGCAAAGAATGCTTATTTCACATTATAATAGCTTAGATAAGATAGATGTACTGAAAATAATGCGGATATATCTGTGTTGAGAGGAGAAAAAAAAGTTACAGTGACCACATATGAAAGCTTGAGATATGCACCCTGGAAAATCAACATGTAGGACAAGTGATTCCCAGTATTCTGCACATGTTAGACATTATGCTAATTTAAAAAAAGTGTATCAAAGAATGACAAACACCTTAATAAAAAAACAAAAAACAAAACAAAACAAAAAAAAACCCAAACTAGCAAAGCCTAACAGAACCATCTTCATTGTCATATTAGTAGAATTTCAATATTTTCTTGCAGTATACAATTCTCATATTAAGTTATTTCCTGGAGTGGCATTAATGTGGTTTTGGGTATTTTATGTATTTTATGTACATTCCGTGAAAAACACTTACTTATTTTTCAAACATTAAATAAAAACGGAATCCATAATCATGCTGCTTCCACATGCAAAAATTTTCCTTGATTTTTTTTCTAAAATAGATATTTTCTGAATGCTGCTAAATGACATAATTTGGAGAATTCACCTCTCAGAAATAGCCCACAATAAAATTATTTACATACTTACTTCAAGAGACTTCTTTGAATTGTTACTTTATTTAACCCTTTTTCTGGTTTTGGTAAAATTTTCACTGTGGCAAATTTACACTGTTCAAAGTAATCAAAACCAGCTCCTTCTGCAGTTAGATTATAAGAAAATCATGTATCTTCAGCTAAAAATATTCCTGGCCAATCAGCATCCATATATTCAGGCCTGGTTTTTTACCTTGAGCTGTGATACAGAATATAGTCAGCTTGTTCACCAAAACACCTTTGCTTTGCTTTTTGAATTCATGAAGAAGATATTTCCTCTACCTACCTGCATTTCTTGGGATTTTCAACCCCACTTAGAATGTCATTCTTTCCCTAAGATCTGTGTCTCCACTGACAGGAGATGAAGCACCTTTGGACTTCTGGAACTTCCCTGTGAAGTTCTAGATACTCTCCCCACCTTCCTTCTTACATTGCTGGAGATCCTAAAAAATCATAAAACAGGGAAGTGCTGCTGGGAAGCTTCCCTCACATTCTATGACTCATAACAGATAACCTACTATCTCTCTTCCAAGACTTACTCATCCAACCTATTCCACTTTCTCTCACTTGGCACCTTTACATCTTCTTTTCCTTCACATCCATTCCTGCTTAGTGTAATTACTGTAAAAAACAAGTACATTAGTGTAACCTTGCTTCCTTCTCTTCCACCTTGTCAAACCAATCTTTTCCACAATCTTTCTACACAATGTTTCACATTTTACTTTCTTTCCTACATTTCTGCCTTCTTGCATTTCCCAGGAGTAAAATTCAGAACGGGTTTTAGCAATGCACCAACAGTTGTTCTCTGATAATGTTTTTTCTCTTTCCTTGAAGATGTGTGAAATGAGCAGAGTTGGCACATATGCTGCCTGCCTGCAGTAAACAACAACCACATGTGTTATTACACTACCTGGAACATGTCAAAACTCACTGATTAGACCTTCATCCCACCCAAAGTAATAATAGACTATATATCTTTGACTTTTGGGAGGACTGTGTTTCAAAAACCCTTATCCAAAAATCTTAACAATTTTTGTTGCATCGCTACCAAAGAAAACAAGTTTTAAACAATCCTGCCAGTCACCCAGACTGTAAAACACTTCCAAAGTTCCCAGAAGACAGAAATTCTTCAGCCTAACTTTAGGAAGTCTATTAACCACTGTGCTACAGTATAAAATTAATCACAAAACACTGCTTTTTTCATAGTGACATTGCCAGTATTGAAAAAGGGACTTTTAAAAAGAAGGATGAAAGCAAAGGGCTCTCCACATCCATCTGCAGTTTAGGAGGTTCACAGAAGTGTGAAGTGACCAATTCGTCTCCATGAAATGTTCCCAGGTGAATGAGAAAACAGCATGGAGATGAATCTAGTCTGAAGCAGCAGGTTTTAAACGTTTGAACCATTTCAGTCACCAGAGCAGGTTCTATTATTGCTGCCTCAGAAGAATCAATGCTCCTGCTCCAAGGATGTGCATCTTGCATTTGCCCTCCTCACTCTGCCCCAGCCTGAATTTGAGATCCTTCATGGAGTAAGTTTCAGTCCAGAGAAGTGAGTTTTCTCCTCTGCCTCTGGCAGAGAACAGGGAGAAGCAGACCCCTTTCAGAGGAGAAAGCTCCCCCAGAGCCATTTGGAACTTGGTAATGTGGAGCAGTGCAGAAAATACAGAAATTAGACATCTTCAGAAAAAGAATTCCCAAACTCGTGTTTCATGTAAGAATTAAAACTATCAAGAATTTTGATTACAGTGACTGATTCATACTGATGCCTAATATGCCTAATTTACCATCACCATCAAAGTTTTTCTCCTTTTCCTTTTCCTATCCCTTCTCCTTCCTCCAATCTGACTCTAAATTCTTTATTTTCTCCCAAATAATTTATTCTTTTATGCTCCTGCTGACCCAGCACACTTCCATAGCTCATTAGCTGAATTTCTGAAGAACAACCTGCGATTGTCCTAATATATTCTCATCACAAACACATGCTATCCAGAATCAGTAACAAATAAGTTATTCTTCCAACATTTATGCTGGAAGTAGACATTGAAATCATCACCCATGATCCTACAGGAATAATACTTTTCTCTTCATTCCAGAAATCTCAAATCTGAACAGATTATTAGCCAGAAATTCTACTTTGGAGAACTTAGATCTGCACAGTATATTGAATCTATCTAAGACAAATACATCAAAAAGCCATCAGTTTTTCTCCTGAACAGTATTTTCAAGGTTCCCTCCAGAAATGAATAATTGTTTCTTCACTTTGGCTTAGTTAAATATTGAGTATGGAAAACAATCAGATCATTATATTTAGTTCCAAAGTAATTAGAAAAAAAATCTTACAATTTTCTAAAATAATAAGAAACATCATATTAACTTAAAAAAAAAAGCTACCTNNNNGGAACTTCTTGTACAAGCAACAGAAAATCTGAAGCAGAAGCCATTCTTTACTAATGTAAAGGAAAACAAACTTTTAGAATGTATAGGTAGTCATTTTTGTTCTAAAGATAAGAGAAGAGACAACCTTTAAAAACAGCTCTTCAGCTTCACCTCAAACAGGGTTAGTTCACTTCAGCATCATCTCATTTGTGGAGATAGCCAAGGCTGGGAACACACCAGGGAACTTAAGAAGAGAAGGCAAGTACATCCTTTTTGAGCCCCTGAATTTCTAAGGAAATGTTGAACAGCTGAAAAGAGTCAAGAGGAAAGCAAGCAGAATCTCAGAAAACATTTGCTAGGAGATTGAACAGCTTGCAAATGTTTTACTGGGGGAGTAACAGCAGAGTGAGCTGGTAGCAATTTTCAACTACATAGACTCCTGCAAAAATGAAAGAAATTATTTATTCACAGTGTCAGAGTTCATTTAAGGCAATATTTTTGAAATCTAGGCAAAGATTAGTTTGGAGTGAGAGCTACCTTCCTGACTACAGACCTCTGGAAATAGATTACACAGAAAGAAACATGACATAGAATATTGCTTGTGTAAAATTGATGAACTTGGTAATAAATTAAGATTTGTTCCTTCTCTTCTTTAAGTTCATACAGTGAGGATGGAAAAGCAAACATTACAATAAAGTGAAAGGCTTCATAAAAGCAGAAAGGAAATGGACCTTCAAAATGCGTCCGGTTTATACATTTCATAATTTAAAGCTACAAGGTAAGAGAAAGAATAGAGTAATTTCTCAAAAATGTGATGAGAGAGAAAATTTGGGAATTGATGCTGCATGCACTGCTGCTGATGTCCTGGAAAAAGTGAAAAAAGAGTGTTCTACAGGCAGCTACCAGAAATGTGAAGGAATGACAGCTGCACCATGGTGTTGATAGATCCGCGCATTCTCCATGAGCTCCCTGTACAGAAGAAAGGCACCAGTTACTCAGAAAACTCCATGAGCTCCATGGGACCACCATCCCACTTCCCTCTATGTGCATTGTGCTGCTAGCCTCAGTTCCTTGTCAAGCGGCAATATTAGAATGGCAAAATGCAGGTGGCTTTGAGCTATCCCAAAAGTCCTTTTTTTTTTTTTGCTTCTTGCACTTACAGTGACATTTCTGTACCTCAGCGTACCCTACTACTGCTGAGTTTTTCCATTTGGTCCGGATAGAACCAGAATATCCTCAAAAACACAGAGAAGGAACAAGTATTTGTGGCCCTTTTTAGCCTTCAAACAGAGTAGAAAATGCTTCATGGAGATTGACCTCTGGAGAGGAAGCTGAATGTAGGAGTGGACTTAGCTTGAAAACAAGGCTAATGAGAAGCTGCTACAGTAAACAATAAACTGTGGTGGTTCCAGTCACCTTGTGATTAGATGGTGGATTCAGTCACCTTGTCTCTGCTGGAGCCAGCCATAGCTTTGACATTTGTTTGGAAATACAAAGTTAAAAAAGTCTGAATGTATTCAGCGATGAATTTACTGAATGTCAGGAGGAAAAGGGCAATTGCAAAGGAATAAAGCAGTGAGTAAACTAAGAACCAGCACTGTCTTAAAATGGAAGATATGCAGATATATTCTAACCATAATAAAAAATATATTCTAGGATAGGTGGATCTGTCTCTCAGTACTGTAGAAATTTTATTGTGGATTTGAGAACCATTCTTCTTCTGATGATAGCATTCTTTCCTGTGCCCCTTGTGAAAACCTTTTGCTTGAAAATATTTGGTTGTGAGTTCTGACTGCAAGCTCCATATTGCACCTTATACATACAGAGAAGAAGCTCAAAACTTTATTTAATGAATGTTGAGCTGCACAGTTGACTAGTATGGAAGTGTGGGAAGAAGCAGTAAAAGGCCAGAGGACAAACTAGTAACTAGATAAAATGAAAAAGTTTTTTACCAAGAAGAATGAGATTGAGGCAACTGATTGGAAAAGCAGTCTTTTTGTTACTTACAGGTGATATTGGATTTGGATGCTGGTACTTTCTGATCCAGAAAGGCCCTAGAGTATAGAAAGGGCACTGGAGTTAGTGGAACATTTCACCTAACTTTGGAATCTAAAATCAGGCTGTAAGCTTTCTGTCTAGTCTGCTAAGAAACTCTTTTGGAAGGTGTATCATACTGTTGGTCAGGGACCCTTGAAAGGAGCTATTTGACCTCTCTAAGAGAATAATGTCATCTGTCTATTGTACCAGGAACTCCACTAATGACTAATTTACACTACACTCCCCCTCTAACAGCTAAAATTAAAGTAACCACACATAATCAACATTATCATTATCAGGAAAAAATTCTGTGTGCAACCAGAAATCAACATTTGAAGTCTCAATTGCCCCTGAGTTTTAATTCCAAAAATTAAAAAAAAAAAAGTTAGTCAAGAAGTTTCATTGTAAGCCTATTTAGGTGACAGTCACTGATTATAAAGGACTTTTTTCTCTATCCCAACAAAAAAGATTATTTTTTTATCCCTGATAATTTCAAAGGCACAGTTGATATAAACTCCCCAATAACCATTGCAGCTGGTACATCTGTGTTCAACAGCTTAAGGGACTGATGGCTGAGGGGCATTGGAAAAGTGATTCCCCTTAGGTACTCTGGGATTTCAACCAAATGTGAGCTTAATAAGGTGTGTTTTACACTCAGGCATTTAAAATTCAGCTTAAATATTAACTCCTTTGTAGATATACTTCTGTAGTTGAATCAGGCAATAAACATACATGAATTTTTGATATAATATTGTATCTATTGAACAAGAAAATTTTATGCATCTTATTTCCACTTCTTATTTTGTAATTTCTTATTTTGCAATTTCTTATTTTGTAAATTGGGGTGATTTCACAGACACTCACTGTCAAAAAGAAGTATTTTACTGAGTATCACTTATTACATATCTTGGGTTTTAAAACTCTGAGTCCTACACCACAGATATAAATAAAAGTGAAATTACTGAAGTCGTCTTCTCTGAAAGGAAGGAAACAAAACACCAGGCATCTCCTAAATTATAAAAGACCTCCTCCCTGCTTGCACAGGTGCAAGCTCACCTTTACTATATGTACCTCTTAAAATATACAGACATTTAAAAAAATCTCAGTCAGTCCCAATCACCAGGTGGTAAATCAGTCAGCTTTGCAAGCAGGCTATGCAGGGGTAGCAGAAATAAATCCCATACAAGGGACACAGACTATCACCTTTTGCAATACTGGCATTACCATTTAAATGGTCTTTGACAAGGATCTTATTTTGTTCCATTTTACATTCATGCTTTGCAAACAAATGCTGAACATTCATTAAGCAAATCTGCTATAACAAACGAAAAAGTGACTTCAGAAATGTTATCACACTCTGTGTTCTGAGTGTGATAAATAATTAAAAACCTGGTTGGCACGCTGGTGTGTGTTTTTATGTTTTATGTATGTATAAGACTCCATATCTGTGGCAGGCTGGGAAACTGTCTTTTCGTATAAATACCTATCACTCTTGAATTTGGAAACCAGAGACTGGAGCCTTTTTAACAGGTTAATCAGAATTGTTCTACTAAAACCAGTGGAAACTCCTCGGATTTCAATAGGACAATGTTGATTTACACATCTAAAATAAATGTTTGCAACAATTTAATTCCAAAATAAATTACGTCTGCTTTTTAATTGAAGTAAATACGTTTTTTTATAATTGATCACTAGGAGAAAATAAAAATGCAATAAGATTCAAATTGGAAAATTGTATCACCTTTTGCATTAGATAAAATTAAAATGATGCTTATGTTAATGTTTAAGGTTCATATAAATAGTGTGAAGAGGAAATAAATTACATGGAAAAAAACTTTTGCAATCAAAAGCCAATTTCTTCCCAGTCCACAGTCAGAAGGAGAACGCAAATGTACAAAGCCAAGTATACAGCATAAGAAAGTTATTGGAAAAACTAACCTGAAAATATGTGAGATTTTTTTTTATTTTGAGTTACTTTAGGTATTATAAAGTATTTTGAGCTGAAAAAAATGTTACTGTTTCCATTTAGAAAGAGCAGTAGAGAAATATTCTTTCTTTTCTTCTTTTATGATTCAGAGCTATATGTATCTTTGAACAAGGTATTTCTCTGTTTGCCTTTTCAGTTAAATAATTTGGAAATGTAGGTCTGGCCTGGAGTTTAACTTTAAACTGAGCTAACTAAATTCACTTCTCTGTATGGAGAAAAAGAGATCACTGATTTTCAAGAGCTGTGTCTTAACAACAATGCCCACCCAGCTGCTCAATGTATTATGGGGGGAAAAGATGAGTCCCTTTTCCAGATTAAATAAAGTTTAAAGATTAAATAAAGGTGTGTGCCTTTTCCAGATTAAATAAAATTGGCCAGTCCAGCTGTATCAAAATCACTTCATACTTTATTGCCAATTAAAAGAGATTTAAGTGGGGAGAAACCTTAACTTCTCCTAACAGAGGTCAATCCTGCAACCCCTAACTTTCAAAACCTGAACACAGACCCACTTCTTACAGACACTAAAACAAAAATATGCAAGAAACACTGAGAGGGCACAGACTGTTGTATTATTCAGCCACCAAAAGGTACCATTGCAGTTAATCTGACAGTCTGCTGAACTGTATGAATAGGCAGTTAGATATGGCATAAATGTCTGTTTGCTGTGTAATTCTTTTTTAGATGAAATGGATATTACCAGAAAACTCTTTTTTTTCTCCAAGCCTCTCTTTGACAGAATCATTTATTACATGCAAAGCTGCTGCCTGAAGGTTAATACGCATGCAAAGAAAATAAAATAATTGCCTATTGTAAAATCATGGCAATATGAAAGGATATGGAAATGTAAAGCAGGGTAAGAAAAATGGATAAGTAACCAAAACTAGGGGGTTTGATGGACTTCTGCTGCTTAAGAAAACAGGAAAACATGAACTCTCCCCAACCCTGAAGGTATTTAAGAAATTTTTCAACTTATCTTTCAAGGATGCTCAAATTATGCAGGTAGAGAGAAAAGCACCCTCTACATAAGATAAAGGGAATTTAAATGTGTAAATCTCAGGATTAACACTGTTAACAGTGGGGAAAAGGAGGATGAGGGGCTCACGCATGTCTAATTAACACCACTTGAAAATGCAAAGCAACTTCAGGAACCATGGAGCCCACTGATACCAAGTAAGGTCGATGACTCTGACTGGGAATTGAGTGACAGATGAAATAACTGCTAATGTTACCACCAAAATCACATTAATGCAATTTTTTCCAAATTAATGATTCTTTACCCATGGATCTACATGTGAAAATCCTTGTGTTTATGCTTCAGGGATGTAAGCTAAAAATTGCCACCACACCAGCACTGTTTTGATCTGTGCCTGTTTGTACTTTTACTACCAGTGTTCAAGAGGTTTACAAAATAGAAAGGTACATGGATTTTCCCCTGAAGTTATACTGGATGCTTACTTTCTTTTTTGGGATAGGACAACTAGATAAGGAGTTTAGCCACATAAATGGCTAACCGTGTTCCTCCACAAAATTCTTTGTTATTTTTTTTTCCCCCAAGTATTGACAAAGTTAATGAACAAGGATACCAAAACAAGGGCCAATACGAGCAGAAAAGATTGTGGGGAAGAATCTTACCCATTTCTCAACTCAGCCTTATCCTTAAACAGAACTGACAACTGGCACAACTGAGAAAACTTACATATTTATACGTAAGATACTACAATTCCAGTAAGAATTGTTGAACAATTAATCATTTATAGCAGCCTGAAATCAGTGATTAGGGGGAAGTTTACTATGCTGATTGCAAACACTCTACAGCATTAGAATACCATGTGAGATTTGGTTTGTGATCTAATCCATATTATAGCAACTTCAGAATTTTTAAAAATATCAAGTAAGTTTTCTCTTTTTGCCCAGTGCTGAAATAATTCCTACCCTCAATATTTGTGGTTGCAACATGACTAGTCATCTTAGGTAAATATAGCTTCCACCTATAACTGCAGAGGAAACTCAGGGCAATTTTCCATCAAAAACACCAAAATCAAAATGGGTAGTGTGTATGAATATGGGAAATGAGTATGGACAATACTTCAAATCCCAATATTTTATCCTCCCCTTGAAAGAGTGCTTAAAAAAGTTGACAAACTACTTCTCCTTGCCCAAATCTGATTCACAGTTCAAATCCTTATACTGCCCATGATTCATACTTCGAGGAGTTATCTCATTGTTACTGTTGACTTACTGTTATGTGTATATTTCGTGTCCTTTGGGGGAACTGAGACTAAAAATAGGGATTTGGTTTGCAAACAAAGGGTATGTAGGCAAAGACTTGCTGATGATGTGAGTCTCTTTTCAAGCCAGACACGCCAGGAGGAGGTCTGTGTGCTATCTCTGCTCTCAGTGCATGGCTGAAGCCAGGTCACCACTGGCTCTTGTAAGGCTGTGTCACCTGTTTGTGACACGCTGCAATCCACCTCTGTCCAGGGAAAAGGATTCCTGGTTTTGGGGAGCTCTACTCTGAGCACACCAGGAATTCAGCACAACAGGAGTGTTAAAACAGAGAAAGAGATGTGTATCATTTCTGAGAGAGGGGTGGGAGACTGAAGAGCAGAAAATGAGAGGGTGGACTGCGAAGTGACAAACTCTGTGTCAGAGGGGAAGGAGCATCATAGTGAGGGGAGGAGGATAAATACAGGGATGTGAGAAACAAGGTTGGGCCCCGGGAATGGCATTTGGGTGTTCATGAGTGAAAACAGAGCTTGGCAGGTCTTTCTGGACCACATTTTTTTCTCTGCTCAGGATGCTTGGATCAAGAGTGAGCAGCTCTGCTCCCTACAGTATCTCAGTTACTGCATCTATTATCCTGCTGACCCAAGATCCTTTTGAAATAATAAGACTAAACTTTTCCCTCCTATATTCATATAACTCGGCAGCTTAACTTGAATCTACTGAAATATAGGCTTCCAAAAATATCTATCTGGTAGAGAAGATGAATCTGTGTTGAAATGCATGACATAAGTGTTCCTAGGCTCACCTTTCATTCCCTCCTTAAGTTGCCTCACAAGAAACCTTGGCTCCCCTGCCTGTGGACCCTCTCCGTGTACCAGATGCAGATGCTGAGCCTGATCTGCCATCCCACAAAGCTGGGATGCATCTAGGACAGGGTGACACAGGGAAATAAAGACCAGAGTTGCCACGCCTTAAAATGCAAGTGCCTGAGATAGGATATTTTGTGGTGAATATTGACAACCTCCTCTGCTTAAAGCCTTCTCCTTGCCAGGAGAACTCTGCAGCAGACAGCATTTCTTTCTCTTGTATTGACTGCCAAGACTCAGGGTGATGGAAAAAAAACAGGTCCAGGAGAAAGCAAGTCTGAGAGGGGAAAATGGAGATAGTAGCAACATGGAAACAGTAGACTGTGAAGTAGAAGGGTGTGGTCAGAATGGTCTGGGAAAAAGCAAAGCCCTTCAGCCCAGCTGCGCAGGTGAGGAGGAAGCACAGGGATGTTCTGAGTGGTCCATGCAGGAAAATAAATGACGCACTCAAATGACCTTTGAGTGTGACAAACCAGCCATCAAACACCGTGGTGAACACGACTTTGCCAATGGATCCTGGTATGGTGAAGGATTCGTGGTATGGAAAGGGGCAGATGGTGAGGCAGGAAGCTCTCTTTGCAGGAAGCACTGAGGGAGAGTGGAGAAAAAGTCTCAACCTTACTTCTTCCAGGTGCAGGAACAGTGTCCCTGCATGGTCTGGGAATGCACACATTCCAGGCATCTGAAAATTCTATCATAATCTACAGTCTACTGTAACAAAAGATGGCTATTAAGCACCTTGCTAGGGTAAATCAGGGTATGAAATCATGATGCAGTTGTTGTTATAGTAACTGCATACTTATGCAGTGTTTCCATTTAACAAGCATGAGATAAATTATTCTTTCAAGAAAAGGAGACAATTACGAGAGCTTTCAGAGATGAATTGTGCATTTGCACTGAGTTTAGATGAGATCTGAAGTGTAGAAGTTTTACATCCGTATTTTCTCGTTGCAATTGAAACAAGTTCTCTGAATAAAACGATATAGAAATGGGCAGCACAGTTGCAAGCCATATGACATGCTCTTGCTCTGTCTAATTCCATACTTCTATTTCCTGATTCATCCTATGAAAAGTTTTTCTCCTCTTGAAGACCAATGATGAAATTAAAAATAGTGGCCCCAAGATGATCACAAAAATATCAGTTCACAGTTTATCATTTGTAACATTTGGCAAGAATATCCAGAATTTAGAATGTTCTTCCTAACTAAAATTTTGTCATTATTATTTTAATTAGCAGTGAATGGACACACACACAAACAGAAATGGCAGGGTTGCATGTGAAATTGATGACAAGAAAGAGTATAGAAAGAAAAAATCTTACTTAAAATTATATTTAGAAAATGTGAACTTCCCTATAAAAAAGTTAATGATTATTTACAGAGCCATCCTGTTTTAGTGATGGGGAATATAGAACTCAAAACCATGAAATAAAATAAAAATTTTAAAAAGTGACAATTTTTTTTTTCTCAGCATCATCACTGAAGAGAATGACATGTCTACGTCATGAAAGGCTGATTACCAGGTTCATCATCTATCCAAAATAAAAAAATCTAAACTCTGCATAGTCAGATGAATTGCATACAAAAACATTTGAATGGACCAGTAAAATAAAAATAAAATATATAAACAGTCACTCTTTAGGAAAAAAAATTAGTTTTAAGTAAACCTGGATTTGTGAAAATGTGTGGCTCTGGTACTGATATTCAAAAAGGATGAGCTAAAATGTCCTAGTAATTATAGGCCAGTTACCTAGACATCAAACTCAAACAATATAATGAAAAAGTCAATATGATTTTCCATTAACAGAGAATCAGAGAGAGGGACTCTAATTCATGCCAGTCAATGTGGTTTTATGGAAAATAGGTTTTGTCAAATAGTTTAGATTTCATTATTAGATAAGACTACAAATTTGGTTGATAAAGGTAGCTCCTTGTATGTAATATATGCACATTTTAGTGTGGCATATGTCTTGTACCAGATGAGGAGGTGATTTAAAAAAAAATTTACAAGTATCTATATAATTAAAATTAAATGCATTCTGAGTTTGCTGATGAAAAAGTTTTAAGTGTTTGCTAATGAAAAGTAATCCCTCAATACATGAATAATCAATATAATTATTTAATGTTCACAGTTTTCAAAAGGAATTGCTACAGGACAAACCTCCCAAAACTCCTAGAAAAGATGGAAGGCAAGATGAAGAGGGAAGTCCTTGTCACTCTCCACAAACTCCTTGCTAGGAGGTTGCAGTGAGGTGGGCATGGATTCCTTCTTCCAGACATCAAAGCATAGAATGAGGGGAAATGGCCTCAAATAGTGTGAGGGAGGGGGTAGATTGTATATTAGAGAAAAATTCTTTACCTCTGAGGCGTCCAGGAATTGAAACTGGCTGCCTAGAGCAGTGGTGGAATCACCATGTGTGAAAATATTTAAAAGACACCTACAGCTGATACCTAGGGGTGTGGTTTGGAGGTGGAGTTATCAGTGCTGGTTTAATGGTTTGACTATATGATCTTAAATTTCTTCTCTAACCTAAAAATTCTATAATTCTATAACTCTGTGATTCTGTGATAAGGGCCCAGTTATCTACCAGATACTGCACTTGCATCAGGTACTAAGAGGAACAGACAAAAGGAAAATTCTGTCTCTCATTTTATTTGCCAGCTTCTGGCAAAAAACTATTGGTGGTAGTGAAGGTGAGCAGTAATTATATAAGTGGAATTTTTTGGGCTGCATGTGCCAGTATTGGAACATGGAATATTGCATGGAGCTCATGTGCTTGTGCCTTACAGAGGAACTTACAAACTGGTGATGAAACAAATAAGGAAAAAGCTGCTTTGGCATCTACCAAATACACCTTACAGTGGAAATTGTAAGAGTCTAGGTGAATTGCTTTATTAAAACAAGGTTAATTGTGACATCTACAATTTGTAGGTTTGTCCAGAGACAATGGTGCATAACAGGTATTTTTTCTGCTTTGTCAGAGCCATAAAAAGAAATACCGAGAAAAAGGGGGAAATTTCATTCTAAAACTGAGACAAATTTCCATCTTGAAGGGCAAGAATGATCAGTGATCATTAGCAATCAATGATGAAGGACAACATGGTTGACATAGAATGAATAGATCAGAGATAAACAGAAAGTCAGATGAAATGATCCATAGTTAAACATTGAGGGGTTTCCTTGGTCTGAACTAGAATTTGTCATAGCATTCCATTATTTAAGCATCACAAAATAGCATGCTATAAGAAGTTCAATATACATCTTACAATCATCTTCCTGCCTGCAGCTGCAATTTATTTGTAGTTTTATTTTCTGACTCATGCAGCAAGAAATTGTACTTCCTGTTGTAATTTGCATAGTTGTTTGTCTCTAGGTTAAATAATATCCATAAATCCCCTTGCAAGTTTTATCAAATATGACATAAAAGGAAAAATGTAGAATCAAAGGTTAATTTAATGTTACAGAGATTTTTCATGGCGATTTAGTATTAATGATGGCAGTTTATGAACCATGTTTAATTAAATGAATGTGGGAGATAAAAATCACCCTTGTGTTTAGCTTTAGTTAAAATTACAGCCTTTGAAGCTCAAATGAGGTTGTGAATAAACTTTGTTCTGATCTCCGGTGAGGTATGTATTTAGATAACAATAAGGGTACATTCTATAAAGTCTATAATCAGATTAAACTTCAGCTTAAAAGAGGTGCGACTTTTCTGAAATGTCTTTTATTGAAAGAGCTACAGAGAATGGTGTCAGCTGCATGTCTGGTCTATTTGTCTCTGTGTGGGGTTTGACCAACAGGTAACCTTTGTTGGCCTGTGACACACGTTGCACACAAAGATGATGCTCAGGCCCTCAGAACAGCAAGGCCCCCTGACAGGAAATGCTAAAAACACCTTCGAAATTGTGTCTCCTGGTGCTCCAGTTAACATTGCAGTGGTTGCTTCACAGTTGCATTTGGAAGTTGGTCTTACAGGGACAGTGATTTAAAGAATGGGTTTTAGCAGTCCATGACACATCTTTGTACAGTTGCATCATTCCAGGATCACTGTACAGAAAAACCACTGCAACCAGTATGGAATGGTAAATGAGCAAAATAAAAAAGGCTGACCTGAAAAGAAAGGCAAAGGATATGCTTTTGTTGTCTTTTACTTACCTGGAAGGAGTCACCATTAAAAGATGCATTCTGTGAATACGCATCACCATTTTGTATTTCACAGAACCACAGACTACCCTGAGTTGGAAGAGACCCACAGAGTTCACAGAGTTCAGCTCCTGGCCCTGCACAGACCCCCAAAAATCCCACTCTGTGCATCCCTGAGATCATTGTCCAAGCACTCCCAGAGCTTTGGCAGCCTCAGGACTGTGTCCATCCCTGGGGAGCCTGGGCAGTGCCAGCATCCTCTGGGGTTGCTTTCTGATATCCTTTCCCTGATATCCAGCCTAACCCTCCCCTGACCCAGCTCCAGGCATTCCCTCACGCACATAGCAAAGAGTTCCATCTGTTACCACGGAGCTGTGCTGCTGTTTGTCTGCTCCTAACCAATCTGATATCTGTTTTGACCAATCCTGTTTTCAGCTATAGCTGTAAGGAATACAAGCAGCATGTATAGAAGGAGGTTTGCTTAATATCAGAAACCTGCTCTGATGCCCAGACTCCCACATGTTCCTGAGATCCAGCCTGAACCATCTTGCACCTCTATTTGCAGCTCAGTACATGTGCATTTCCATATGGCTACTTAAAGGTTCTACCATGTCACCTTCCTTTCCGATCTCATTTTTAGCATGACAGAATTTAAATAGAAAATGAAGTATTAAAAATTACTTGAATTGTTATAAATGGGCACTGTGGTGAGAATTAGAAGGTTAACTTCCACAGTGAGATTATTGCTGTTTAGTTCCAAAACAAACAGCTTAGAGCCTTCACTCCACAGAGCTTGTCCAAAATTTTAATTATTTTTTAAAGCTTTTCATTTTAGATCCATAAAAATAAGTAAATATAAGGATTTAAAAATAAATTATCTATAATATGTAGCTATACCTTCATACATTTATAGGATA
>JAXCLO010000129.1:70750265-70760661 GCA_035583995.1 Arremon aurantiirostris
AGCTCCCTCAGCCTCTCCTGGGGCTCCAGCCCCTTCCCAGCTCCGTTCCCTGCCCTGGACACGCTCCAGCCCCTCAGCGTCTCCCCTGTGCTGAGGGAACATTTTGTTTTGGCCATTTTTTACTGCACATCCTACAAATACTCAGAGGAGAAAACCGATAGGGTGTACAAATAGTTTCAAAGCCCTGAGTCAGAGTTAAAGTTTGGGGATGCAAGGCCAAGGTTTTCTACTGTTGCTGACTGCTGCGCTCCACCTGCACAATGCTGAAGAAACAAAGCAAGTCAGCAGATTGGGAGCCAATCTCCTTTGCATTTCTAATATTCGTTCCAAGTTTTTTCTCTTTTTCTGCTGTTCAGCTAAGAAATTCTTCCAATATCCCCTTTTTTGGTCTTTTTTTGGTGTATCACAACAAATTTGTTGAATCCCAATTTGATGGCTGTCACTCTTTGTGAGTTCTTCCATGATAGAATGGAGAGGAAGAAAAGGGTGAGGAGGAACTGAGTGCAGGGAGACAACAGGTGCAGTGATTATCAATCCTCATTTTAAGAGAAAATCCTCATTGTTTTTTTTTTCAAGGAAAAGATGAACAATTTTTGGAAGGGAGCTTGCAGAGACACGGGGAAATCTTGAAGAGTTCAGCTCATAACTTGTGAGAATGGATCTGGTGCATGTTCCCTTCTCTTTCTCATGCATTATTGCTCCTTAACTCAACCCCTTCTCCCGCTTTCCAAGTCATCAACACAAGATATCAGACATAAAGCTTTATTTGTGTTTTCATTCATGAAATTGAAATTGTCTCTTAAGAGTAGTGCAATTTGGAGTGAAAATCAAAATTTGTATGTCACCTTAGATTTTCGCAGTCATTGAGACAGCAGCATTTGGGGCTTTATACATTTCTATTTCTCCAAGATAGTAGCTTCCCTGTATGAATGACTGAAATGCTGGAGGCAAAAAAACAAAGTTAATCACCCAGAAAACATGTCTATTTTACAAACAGCCTCGGAACAAATGTGTAAAAAAGGGAAACACTGGAATACCATGTAACAATAAGAAATTAAATCAATTACCTGTGAGATCCCTTTCAGTTTAAATGCTTGGAATGAGTGGGTAACTTCTCTAGAGCAATCAGGAAAATCAAAATCTTCCAGGAGATCGGTGTATAAATCTCAGTATATTTTTGCTGATTAATTCCATAAAAAAGCTGTTCGTGTCATTGAGACTTGTTTAGCTCTAGATGCATGTGAAATGTACTCTTAAAACAGTGCTAGAGATCATCAATGTTTCATCAAGTGCTTCACAAATTTTTTGTGACTTTTTTGGTTGTGTTTTTCTCTTTTTTAGTTTTCATCTTGAATTAGTTGGAAGAACTATTGAAAAGATCATGAGTCTTGAAAATTCAGTACGGTATTTGAAATATCATGTGCAAATCTTATTTGCCTGAAAGCAGGAATTTCATGAAAGTCTGAGATATTTTGCACTTGGGTTGCTTACTTGTGCCTGTATATTAGCTTGCTATCTAATTATTTTTTATCAATCTCAGCTCAAATTTAATTTAGATTTTTAAATTTCTGACTATATTTCTCTGTGATATTGCATCATAGATCACTGTTCTTTTCTAAACTCCTTTATAGCATTTGTGTTTTCTGTTTAAACTGCTATCACATTTCATCATAGAGTTATCTGTATTTTGATATTACACAATTTTTTTTTTTTAAGTTCTGCATATAGGTTGAACATACATTTGGAAATGGCTTTAAGACATTTCTAGATGCATGGTCTGTAAACATAAGTCATGATCATTATGGTGCAATTCTTTCTTTTTTTTTTTTTTAAATAGGCCATTTAGCTATAGCACAATGCTTCCTCAAAGAGATTATATCATCCTGGTGTCTCCTTTCCATGATGGCTTTACTCCTATTTTCTCTCTCTCGCTGCTGCTGATGCCGTCTCACACAACGGGTAACGTAGTGACCTCTATTAATTTGTTCCAAGTTACACAGTGTTGTGAACCCCATGAAATATGTGACACTAATAAACAGGATGATCATTACTTTAATGTATAATGAGAAAATAAATTAAGCAGCTGGCATTTAAATAAAATATAAATACTTTATGCAGTTTCTATTTACCACATCATGGCAGTAATCCATTTAAAGTCAATGAACAACATAATTGAACGGCTCATGTAATGCTAAGGTCTTCTTGAATATGTTTTCACTGACTATTCACATGGAAACTTGTAATTTCCTGACATTTTTTAGGACCCGTGTAAACATGGAGGTATTATTATACTTTTGTTTTTTTATTTCCCCGAGTATCAGAAGCATGATAAATTGCAATGTGCTGCTGAAATGTGGCATGGCTTAGAGATGGCAGGAAAATGGAGCAGTGAAGAAGAGAATGAAGCCAACTTTTCAATATGTCCTGTGGCCATTCCAAACTTGTCTAATAATTGGTAATAGAGCAGGTGAAGGAAAATTTAAACAGAAAAGTCTAACAATCTCTAAGGAAATGGTGACATTTTCTTCTTATGGATCCAATGCTCACTCTCTACAATGTCTAGCAGGAGTGGCACTGAAGGAATTGAGGAAGGATAAAAATAAAAACAAGCACTGAAGTGAAATAAGTGAATGTTTTCATAATAGAAAGCCCTTCCTTGTCCAAAAAGTCAAAGAAAGAGAATTTTTAACTTTTCACATGAATATTCATTTTGGTCTGTGAAGATTTTGCAAATGAGTCAGTGCAGCAAAAACATTTGCATGCTATGTAGGTTTGCTACTCTCTATTGATCTGAGAAAGATGTGTTTCATTTAACTCTAAATAACATTTACACTCTCTTTTGGTAAAATACTCCACTAAGCCATATATGTTTAAATGTAAAACTTTCAAAAATATTAAGGTTAAAACTTTAGAAATAGAGATGTAAATGTAAAGAAGTGAATTAATTATTTTGAATGCATTATCAAAATTTAGTTTAATCATCTGGGTTTTCAGTTCTGGATTTCAAGTGCATAACTTGAAATCAATAAATTTTTATATCATAGGCTTTTTTTTGGGTTGAAGAACACTATGTAGCCCTTAAGATTTTAAGGAAAGGAAAAGTATGTGTTTTATGTAACACAAATTAATATGATCTAAAGGCCCATATCAGGGCCAAGAATTTCCTGCCTGCTGACTCTCAAATCCCTGGCCAAAGATTGCATAACCTGAGAAAGGGGCTGGGGATGGGGGTATTATAATTTCGTTTTATGAATCAGAGACACCCAGGGAATAGGTTATGATCTTCTGATAAGATTTTAATGTGTTACTATATTAATCAGTACTGAAAGTAGAGGCATTAGTGGGGAAAGCAGTCTTGTCTGCTGCCTTGATGAGTGAAGAACTGACTGAAGAGATCTGCACTAGAACATTAAACAATTTCTGAGATTATTTATCAATAATATTTAAAAAAAAGTAATATTTTCAAAACATCTCAGAGGAGAAGCATTACAAAACCACATTTTTTAGGGATATGAAAAATGAAAAAAGGGCATTTTTGAGAGCTACAAGTTTTGCCAACATTCCCACATTGCAGAGAAGTTTTATTTTCACTACTTTTCTTCTTATTTCAAGATCTGAGACTGTGTGGTTTACAGCACCTGTAAGCTCTTTTTCCTAGGGTTTTGTTTCAAAACTGAAGAAGCCTGACCAAGATTATCTAAACAGTATGGGCCGATATGATGAACAATATTATTTTAATTAAGGCTAACTGACACATGTAGAAATCCACATATATAAGTTCAGAAGTTTTTTACTCTATATGGCATCACAAAACTCATGCTTAAATCAGGAGTAGCAACTTGATTTGGAATTTTCTGGTTGAATGCAGATATTTTCTGCACCCTATCAATGTGTTGCAAAAATTCTGAATGTGACCTGGCATAATTTTCCCCATTGGCTAGTACCTGCAAGAGCGATGAAGTCATGCACCCAAATTAGGAAGCACATTAAACCCAAGGAGGTCTTGGCCAGTACAGACATAAGAATGACCAGGAAATTGTTTTGTGCTAAAGACAAGCACACATACAGTCATTAGATTGCTCAGGGAACCTTAAAAGTAATTTGCATCTGCAGCATTTGATATCAAATGGTGAGGCCAAAAAAGAGCAATGAAAAGATCAAGACAAAATATTTCATGCATGAATCTGGACTTCTTTATTATTTATAGCCACCAGACAAAGGAATTAGCAGCTTTGAATTCAAAATGCTTTGACAGCAACTACTGGTATATTTTTTGCCATGATTTTACCTTTTCCTTTTCCTCTCCTCCTTCTCTCATACCTAGTGTTAAGGTACTTATTAAGATATTATGATTATTAGAGACACCTCTATCCCGTTGGTGTGCGTCAAAACCTCTGGCTGAAGGAAAGAACTAAAACTATTAGTGCAGAAATGTGCCATGGATATAGAGGCTTAGATGTTTCATCACAACATGGATCACAGTTGTGTTTTATAATCAAGACAGACAGACCATGACCTAAGACCTACTTTTAACTTTATCCAAATTTCCATCTGTATTTCTCTTTCCCTCATGAACAGATATGGAGAAAGCATAAAGAAACAGCTTGCATTGCTCAGCTGAGTGTCTCAAGTCATGTGACATGATTCTGACCACCAGTTTGAAGTCTGAATATATTCTGAATCATACATTAAATGTTAATAAACTGACAAAAGTGAATGTTTTAAGTTGTTACAACACTTACTACAGTCAGAGGGGTTAAGCAGTGTCAGTGATAAGTGAAAATTTTCTTCCTTTCTGGCTTGCTCTTGGCAGTATACTTCTTTTCCATATTTCAAACGCAGCAAGAAGTAGATCCATTAAACCAGAACAGAACAATGTCAAATTGTTATAGTTGTGCTGTCAGTTACAGCAGAGTCCAGTTTTTCTGTCTGGCTGCGCCTGTGTGAGTCTGACATCCTTACCTGCTGAAGCGCGCATGGCACGTGTCACTGTGCCAGGCAGAGATGTGTTTGCTGAAGGGGACGCTCAGGGAGGCCACACTGCTCAGACACTGAACACACTGCTGCCATGCATCCTCCCATTTCAGACCTTCAAATGACAGAACACCCCTTGGATGGGTGGAAATCCCGTGATAACAAAATCTGAGCTGATGTAAAGCCGTTCTCAGCCATCTTCACTGAGAGAAGCTGAGTGACCAGGAGCTGAAAATCTAACCCAGAACGTCAATAAGGAGTTAGATATGTCCCTCTGATCAGGTTCCAGCGCAAGTCACCATAAATGACTGGAAATGACCCACAAAACAAGGCTCACTTCATATTACCTAAAACATTTGTCATATAAGTACTATTACCTTGGACTTTCCTTGTAAACAGAAGAGATAAATGGGAGCTTTTTGAGTATCTTATCTGATTTACCTTGAATGTCTTCTTCAAAATGCAATGAAAATTGGACTAAAAATATCTATATTAATAAACAATAATAAAATAGGGAATTTAAAGGAATATCTTCAGTTCAGCTATGGAAATCTGGAGTAAAACCAGGCATCATTTGCACGCCAATACCTGTGCTAATTTAAGGACTTAAAAAAAGCCATAATAGGCACCACATGAAAAAAAACCTAATGGTGAAAATCTGCCAATGTAATGTGACATGAGGTCATAAAAACCCCCCAATGTTTCTTACACACACCTGCCTTCTCTGTTTCAAATTTGTGGTGTGCCGACTTGAATTAATCACTGATACTACAGTGTAGCAATTGCATGTGTGCAGTGATGTTCAGTGGTGGCCACTTGAATTATTTTAATTTGTATGTGTGAGGTACAAACTAGATGCTGAAGAAAGGAAATCTCTTACTTCACCAGACACCCAAATAGATGATGTAAAAGCAATCGTGTGGAATATAAAAACCTGTTGTAACAGGCAAAAAAGTTAAAGCTGCATGCTACAACATCTAATTAAGGATAACAAGCTGAACCCACACATGGTTCCCTGAAATTTCACCCAAAACTTAAAAAAAAAAAAATATATATATATAGTATTAAAGGAAAATTTTAAACTACAAAATGATCACCTGCAGGAGAGAGATGTCATGCAAAATACCCTTAGACTTCTTATTCTAGAGAAACTTCAGGTGGAGTTTATAAGTCCCTCTCAACATATTATGATGTAAATCACACAGTTTCCCATAAGCATAAAGTACAAGATCTGAGAAGACAGCCAGGACTGCCTACGTGGTTTGAAGCTACTCCAGAAGCCTTTACTCCTGAATGAGGCTAATGACAGGACAGAAGTGACTCATTCATTGACACGGTAACCTTTACCTGGTGCAGACCAAGAGAAGCTGGACTGACATCACAAGAGTTGTTTGCTCATACATCACTGGCCTGTCATTACACTCTCCCTCTGATAGATTATTCCATTAAGTGGGCCAGAAATAGCATTGACGTCACAATTCACATCTGCTACTGTAATCACTCATCTATCTCCTATTTTCAGGTGAGACAGGAACCCCCAAAAATTATTCATGGTGCACAAAACATCACCAGTCATTTCACTCAACTTAAAGCTCTTCTGCGAACAGACAGTGGAATAGCATGCACACCAACCATCAATAGCTTCTGTCAGCTCAATGGAAAAATCAAATTCTCCAGCTGAACTGCAGGAGGAAGTTCACAGACTGCTAAATATGAAAGGAAAAGGTTGTAAAGCTTTTAGCACTGACCTAGTACAATCTCAGACCTCACACCATGGCATTATCACACCTGCGCGAGTGCACAATGGGAGGGGGAAGGCACGCAAGCTGAACGTGGATGGATGACAAGGGGTAAAATTTGAAGCAGAACAATTGTCCAGATGGTAACCAAACAGCAGAAACAACAACACAGGCACAGTTCAAAAGCCAGTATTTTCAGAGCAGTTCACTTGAAAGAGTACAAAACCTGTAATTCAATGAATATAGAAAAAAGTTATCTGCTTTTTAGGTGTCTTGAAGAGGAATAACTTATATATGTGCAAGGTATTTGACAGTTATAAGTCAAATATCTTCTTACCCTGAAGAGGCTTGCTTGGGCAGCTGAGACATTTTCAGGTCCAAGACGTTTTGTACAAATTCAAAACTGGCCAGTGATCTACTGGAATCACCCACACGGACTCTTCTCTGTCCACAGTTGCTGTCTGACTGTTATCTATTATTTTTATCTGCCTAAGATTAAAACCAAATAATGATAAAATAAGACTAGCACACTCATGTTTTTATCTTAGATAAAGGGCTATATTCGCTTGCACCTGTTGCTGAAGTATAGCATTGAAGGGCACAACTCAAGACACAACCTCTCCTCCATGATCCATATTCACTTATTTATTTCTCTGCTCTTCATTTTGATTGTTTTTTCAACATTCCATAGCCACAATCATTACGCTTCTTCAAGAATAAGCTTCCCAGGATTTATTCAGCATCTCTGCATGGAACTAGGCAGTGCTGGAACTATCAGTCACACATTTCTATACCCCATCCTACCTCCAATAAATCCTAGTAAGTACTCCAGTTTTAGGCATAGATGTATCAAAAGAATGGGACTATCTGAAATTCTTAACATTTGGGCATTTTGAATACATTTGACAGTGGATTCATTCCTCACATCCTGTGTGAAAAAAATTTGTACCCACAAAGAGGCACAGAGAAGAAAGGGAACACTTGATAAGACAGGATAATGGTGAGGACTTGAAATATTTAGAAATTTGCAAAGCATACGGGAAAGCATACATTCAATCCCCAATTTTATTTCATAGCAATTCCTCAGATCTTTGCATGCTATTGGGTTTCTTCCTCTGCAATCATATGCCTTCCAATGACATCCCTAGACAATATTTCTTCACAAGTGACAGACATTTCTGTGCTCTTTATACTGACCTCTCTGTGCCCACATGCATAACAATTAGGCCAGGATTACAAATTGTCTTTTTTTTTTTTTATATTTAAAACCTTTGCATCTGTGTCCTTTTGTGTTGATGATACCAAGAATTAGTTTGTTTTGTTTCTTTTTCTCCATGTAAAAAATACTATTTGCTCAAGTCAGTTAATGTTTTGTCTTTAAATGGGAATTATTGTGGTCTTTACCTCATTGGTACACCACAGGAAATTATTCATTTAGGTTTTACCTTGCTATATTGAGTCAAGTAACTATCCTGCCTTTTTAAAAGTAAAGTTACTAGAGCACTGATGAAAACTAATGTTTTTATTTGTCTCCAAGGTCACAATCTCCCAATTACAGAGCTGGCAAGGACATGCAGAAGATTTAAGTACCTATACCAACATCTGGTTTAATGGGTTTTGGGAGTGAAGAATTTGGAATCAACTTTCAGAGATCCCTTTGAAGTCTGTTTTTTTTATGGTCTAATTCTATAAAATTAATGATTTTGAATTTAAAATATATTTAAAAAGCATGAAAAAATGCACGAGCACATTCAATGTTCTTGGTAGATGATTGTATAGCCAAAAAGAAGCAGACATTCCTTATGTTTTGGTCCTTTGTTTGGTTTAAATTCACTATAAATTCCTTGGTTTTCTTATTTGAATGGCACTGGCAACTAAATGCTTAACACAATTACCCCTGTGTGGAGTTCTGTCTTATGTTTAATTAGCTCCTCACATGCAGAAATGGGTTGAAAAAACAGATGGTCTAACGACCCACAAGGAGAAATTACACTTGTATTGTTGTCTCTTACTCACTTATAAATGTCAACACGCCCCAAAGATCACTGCTTATTGTCTGATCTTGGCCTACTTTCCTGACTATTCTTGTTTCCAGCAAATTTTGGTCTTTCATGTGATTAAATGATGAACAAGAGAGTGCAAAAACGTTTATCTGGAGCAAATGAATGGAAAAGTGTGCACTATGCTCCTGTTTGTGGCTAACATATGCAAGCTGATGTATAAAAATAAATATAAAGACTGCATAGTTGATGATGCTTTGATACAGAGGACTCCATTAGTGCACTATCTCTGAAACACATTAAATTTTCCAGAGCCAAATAAATCAGGCCATTGCAGTTTAAGAGTCCTGTTTCGTTAATTGAAGAAAGATTCATTGTGCAGTTGTGCTCACAAGAGTGCAATAAAGCTGCAGTCCACCTAGGGTGTTTCTGCATAAGTTCCTGCATCCACTTGAAGAATTGTTATGGATGGAGAGTCACAGAGCATTCCTGCTTGTAATGTAGTTCTTTATTTATTAATTAGCTTTATTATCTATTTTCCAACAGTGGCATCAAAACAAATTAGTAATGATGCTGAAATTCACAAAAAATAGTGAATTCCAGCCAGAATAAAGTGCCTTACAGGGCACTTTCAGCAGAAAAGCTGTTTGTTTGAATCTCCTGAGTATTGGGGGAAATTTCTTATCATAAAATATCTCAAGTTAGAAGGAACCCATGAGGATTTTTCTGCTTTCCACATTTTCCTCTGGTATCAGTACAATCACTAAAACTGAAATTAAGCTTTTCAGATGGAAGGGAAATAAATTTTGGGGTTCTTTATCCTTTTTTTGGATGTTTAACATTATTTAAATGCCAAAGAGTTGAAAGAAAACATAAGTGGCAATGAAAAAAATAAACAACAGGTTCTGAAAAGTGTTCATTAAAGAATTTCAGCATGTAGATGTATAGATCATTTAAAGTCATTTTGGATTGAATTTTCTTGCTACTGCTTCATTAAGTTTCATCTGGGCATCCTTTGAGAATTCTGCAAATGTTGGGAATGGAAATCTCTCTCCAATTCAGATCCTAGATAGAATCTTCTTATTTATTGGGTATTCAAGTCCTAAACAGGAGCTGAACGTAACATTTATGAAGAAATTTCACAATTTTAGACTGCAAAATTTAACACATTGACCTTGAAATTGTGCATTAGTTAATTGTGAGAAAACAATGACATTTCTTTTGGCTCATACTAAACACTAAATCTTGGAATTCACACAGTCACATCTCTTTACGTCACAGGTATTCTGAGTGATCACAACAATAATTTTTCCATGTTCTTAATTATATTTAAATAAAAGGTGAACTCACTACACTCCTTGAAATGTGCTAGCTAAAGCATGAGGCTAAAAGACAAATTCCTGATTTCCATATTGGCAACTTCAGACATAAAATGATAGTGTGCTTCCAACAGCTTAAAAGATATGATCTATAAATAAAGCCTGAATTTAATAGTGGCAAAGTAGGCATTTTTTTTCCCTGAATTTGTTACTTGGGTTTTTGGGGTTTTGATGTGTGGTTTGTTGTTTTTTTGGGGGGAGTTGAGTTTTTTGTTTGTTTTTTTTTTTTGGGGGGGTTTTTTTTGTTTGGTTTTGTTGTTTTGTTTTTCTTTTTTTGTTTTTCTTTTTGTTTTTATAGGTTGAC
>JAXCLO010000129.1:70818545-70835775 GCA_035583995.1 Arremon aurantiirostris
CAGACTTGAAACTATTAATAGTTGCAGAAAAGACATTAACTCTACTGTGGAGAAAAAGGAGGAAGAGGTGTTCAGCAAGGATTCATAGGTCCATAGTGAGCATGGAAAACACCTTCTCAAAGAGCAGAGAATAATCACAATTTGTTCATCTACTGGAACAGGGAAAAGGTATTCTACCATATTATAATGGGCTAATGAGCTGTCTTGCAAATTATTGATCAAGAGAAACACAATCTGAGTATCATCCCAGCAAAGTGGGAGAAAAAATATTAGGATAAAGTTTTTTCCACCAAGAAGGTGCTTGGGTACTGACCAGGCTCCCCAGGGAATGGGTACAGCTCTGAGGCTGCCAGAGCTCCAGAAGCCTTTGGACACCACTCTCAGGGATGCACAGGGTGGGACTGTTGGAGTGTCCGTGCAGGGCTGGGAGTTGGACTTGATCATTCTTTTAGTCCCTTCCCACTCAGGATATTCTTCGCTTCTCTGATTATATGAACATTTGTTCATCAAAAGGATTGAAAAGCTTTAAACGGGTTGCTCAGGGAAGTGATAGAATCATCATTGGAAATGTTCAAAATTGGGGTGTGGGACTTGGGGATATGGTTTGGTGGTGAACACAGTGGTGCTGGTTTATTGGTTGGACTCAATGATCTTAGAGGTGTTTTTTAATCTTAACAATCCTATGATTAGGTGATTCTAGCCATGAGCCATGTATTAGAATTGCAGGACTAGTGAGCTGGCTAAGCATTATTTCTTTCTGTTGCTATTTTCTCAAGGAGAAC
This sequence comes from Arremon aurantiirostris, assembly GCA_035583995.1. Classification (NCBI taxonomy): domain Eukaryota; kingdom Metazoa; phylum Chordata; class Aves; order Passeriformes; family Passerellidae; genus Arremon; species Arremon aurantiirostris. Next base: position 70,819,328 of record JAXCLO010000129.1, read on the forward strand.
ACAAAATAATATATTTAGTGGGGAGGGACAATAGTCATGCTTATTGCATTCTATTTTAATAAAGAAATTATATTAATACTTAGGATCAAATCCAAAATCCAGATTTTGTAAGAAGCAGAAATTAGAATATATACTATTCTACTTTTTGCCAGCCATTGTCTCTGACTGAGACAGACAAATATTTCTTCATAAAAATATAAACACAACAAATGTGCTTCAAAAAGGCAGCAATACTTACCACGTATCCAACAGAGAAGGGAACTTTAACTTTTTAAAAGAGAACATTACTACAGGAAGAATTAAGAAGACAGTACTTTGTGTAGTCACAAGAAAACTTTGCTTCATAAGCTTAAAAGTAGAATTGATTTCATATTTTATACCAGAAAAAACCAAAACTTTGCATAAAACTTTATTAAAAGTCTTTATAAAATGTGTCCCAAAGTTGCTTGGCCTTTGCCCCCCACAATTTTATTCTTTATGACTGAATAACCAATGATGTAATTTAAAGAGCTCAGGGAAGGAAGAAACGGATGAGCAATGTGATTATGAAGGAAATATATGCCAGGCAAATTTCTGAGTTCTCCTTGAATCGCTTCACCACATTATTCAGGGTTTCTTCTTCTACTTTGTGCATGTCTTTGGTTCATAATATATACAGTTTTTTTAACTCTTATACACTTATTCTGCTGCTTGATGACAGTGAGAAAACCTATTAAAAGACTTCTTGCCAACAGAAGTGAGCTGTGTTCATAGGGATAATCAAGGAACATATTCCCTGTGAGAAAAGTGTCTCATTTAACTTTCAAATAGGTAGCATGTAATTTGACAGGTTCATTTGGCACAAATTTGGAAAGGATTTCTCATGTTGTCCAAGATTTACATGATGTTCCGAGAATATATTTTCAGAAAAGCCTTTTTTAATGCTACATCTTCAAGCCTTTGTAGCATTTTGTTGAATTATTCCTTTACCATTAGGAGTAGATGGGTGATGTAAATTGCCTTAAATTTGACTACACTTTAGGACCATGTTGGAGCCCCTAATGCACTACTAGCTATTCTAACTAAGCAGTAGATCAATACAGCTGATTAGGTAGATCACAGTAATGGAAAATCTGAACTGTAAAAAGACCCCACAAAATCTTCCCTTTGTTGAGGCAGCTTCTGTGTGTCAGGCACAATCTACCAACTGAATTGACAGAAAATTGAATAGCCCTCAAAATTCTAAAGGAAATTTCCTGAATTAGTAGAAGAATGAATAGGCCCAAAACTTCCACATGAAATCCAGGCAAATTAACTTCAAATAAGTAAAAATGTCTTCCTAAAATCCTCCATGTGATAAAGAAAAAGGTTAAGATCCACATATTTCCCTGTTTGCTAATCTTGACGTCTGCTTCCACATTAACAAAGGAATTGTAGAAACTCCTCCCTGAAGGAAGGTCATAACTTTTCCAGCTAATTGTATTTAAACCTCGTATACAGTAACTGACAGATTAAGATTTCTTCTGCTGTGACAAGTCAGCTGGATTACAGTATTTTGTACCAAGGACTACACCAAAGATCAAGGATGCAAAGACTGAAGACAGCAATAGCTGCTTCAGTAATTCCATTATGATGTTTTTCTAGATTCTGGAAACCTTGAATACACAGAAACATTTAATAAATCTCAAATTTATCTACAATTTTCCAGCTACTTCTATAGCTTTTGAATTTTCCATAAACATTGTTGACCAGCAGATCAATCATAACTCAAGAGATTACTTGTATTTAACTTGTGATATTACTTTCGGAAGTTTTGCACAATTAAACATTTATTTAATTTTGGATATCAGACCTACAAATAAAAATGAGAAAACAGAATTTGTTTTCATACCTATAGCCTGTATAATGACATATTTACTTTCTTCTATGAATTTGGATTATAGCCAGGATTTTCTCTGTTTTTTTCTGCTTTATTCAAGTTCTTCCCAGAGAATCTATAAAACATACATTAATAATAGAAGGTTATTTTTCATATTGTTTTATGGGTGTTGTTGAGACTCATGTTTCTAATGCTGAAATGTTTAATTTTGCACTGCCTTAATTCTGCACTGTCATTGTGTACTGCAGTTCATGTGATTGTGACTGCAGGAGAAGAGAGGATTTACATCTGTATTTTCCACATAATTGATTTTTTTTCTGTGATTTTGTTGTTTCCAGCAATGCTGACATCGCAAAGGTAAGAAATAGTTAAAAATTCCCCTGGTGATTCACAAAGAATGAGAATGTGAAACAGGCTCTTGCCTTTCAGTGAAACACACCTCAGAGCTTCAAAGGCAGGGTCCTGAACAAAGGACCACCTGGGTTTTATTGAGCAGTCTGGGGTTTTCCTGCTGAGTGTCAGCTCCTGCTGTGTCCCCTGTCACCTGCCTGGCACCACAGGTCCCCTGCCCTGTGTGATGCAAGGATCAGAGCCAGTTCAGCATCTCGAGCCTGCAAGGGGGAGATCAACACCTCTGACCCAAGAAACCCCCAACTCAAAAGAGGAAGATTGAGCATGCAGAGTAATCAGCATGAGAAGAGAGAACTGTTAATCAGTAGAAAGTAGAATATTAATTAATAAGAGAACCAGGTAACTTGTAGCCCCTGAACTCTGATTTCTGTGTTTGCTGAAATGCATGCAAGTGTAAAGTTTTGACAAACAGTGTGCTTCATTTGTGAAAACCTACACCTTGTACCCTGAGGAGAATGTCTCCTTTCTTTACTTGGCCCTGTGTCTGTGTTTAGACACTCCTTAAACTGGTAAATCCAGAGCCTGATTAGGTAATTAGAAATATCCACACCTCACTGAAGTGCATTGCAGGAGTTTCCTGTTCAATGGGGTTATTATTTCAGATAGCAACATCCATTTTAATATTTAAGCTACTTGATAATTCTGAAATGTGTAATCTCTTTTTCTGAGATCTCTACAGTTGCCTTCAGAGACACTTCTGCAGTTGATATGCACATGAATCCAGCCCATAGGGCATGATACCTCAGACAGATCATCAGATTGTTGGTCTCCTTTCTTATTGTTCTAGTAAGAATTAAAAATGTGAACTAAAGAATCTCCACCAGGACACTGCCACGAGGCTTTCATGCATTCAGAAGACTGAAAGAAGGGTGTCGCAGTCCTGGAGACCAGATACTCTTGCTGCACACATTTTAGAGGATCTTTACTGTGGAATAAACGCTGTCCAATGTAAGGCCCTGGATGTCTATGTGCAGCTGAAAAGAGTTAGGTCAACACTTTTTTTGTTTTTCACACATTAAATTACTTCCCATCAAAAGTCTAATTACTGAACAACCCCAATGTTCCTTCCAAAAGTCTTCAACCTCCCAACACTTGTTTCAAGTAATGACCACCAAATATGGACACAAACATTTCTTTCCTTTTCTAACAGTTCACTTTCCAGGCTCTTTTAGAATGAGCTTTGTCTTTTATTTCCACATTTTATAAGCCACTGTGCTCTGTGTAATCCATGTGGATGAAGTCCTTTAGCATGGGGATTCCCTGGCTTTTTTAATCCTTGTGGGTTTTTAACTGAACACAATACAAAAGGGATGAGCCCTGAACATATCTTAGTTACATATCAGAAAAACATGCAAAAGTATTTTTTTACCATGGGAAAAAAATACATGTACATGACCATGGGCTCTGGAAAATCTGTATACAGCCTGAGGAATCTGTTCTCATGCATCCATCTCACAGTCTAGACACACTTAAGAGTAAAATCTCACTGTTATTAGAAGTTTTACAACTTTAAAATTGTCAAAATCTTAACTTTGAGGCAATAGAAATTCAGAATAACATTGTGTAGCTTGAGACTGTGCTAGGTTTCAGTGCACATATCTCTGCTTCACAGTGCAATAAAGTAACGTGAAGATGAGTTTATTATATTGCAGGAGGGACCCATCTTTCTAGTGTTTCCACCTGCAATAGGAATAATAGCCAATTAATATTTTATAAAACCTTGTGGAGCATGTAAAGCAGCAGTTACTGTATCTGTAATAACTGGTCTATGAATATGTATGCTAGAATTCTCAACTTAGCTGTATACATGAAAGACTTGATCAAGATATATTAGGATAGGAATGAGGTGGGATACAGGGCCTTTGAAAACTAAATTTAATGGCATTTTCACAGGAAATATTCATTCAACTGTAAAAATAAGGTGTGATAATGGAATTTTTGTATGGAAAAGAAAGCACTTGAGAATTTCCTTTGAGACTCAATATTCAGTTAAGGGTTTTTAACACAAAATGATCAGGACCTGTGGACTTATGTGAAAAACACTGACACGATCATTGTATCCTTTTTCCTTTCCTTTTTTTAATCATGTTCTGCTGACAGATGATAATTACTTATGTCTAGCAATTCTTAGTTCCAATGGTATTCACTAAAATTACAGCAGCATTAATGGGAAGAAATGTAATAAAACTCCTTTCTCAAGATCCACATGAGAGAGTAATGAAGTCCTGTTAGGTGGGGAACAGATGGTTGAAACTTCTATCCCAACATGTTATGGATGAGCTCATGGGCAATTTTTGCCTGGTGATGGAGGGTCCATTCCCAAAAAAACTTTAAACATAAGTAAAAATCTTATTTTGAGATGATCACAAACAGTGCATACCCCAGCACAAAAGAAACCATGAACAGAAAACCATGTTGGAGCTGCATTCTACACTCACCTGTGTGGTCCCCACCAGCTAGAAACTACTAGCACTGCCAACAGTTCTTACATTGAATGCTTTGACTTTTTCTATCTCTTAAAATACAGAAAACATTCACTTCTTCTGCTTTTTAGCTGACACTTATGACATTCATGTACATTAGAGATTTCCCCAAGTTTGAATACGAGCCTCTATTTGTCTGCAGTATTGTGTGGGATCCTACCAACTTGTCTCTATGCTGAAATAAAGGATAAAGGGATCATGGAAGCACTGGCCACCAGGATCAAAGGATGCTGATGTGGTGTCATGGTGTAAGCTCAGCTGGCAACTCACTCAGCCTCTCTTTCCCCCACACCCCAGTGAATGGGGAGGAGAATCAAAAGTAAAAGTTGTAAGTCAAGAACAGTTAAATAACTGACAAAAAAAGCAAAATTTAATAATAATAGTAAATAATAATGATGACAACAAAAAGGGAAAAAACAACTGATACACAATACAATTGCTCACCACCTGCTGACTGATGCTAGATGCCATCCCAAGTCCAAACAGAGGATAGCATTTATTTCTTTGTGTTTTTATACACTGAGAACTCACTAGATCCTTTAGGGTAGTCAGAAGCTGGTCTGAATAGTGTTCCTAGCAGAATTAAGCTACCATAAAGGTAGTTTAGGATCCTACAACGTTTAATCCACTATGCTGTGATAGGGCAGGTATGTGAGGGTGTTGAATCCCTGGCACAGGCTGCCCAGAGCAGTTGTGTCTGCCTCATCCCTGGAGTGTTCACAGCCAGGTCGGATGGGACTTGGAGTGACCTTGGGTAGTGGAAAGTGTCCCTGCCCATGGCAGGGGCTTGGAACAGGATGGTCTTTAAGATCCCTTCCACCCCAAACCATTTTGTGATTCTGTGAGATTCTGTGAGATTCTGTGGTCCTGTGATTCTGTGATTCTCGGTTTGAACCCCACAGCACAATGAATACAAGAGGCTGCAGCACCATCTTGACCAGCAAAGCCATCAAGTAGCAGACAAAACTTCATTTAATTTACCATATCAAAGTGAAATACGACTCTGTTTTAAGACAAGATTTTCTGATGCTTTATCTGAAACCGCCATATAAAAGAAAACATCGGCATTGGGCTAAGGATTAGAATCATATGATTGCTAATAAAAAATACATACTGAACTATCAAGCTTGTGCAAATTAAAGTTTTTTTTCTCTCTTTCTTAACACAGGATATAATATTCTATTTCATCAAGTGATTCTATCAGAATATTAAATTTTTCCATTAGCAGGATTAGAATAGGTCTTAATATTAAACTATGTACGTCAGTTCAATTAAACAAGATAGGTCCCCTCGCCCTGTTACCATGCTGGTATTATTCCAGCTAAAAACCTTTTCCTTACATTCAACAGGGATTTGAGCAGACCACAGCTCTGAGTATTAGGAGCTGTCCTGGGTAACTGCTGGTAATGAAGAGCAACAACTGGGACGTAAATCCCTGCCATGAAATAACCTTAAACAAAACCAACGTTTTTATTTTTTATGGAGAAAACTACATGAAATGCCAAGCATGTGGATTTAATGAATATGACTTTATAAAACTATAAACAAGATGGGGTTTATATTTCTTTTCCCATTTTTTTTAACAGCACAGTGGAAACAAATTAAATTTGCTCTGAGATGCACTACTTAGAACTATCATCTGTGTTGTAAACATCTCCTCTGTAATCAGAAATTCAATATTACAGACCACAAAGCCCACTGAGGTGTTAAGCTGAAAGGTAGGAGGGAAGCAGGGTGAGCCTTTTCTGGGGAAAACATATGGGTTTTTTTCCCAATTGAAAAGCCTTAAATGAGATTCAATTAGTTGGTGACTGGAAAATGATGCTTAATGTCCAATTAGAAAATTTGCTTATTAGAGTAATGATAACTCTTCAGCCCAGGGGTGGACACGCCATTTTGCAGGTAGTTCAGGCACCATATTTTTATTCTTTATATTACTTTATATTGTTAAGGCATACATTAGCATGAATGGCCAAGCAAAAATCTGTGCTAACACAGCCTTCATTAAAACACCTTTTGATGTATTAGAAGCATTCTCTGTCCTTTCACTGAAACCTTTAAAGGGAGGTTTTAGTAATGAGAGAGTAAACAAAACATATTAATGCTAGAAGCTGCTAACTTAACAAAACAAGTCCAAGCTGTAATTCTGTCTGTTATCCAGGTACATGGATATAAGTAATAGAGTGGGATGACCACTGTGTTATCCAAGCCAAAGGGCTGGTTTTGTCTAAGTCAAGATTCATGCACAGAGTTGCTTAGTAATTTACATTTCTGAGGGAGTTCAGGCCATAAAAATTGGAAGAAAATTGATTAGAGTTGTGGTAGAAGGCTGTGAATAGGTTGCTACTTTGTTTAACAGAGGTTAAGGCATGAAATGGACAGGAGCAAAAAATTATTTGTTGGATATAAGCACCATGAGACACCTTGGAAGGAAAAAAACTCAAGGTTAGATCTTCAGCTAATGTGGAAAGTAACAATGACATGTTTGTTCTCCAGGAACAGAGCTGGTACCAAGAAGTAATTGTACATTCCTATCCATAGAAAACCTCATGGAATTATAAAAAAAAAATGAAATGGTGTTCTGTTTGTGAAGGTTTCAGGGAGTAAATTATAAGTTTTGGTGCGTACAAAGGTTAATGACAATTATGTGAATTGTCATTAAGTGAATTGTCATTGACAATAATTGTCATCAATACTATCAATGAAGATCTGGGAGTCTTTGGGCAGGAAGAAAATATTCTGAGGTAGCCACATGATATTTATCACTTCCTTTCTCCCTCTTAGCAGTGGCTACATGTTGTCTTGTGACTGGTATGGCCTAGGGACTGTGTTGGGACTGTGCAACTGTTGTGTCCCTGTCTTTGTAAGAAGGCTGGAGGAACACACTGATTCAGGGTGACCTGACAAGGAATGAATCTGCTCTGTCTGGCACTTGTAAAATCACATTAATATAATTACTGGAGGTTTAAAGGGGTACAGGGTGATGAAAGACCTTGGCCCAGGGTCTCTGTGAATTCACTCTGCTCTCAGCAGCTTCATATCAAACTCCAGGCTGCGATGAGTTACCAGAGAGATGCTGTTAATTTACAGGCAGAAGAGGACCCACATGCTAAAATTTTATTATGATTTTTTAAATTGAAATCTGCTTGAAATCAAAGAGTACATTTTCTCTTTACCTAAGTGAAGGCAGTATTTCACCCCTGGCACAATTTTTAAAGGCTGATCTCACAAGTCTTTGAGGGAACTTGCCTTTGAAAAAAAATCTAAGTATAATACTCTGATTGCAGTGAAGATTTTGTATATTTCTGTAGCTAAAATACGAAAAATTCTTGTACATATTTTTAAATCTCATAATTTAAAAACTTTATAGCCAGGACTCATAGTTTTTCAATGTTTTGACTGCCGATATTAAACAATGTAACTGCAAAGTACTGGAATAGATCAGCTTCCTAAAACATATTAATGTAATAAGCAATCAGCTTAAAATTGTTTGAAATAAACATGTCTACTTACTTAAATAAAGTCAGTTCATTTTCCTTCCCTTTGGTATGACTTACACCCTTTCCTGAGCACTTTAATCTTTTAGCATAATTAAAACCCACTAAACACTACTTCAGTTCATCATCCCCAACATCACTAATGGATCCTTCCTGCTCTCAGTGATCTGATGATTACGGGTAATATTTCTCTACAGAGAAGTCATTCATATCAGAAGCACATCCCAGAGTAAATTTAATTTGTAACTTATGTGCTGTAAATATAAACATCGCAGTGAAAAGGTTTGTCTTGTTTATGCTTTTATGTAGGCATATTCATTAAACCAGTATTTTTTATGGTTTATGACATTTATTCAAAATTGAAATGTCACACAGTCAGTTTGGTCTATATGACTACAGAGACTTGCTTGCTGGTTTTCCTTTTCATTATTACCCATTATCCTGATGTCTCTACTCCATCATGCTTGCAAAAAGTGTATAGCACTTACAACTTCTTGTGTTTTGTGCCTTTAATGGAAGGGAATATTTGGCTCCTACAGGAAAGGCATTTTATGGTGCTTCTGGGAACAGCTGGGATACACGACCTAGGCTGTCAAATGAGATGCATCTTCCTTCTGTTGTTCAGCTGCTGTTAAGGGTGTGTCTGGCTAGCAAGAGACATTTCTTTTGGCTACAGGAAAAAGTACAGATGGATTTGGGAATGTGGCACTGTGTAAGCTTGAGGCTGAGATGTGCCTTTGAACTGTAGTCCAGCAACAGTGTAGTCCAGCTGTAGTACCATGTGATGATGAACAGTTCTCTTCATGAGAGAGCAGGGAGATTCCTATAGCACCAGGGAACTTCCAGAGACAAAGGTTTTGTCATGCCCCCTTATGGCAGAGACAACTCAGCACTTCCATGGCCTCTGTTTTGTTGGAACTGAGCTGAGAAGTACACATCAGTCCTCGGAGGAACCCTTAAATTAGCCAGAAAGCTTTTATTATGCTTTCTTCTTAGTGGATTATTTCAAGAAAAATTCACACTTCTGTGCATTAGCCTTCTGCTGAGAGCACAGCACTGAGAATGTTTTGTTTTCACCCAGATATACTGATTTCAAGAACAGTCAAGACCTGCTCATGGGTGAACACCTCTGACTCAATGCCTTGAGGAAAGAATGCCTTGAAAGAAATCAAGAAAGAGGAAAGAGCAAGAATGAAATCAAATAAATAGGCACCTGCCTGAGATGTAGGAGTCCCAAATCCAGTGTAGAGATATGAATAAGACAAAACAGAGCCTGGGACACAAAGCTAGGAAAGTATTGTCCAAACAGCAGTGAAGAGCCAGAGAAATCAGTTTTCTGCTTTGTCTTCCAAGAATCAGCACTGGTACTTCCACTGTCTTTATATTAAAAAAATAATAATAATAACAATAATAATAATGATAATAATAGTATTAGTAGTTGATTCTTGGAAATAAAACACAATAATGTTGAATGAAAGTCTTCACACCTCCTGGTGAATGGATAGATCAATGGATGTGAGAATTGGAAATATCTGGGTTTGTTTCTTCCAATAAAACTTCAGGTTTTTTTTTCTACCTACTCTATGTTTGCAACCTTGTTTCACTTTAATGTGATTTTGCAACATTTCCAGGCCTCCATGAAGTTTCCTGAATGATTTTCCTTTATAAAGGTTTAATCCCATGTCTTTGCTCTCAGCATTTTTAATAGTGTTCAGCAATTAGGAAGAGAAATAAAAGTAAAAATCAGAAGCATCTATCAAAGTGTATATTATATACATTCTCATTCATTACTGCAGGAGAAGTGCTACAATTGATATTAAAAAATGTGAAAGCCAAAGATAAAGATGAGGTGGCTGAATTCAAGACTGATAGCATCCTACAGAAATTGAGAAGATCCTACAGTAGTTCATGGTTGTTTAAGTCACCCTGAGCTGTGTCTCTCCTACAGTGTCTAAGTGATTCAGGCATCACATTTTATAGAACATTTGCCTATTTTTCAATTCAAATTCTACATTTATTATTAATAGCTTAATGCTTGAATTCATATTCAGACAGAAACACTGTACATTCTGGAGGAGTTATGACTCCCACTGAAGTTCATGGAAAATATCCCATGGATGTTGATAGGAAGCAAGGTTTCACCTTTCATATGAAGGCAAGATCTAACAAGCAATTGTTTTCATGTATTTTATAAAAATAAGGAATCATATAACATACACATAGGGTTTGCTAATGTCTCCAGAGATACCTTAGTGGACTTTTGCTGTTGAAATTGATATATTGTGAGCTTGATAAAGATTTTAACTATGTTAGACTTAATTCCTGAGTAATATGAAACTTGTTGATTTTAATCAGAGAACAGCTGTGGCACCAAAATTAAGTAAATTCAAGTTAGAAATACTTCCCTTCATCATATATTGATGAAAGTCTACAAAGTGCTGAGCTATAGTAAGGTAGCCAAGACTAGTTTAAGTTGCCGTAGAAAGAGATAAAGATTTTTTTTTTTTTATGTGCAATGAGCCACTTTTGAACACTTTGAGACTAGAAATACATTGATAAATTGCAATGGGTCTGGAAAGGGCCAACAAAATATTTGGGTCCAGAGCATTTTCCCTGTGAGAATTTGGGGGAACTGACCATGAGCAGAAACGGCTTAGAGAGCATCCTTTCCATATCTGCAAGGAGTTTCTGAGTAGGTGGAAAGTATTTAATGAGGTTGGTGGCAGGAGGAAAAAAGAAAATGGTTGAAAATTAGAATGAGAATAGTTACAATTTGACATAAAGAAATATTTTTCAAGGCAAGAATATTCAGGCATTAGAACAGGTTGCCTAAGAAAGCATTGAAATCTTTCACCCAGGAAGACACTGAACTGGTGAAAGCTGACAGGAACTTTGTCTGAATTCAGGGCAATCCTACCTCAAGCAGAAGATTGGAATAGAAACCTGCTAAGGTTCAAACATGAATCATTCTATTATATTAAGCTGGGAAAAATGGACTGCTAGAAGCAGTAAGAAATGTTCTACTTCTGTTTGTGACTCTTTCTCAAAATTTGAAACAACATTTCATTTCTAGAATCTCAGATTGGTAAGGAAAGAGGGCAAAAGAGATTTTTTAAATTCATTCTAGGGTGTGTCCCTCACTGATGATGACTTGGTATAATGAAACCCTGGAGGGCTGCCATACTATACAACTACAGTTTTGTCAAGATTCTGCAATCCTACACACAAATACAAATGAAGATTACAAGTTTCCTGGTTCTTGATTATGAAACCCATTTTTTCTCTGAAAACTGCAATTTTTAGTTAAAAGTTAAGTGGGTATGATGGAGAATTTGTTAAGGAATTGTTATATACATTATTGTTCTGCATTTCTCTGATTGCTCTTGTTTAATACAGGACAGATTATTTTTATTCTCTGAAATAACATGGTAATTGAAAATAGCAAGTTCACCATTTACAAATATCCAGTAGAAATCAAATAATTTGTACTTCATAAAAATTTCCTCTTGCCATGTCCATAATCATCAAATTGAGAGATAACTGGGATTGTTCAGAAGAGAAGATTATTGACAAGTCTTCATGGGAGACCTTAGAGCTCCTTCTAGTACCTAAAGAGACTTCAGGAAAGCTGGAGAGGGGCTTTGGGAAAGGGTCTGGAGTTACAGGACAAGGGGGAATGGCTTCCCACTGCCAGAGGGCAGGGTTCGATGGGATATATTGGAGGGAATTCTTGGCTGTGAGGGTGGTGAGGCCCTGCACAGGTTTCCCAGAGAAGCTGTGGCTGGCTGCCCAACACCTGGCACTGTCCCAGGCCAGGTTGGATGAGCCTGGGAGTAACCTGGGCTAGTGAAAGACGTCCTGCATGTGGTAGGGAGTCAAAATTTGATTATTTGTAAGGTCCCTCCAAACCAAAACAGCTGTGACTTCAACAGTAGGTATTGATCAACTTGGGTATTCTCATTAAGTAAATAAAATCAGAATTTTGTTATGCTACAACCTGCTTCTATTACTCTGTATAAAGCTGAATTTTCTTGCTTCTCCACTCTCTTTCCTTCCACAGCGTCTAATAAAAAAAAGGAAAGAAGGAAAGAAAAAAAGTTAATTAAATTCAGATGGAGTGTGTCAAGCATTGTCAAGATTTCAATGGCTACTTTAATCAGAAGTAAAACCCATATTGATTAAGATTCATAGTAATTAAAAGTCTTTAAAAAAAAGTTTTGGTAAGAAAAATTGTACTACATTTCTAAACCTCCATCAATTTGTCAAGTACAAAATGTCAAAGCTGATGAATATACGTAATTGACATTAGCACTAACTTAGAGTAGAACACCAGAGAAAATAAGCAGAAATTTAACTACCATTTTCTCTTCTTCCTTTGATGCTTTGATAGATGGATAAAGCAGCTCTAGGTAAGGCCACTTATAACGCCTCCTGTCAGGGAATTTTGGAATTCATTACATAGTAAAACAGTCATTAAGACAAAGGATTCTGGTCAAGTTATTTCTCTGTGGCACTAATGAGGATGTCTACATGCTCTCCATCATGACTTGTTATGTCTTTTCATTATTAGCACCCAGTTAGCAGGTAAGAAAACTGAAGTACACCAGGGTGACATGACTTGTCCAAGGTCTCACATGTCATTGACCACATAAAGACTTTAGACCTGCTAACTCCTAGCTCTGGTCTATCTGCAAGGCTGCTGCTAATGCTGTTTAACCTTATTTTGTCCAATGTGGATATCATCCTATTTTTCCATGACTTTTCTTTAATGGCAAAATATTTGCATCCAAATAATGCCCCTTAAAAGCATGTATGTCACCTTCACTGACAGCTAAGTAAGAGTAAATTGAATTAAATAAAAAAAAATTCTAGTCCTTGGTGAAGTTGATTATTGGTGTGTTGTAAAAGTAATTACAGCAATACTTTGAAACAACATGCCATTCCATAAGGATCATTGTCAGTTCTTACTTTTTAGAAGGAAGATAAAGTGAGTATGTGTGGATGTTCTTTAAAAAGTGCATTTTAGAAGGAAAGCTCTAGATGAAGACAATATAAACAAGAAGAAAAATTGATAACCAGGAACTTAGCTGTATGAATTTCCTTGAAGCTTCCAGCTATATTTTGTATTCCTCATATATCATCAGTTTCTTGTGCTATCTTCACTTCTGTAAAGACGAAGCCGTTTGGACTGTAATCCTAGGCATAGAAAACAAAGTGTTCTCACTGGAGCTAGAGGTTGGTTTTGTCACTGCAAGATAAAGAAAGGAATCCACTTCCATCAAGCAATAATAGAGATTTACAGAAATTCCAGCAGTTATAGAAAGCTAATACAGTGAAATGCAACATTTAACTTAGACTTACCAGCAGTGGCTCTGGCTGTAGGCATATTAGTTACTGAGCTAATTTACACCATCAGTTTGCTGTTGCAAGGAGCTCCAGAGACACATGTAACAACTTCTTTCTTTACCTCCTCTTTGCCTCTGGAAATACCTCCCATTTTGTCCCCAGTGAAGAGATACTTGAGCAGAAATTAGTCCTCTCTTTGAGTGCTTCAGTCCCTCACATGCACTCGCAAAATGTTTGTTGAGTTGCACACCCATATCTGCCTTCTTTTCACAGCTCCTGCACCTTCATCAGCTAATGTCCTGTGATCATTTTAAAAGTCATCTAGTCTAAAACACAATTTTACTTAAGTGCATTATTTCATTTTTACCATTCAGTGTTTGGATAGGTCCACACTGGGTGTGTTGCACATGCTTATGGGTGCAGCGCAGAAAAGGAAGGAAGGAAGGACTGAAGAAATTTGATGGGAGTCTCCTTGTCTGAAGATAGGTGATAAAATAACTTATTCTTGAACTTGGATAATAGTATCATAACATCATATAGGCTAGGAAGATCCTCTAAGATTATTGAGTCCAATGATTGAGCACTGCCCAGGCCCACCGCTAATCCGTGTCTCTGAGTGTTACAGCTGCATGTCTTTTAAATCCCTCTAGGGATGACGACTCTGCAGCCTCCCTGGGAAACCAGCTTCAGGTTGTGACAGCTCTTTTTTCCCCCTCTAATAGCAATTCTAAGCCTCCCCTGTGCAACTTGAGATGAATGCCAGCCTGGGTGTGGAGCATGGGTGAAAATCCCCGAGGATTTATGTTTGGCGGTTTTCCACTGGTGCTGCAAAGAGCATATAGTTATTAACACTCTGCAGTGGACGCAGAAGGAGGGATAGGCAAGAAAGTGAATAGAAAAGAAGATGGGGAAATAAAATCAAACAAAAGCAAATGGCTGCTGAATTTTAAAGTACATTTCAGCATTAACTTGTATAGCTCAACACCAGGAGGAAAAGCAAAAGTGTTCAGCAAACTCAAGCAGAAAAGTAGAACAAATCTTGAGTCAGATTGATGATACCTCAGCAACTGTATTTCAAAGGGATTTAGATGGTTATACCCTACATTACACAGAAAGTGTGATAACTGTGCAAGTAAATGTTAATTTCCATGGAAATTACAACAATAAAGCACTTTGAGGTACTATCTTTCATGCAGCAAAGGTCCCAGGGTACTTTACTATTCAAAACAATTTAAAACAGCGACAGACAACGTTTTCTGTGTTTGATTTAAAATCAGCAATGAAAACCAGCTTTTGCATTTCTAAAAATGATAAATATTCTGCATTCAGAGACAAAACTTTTTCTATACTGCCTCTGATTACACAGTGACCTGAACTCTGTACATTTAGTCTGCTTCTCAGCTTGCTGGTGCTGCTGGATGGACCTTCCATCTGTTAGTGAACATCAAGCCTCCCAAAGGCAACAGATTTACAGCACAGAAAATTTACAAAATGGTACTTAAAGTTCACTCTTCCTTTGTGTCTCGATCCATTAGTGGAGAAGCAAATGTCTTCCAAAACAACACTTTAACTGCAAACAGCACCAGACACTGTCTTGGGGATATCAGTCCTCATTCTGCAACGCTCCAGAACTCAGGTGTCAGGAATGATGCTTACTTGCTCTTTTTTTTTTTTTTTCTTTCCATAATCCTCATGTTAAGTACCTCTTCTGTTTAAATGTCTGTATTGCAATAATTCTTCATAAAAAATGCCTCAGTAGATCCAGACTGTAGCAAATGCATCTTAATTCCTCATCCATTGAGAAAGCCCAAACTTCTTTTCTGTCTTCTTTTTGGGTATGTTCACATTGCCTTCTTTCTTTCATGTTGAAATTTTCATGATTCCAGACAGGTGACTTTGAAGGGCTGAGTAACATCTAGATGCTCTTTTGCTTACTTTTCTTTATTACATTGATGTCACATTTCATTAGCTGAAGATCTTCAGGATTTTTCATTACATTGATATCACGTTTTATTAGCTGCAGATCTTGTCTAAAACCTTTTTCACACTAGTTTTTTTGTAAATGTAAATCCTCCATAAATGCTCTGGAATTAATTCTGATTAAATTTTATCCAAATTTAAGACAGAAAAAAATAGGTAGCCTGATGGAATTTTCTCAAAACTGCTTACTTGGCATTAGCTGTAATTTATTTGCATACCAGTGTTTGAAGGGCTTTTTGCTATTTCCTAGCTATTTTTTCTGAGAGGAATCATTTGCCATGAAAAGGCATTCAAAATTAACTGGAATTTGAGAATTTTAATACAGATTATATGGCTAACATAATGACACATTTTGTACTTTTGAGAAAGATGCTTTTTATTCTGTAGATGACTTAAACCAGCATGATTCAATTGCTGGCACAAGGACTGGGTGTGATCCATGGGTCCTTTTTATTTGAGTGATTATCGCATCCTATTGTTCCTTGGCAAAAAAATATTTTATGGAACACCTTGACTGTGATTCAATACACTAAAGTTGTATCAGTTGGATGATAAAATACACAGGACAAACAAAGGATGAGACTCAACCAGCATGGGTTTAGAAAAAGCAGGTCATGCCTGAGCGGCCTGGTCTGTGCTGGGCAGTGACCTGCCTGCTGGGTGAGGGACAGGCTGTGACTGTGCCTGCACTCCAGCAAAGCCTTTGGCTCCATCTCCCACGGCATCTCCTGGAAAAGCTGCATGGCCTGGGCAGGTTCATCCTCTCTGGGCCAGGAACTGGGGGCAGGTTCATCCTCTCTGGGCTGGGAACTGGGGGCAGGTTCATACTCTCTGGGCCGGGAACTGGGGGCATGTTCATCCTCTCCGGGCTGG
>JAXCLO010000129.1:70843793-70865077 GCA_035583995.1 Arremon aurantiirostris
AGTATAGTTTTAATATAATATATATCATAAAATAATAAATCAAGCCTTCTGAAACATGGAGTCAGATCCTCATCTCTCAGATCCTCATCCAAGAACCCCTGTGAACACTGTCACAGGTAAAAAACATACCTGCGTTTTCAACTGCCAGATTTGCAAATCAGAAGGTGAAAATGTCTGAATTTTGTACTTTCTTAACAATGATTACATCTGCCACTATTCCATGGCAAAACATTCCCTTCACTTGGTGGTATCAGTAGCACTCCTCTAATCCTCAAGGGGCTGGCACAGATAAAATCCTACTGTCCTACTCTCAACCATGTCCTATTGGACTGATCTTACAAGGTCTCTGCAAAACAGACATCCCTTACTAGGGAGCACCTTCAAAGTTGCAACATTCCCACATCACTACTGAAAAGTTACTGGCTCTCAGTGACTGATCTTGAGGAAAAGAGCCATTTTATGATTATATGAAAAGAGCAGAGGACCTTTCTGGGCAGGTGAATGAAAGTGTAATTGGAAATCTGGACTCATGGAGTTGTTTGGGTCCAAATGGACCTCAAAGATCATCTCGTTTCAACCCCATTCCATAGACAGAGGCACTTTTCACTAGGCCAGATTGCTCCAAGGTCCATCAAACCTCCTCCCAAAAACTTCCAGGGGTGGGACACCTACAATTTCTCCAGGACAGGCTGGACACTCACAGAGTGAAGAACTTCTTTCAAATATCTAATCTAATACTATCATTTTACAGTCTGAAGACATTGTCCTTTATTCTATCACTCCATTCTCTTGTCAAAAGCACCTTTCCAGCTCTTTTAGAGGCCCTTGAGGTACTGGAAGGGTCTCTAAGCTCTCTGCATCCTCCTCTTCTCCAGCGTGAAGAGCCACAACTCCCTCAGCCTGCCTCCAGCCCTCTGGAATGTTTGTGGCCTCCTCTGGACTCACTCTGACAGGTCAATGTCCTTCTTGTGACGGGAACCTCAGAGCTTGGTGCTGCTGTCCAGCTGGGCTCTTATTGTGGGAGGGAACCACTTTTCGTGATCTGCTGGTCAGGTTTCTTAATATTTATGTATATATTTTATGTATTATCTCATATCCCTGTATATAACATTCTTCTGAGCAGTCTGATAATGCATCTGTGTTGTTTCAGAGCCGGCTCAGCTGGGGCAGATACTGATCTCTGCAGATCAGATACGGGGGGGGGGATGACAAGCACAGAGGCTGCTGCCACCATCCCCTGCCCACTGCTCCTGAACCCTTTAGTTACATGGAGGAAGGGAAAAAGATTGGTTTGGCGTTCGCTGAGATTAGTGGGCTTGTGAGGTTTATTTCTGAGTGCAAAAGTGGGTCTGTGTTGATGCACAGCCCCCCGGGGAAGGAGAGCGAGCCGGCACAGAGAGCGCGGCTCAGCACGGAGGATGCAGCAGATGCTCGGTGCCATCTAGTGGGGTGAAACCAGGGAACACCGGGAAGGCTGAATAAAAAACAAAAAAGCAAGTGCCTGATCTCGCAGGTTATTTCACGGACTTTTGCTCACGACAATTTATATTTCTCTGCAGGGCAGAAAGCCACGCTCCTGGATGCATAAATACATACTCATAACACGCACGTCAGCACAGCAGAGTTTAGCGCCGTGGCAGAGTGGGTTTTCTCACTGAGAGCATCCGCTGCCTCTTATCTTGCAGCTCCAGCTCTAAAATGTGGGGTTCTGCAGTGGTGAGCAGCAAGGATTTCTACCTGCTATGCCTTTTTTGCATCCTGGGAACTAAAATTAAAAGGGAAAGAATAAAGGAGACTTAAATTATTTGTGTGGCTGTGAGGAAAGGCTGAGAGAATTTGGATTGTTGAGAGGGGAGAAGGCTCCAGAGTGACCTAATTGTGGCCTTCCAGTACCTGAAAGGACTACAAGAAAGTCAGAAAGAGAATTTTGAAAGGGCTTGATGTGGTAAGTGAAGGGGGAAATGACCTTAAACTGACAGAGAAAGGTTTAGATTAGATATAAGGAAGAAATTCTGTACTGTGAGGGTGGTGAGGCCCTGGCACAGGTTGCCCAGAGAAGCTGTGGCTGCCCCATGCCTGGAAGTGTCCAAGGCCAAGTTGGATGGGGCTTGGAGAAACTTGGATGGTGGAAAGTGTCCCTGCCTGTGATAGGGAGATGGAACAAGATGAGCTTTAGGTCCCTTTCAACCAAACCATTCTGTGATTCTATAAATCATAGCCTGAAATTTCTGGGAAACCATAGCATTTAATAGTGTCTATCTAATAATTATTATATAAATACCTCTTGCTCTGAGTCTCTCTCTAATGAGGGACTGCAGTGCAGTCATATATAGAACAGAGGAGAGTCAGAGTCTCTAATCTATGTCCCGTTTGAAATGATCAGAGATTAAAGCTGGAAGAAGACATAAAGGTCTATGGAAGAGTCAACAAATCTACTCAGTATTATCCTGGCCAACACAAAACACTGAATTCAGGTATGTCCCTTTCTGAATAGTTCCTGGAATTACTGCAGGAATTCACAGGTCTATTAGCCAAAAGTAAAGAGGCAGAGTGAACACACCTTCTTTTCAAAACTGAAGGGATTATTTACCATATTTATCTTAACCTCGCCTGTAGGAAACAGAAAAAGTCACATGTCCAAAAATGTCACCCGTGGGAAAAAGTACTGCAAAATACATGCCAAAACATTCCTCTTGCACTGTACTTTATGAATTTTGTGTCATGTTTTCCACCTGGCTCACTATGATATTTTTCAATAAGTTTTATTATGATTTATTTTCACCAAACTTAGGTCAGCCATGCTGATATAGGATAACAACTTCACTTTGCAATTCCTTAAAAGATAAAAAACAACTAGGAAAAAGCTTCAACAGATCCACTTTACCAAGTATTTCTTTTTATTCTTAAATCAACAATAAGATCATTATAATTTTTTTGAGTTTCAGAAAATACTATCTGCATTCATAACCTCAATTGGTTTCTATTCCTCTGATCTGTTACTAGCAACATTTCTGACCTAAAAGGAGTAATTCTATTTTCTGCTGTCAGAACTCTTACTCACTGCCTGCCTGCCTCTGTTGGGATCCCATTTATGAGCCCATTCAAATCAGTCTCTCCGAAAGTTCTTTTTAAGCAGGTCTCAGATAGGGTCAGGTTGTAAGATTGACTTAGATACTCAAAAAGCCACCAGAAGTGATGGAGTTTTGGGGTTTTTTTAATGTTTGGTTTTCTTTGTGGTTTTTTTTTTCCTTCCCATTAACATATAAAAAATCTGAACCATCTTAAGAGTCATAAAAATTCGGAGGCTTGATAAACATCTGCAAGTTACCCATGAGGTGTCTTTTTTTGTATCCTAGAAGTCTGAAGGGTTTTCTCATTCTTCAGAAGGCCTTGCTCTCAAAAAAAAACACCTGTGGCTGAGGAACTGGAATTCAGCCAAAGGCAATTAAAGAAATTCAGTCAGCTGCCAAAGCAAATGAAGCAAATGTAACCATGTTGGGGCTCAGAGTCCAGCAAGATATTTAGAGGTAGTAATCTCTCCTATTAAAAAAAATTAAAAAAAAAAAATAGAAGTTTTTCCAGTTTTCTGTAGTCAAATAGCTGAAATGCCAGCAAATGAGTGTTATTTCTCAAACTGAGGCACACAGCCAAGCCTGACAGTTCCTGATGACTGACACAGCCCTTTCTTTGTTCAGCAGCCTGTGCCCTGAGAATTTCATTGCTGTGCAAGCCACTGTTGTGCTCAGGGAGGTAATTAAAGAACCTGAGTCTGATTTAGCAAGAGTGATGAGGAGTGAGTGCACGAATCTTCTCCAGAATTGCAGAGGGATCCCCAGGGTAGGAGGAGATTCATGTGCCAGATTTTCTGCCTGCTATCTTCATGTTTTTTCTTTGGGGACAGTTTGATCAATGAGTGAATGAATACCTCTGTGGCTCCTTTTGCAGGTAAATCAGTGAAATCCTGGGTTGCACTTCCTCTTGCACAGTCTCTGACCATAGAATGTTTGTGCTGCTTGAAGAATGATGTTGGGGAGCTTCACCAACCTGTGGTTTAGTGGGTAAGATGCAGTCTGAGTGCATATCTCAATCCTTGTTTTAAATGAACAAAATTCACTTAAAAACTAAAAAACAAAACCCAACAAACAAAACCCAAACAAACAAACAAACAAAAACACACACAAAAAACAAACAAAACCCAAAAAAATCTTCCCCTAAATATCCTCCAACAAAATCATAGCTACTCAAGCCTCACAAAAAAACCCACCAAAACCTAAACTACAACAACAAAAAGCAACTACAAACCCAAAACAACAACACGACCTCAAATCAAACAAGCACAGAATACCGCAAAACCAAAACCTGAGATATATCCTATTTCTATATCTTATTCACTATATTAGGAGTCTTTTGACCACGATTATGAAATAGGGTACAAAATGACAACTCTGTGAATATTTACTGTGTATTTACAAATGCTATAGAGAGCAACATCAGTAAAAAGGCGTTTTCTACAGACAGATTTTCTTGGAAGCATTGGGATGGCTTATGCTGCAAATAGACCTTAGAAAGTGTTTTTAGTAATGTAATTTTTAAAAACTTGTTATTCTGAATTTTATAGAGTCTCTTCTGAGTCTTGCTTTTCAGCAGGTTTTAGTGGGTTTTTTTGATTCAGTTTTCATAATAGCTTTCAACAGTTAGGATGCTGAATGCTCCAGAATATCTCTCTACAGCCATCAGGATAAATTCCTGTACACCTTCTGTATCCTTTGAAGTCCTGTTGCAATTGGTGGGATGGAATGAATGCCTGGTTCAGGCGGGGTGCACAATTTTCTGTGGATTAATGACGTGTGCGGGAGTTACTGCTATTCATCACGGTGCTGAGTGCTTTGCAACAAGGCATTGCAGTGCCTCTCTTCACAAATCTGCAGCTTCGTGGGATCCCATTAGCATCTCTGGGCTGAGAGATCTGGCCAGGCTGTGCAAAGAGCTCGAGTGCAAGGAGGAGGATTTACCCCTGCTCGCACTGAGCGTGGCAGCAAGGACCACCACCAAGGCAGGAGCTTTTATCTCTGAGCTTATAAATAAGGTAAGGTGTAGATGAAAGACAATGACAGCCAATGAGGCAAAAGACACTGCAAAAGATGCTGTGAGTAAAAAAGAAAAAGGGAAAGAATAAAAAATCCTCCTGTGTGTGTGTCAGCTCAGTCTGCAGGTGGCTGTGTGTCTCATCCAAACCTGCAGGTGTTTCTCTCAGAACTCTGGCACCCACAGCCTTTCCTAAGGGCCTCTGCCTTAATCAGAGTGGGAGGAAAAATCCAAGATGAGTATCACTACTTATTGAACTCCACAAGAGGAAAAAAAAAAAAAAAGCAAATTTGTTTAAAAGTGAAGTATAAATGGAGCACAGATGAAATGCACCATCTGTCCGCAAATTAGGAAGAAAAAAGTTTTATTGCTGAAAGCAGGCACTTTTTGGTTTTGTCCAAAACATTATTACCAAAAAATAAAAACATAGAAATGCATATTTCAGTTGATCAAAATGTTTAGGAAATAAACATCTGTTCTGCTGAATTCTTTGATGCAAAAATATATTTTATATTTTTTTTATTTTGAAAAGAATCCTAATTTTGCTTTGACATGCATATTCAAGTGAAATATTCTAATTATCAGTTGAAATTATGTTTTCTCAGAAATTGCATTTCTATTTTTAATTTATTTCCATAACATTTGGAAATTAAATAGGAAAAGTTGGCCCTAGATGAAATGAAACATCTTATTAGGATAAAGCATTTTAAAAAGTAATTTAAAACTTTGTGACAAAAAAAAAAATAAAAGAATTATTCAAAATTCCACTCTCTACCTTAGCAACATCTCTGAGTGTTTTCTTCCTGTGTTTCATTTTAACACATCTCTTCTTTCACAAAAACAAATAAAAACACCAAACCCCTCCCCAAAAAAAAGAAAACCACAATTTTTTTTCAAAATCAAGTATGACAGGCAGAATAAACCCCAGACTCGTAGGATTCATGTGTATAAAGCATCTGACTTCTAATGTCATTCCCTTAATGTTTTTCACCATAAAAAGAATAATTTTCCTACCCATGTAGTTATAGAACCTCTGTCCATTATTTTGGAACAGATCACTGAATCCAACATATTACACTGTCCTGAAATTTACACTGCAGTAAATTTCCCTCAGACATCCTTATTCACACAGGAAGAGAGCCAGTGAACCTCTAAATCACAGCAAACCTTTGTGTTGTAAATGAATATCGGAAGCTGAGTAATGGGGAAAGCAAACTCTTGCTCCAAAAAATTTGGGCTGAAAGATTTCTAACAATGTAGCCCTTGGGAAGAGACAGAATTTGATCCTAGTGGTGGCCTTCATATGTCCAAGCGTATACTACAGTGAAAGACCTGAAAGGTTCTAACAGCAAACTCAAAAAAATGAAGATATTGCACTTCCAAAGTCTTCTGCAGTGTTACATGTTCATCTCAGTGGAATACAGAATAATCCTGGTCACAGAGTAGACAGAGGAGCAAAAAGAAGCTCTCAAAATGTACCTGTGAAAGACAGAAAAAGAATATAAAATTATATTTTATAAAAATGTATTAATATTTTTGTTTAAAAAAAAACCTTTTTTTTTTTAATTTTTCATCACCAGGTAGCAATGCTTGCAATATAAGAGGGGAATGAGCTATCAGAATGCTATTAAGATTTTTTCTTCTAAAACATCAGAGATCCTGAGACAATCCACAGCTTCTAATTAACTAGAGCTTTCTATAGCTTCACAATATAATAAACCAGAGAAATGTTGCTTAACTCATCCGTAAAATTATCCAGATCCAAGCTTTCAGATTGTGTGCTGTTTCAGCTCCCACTTTAATAAAAATATAGATGAAAAATATCAGTTAAGGTTTGGCAAACATCTGGCTCTGCCTTCCCACCCGCACAACTTCCCAGGCACAGAAGATCTTTTAATCCTGCCAGTTCAAAAAATCAGAACATTCAGGCTTCTGCTAGGAACACTCAATCCCGCTCTTATCAGGGCTTCTGATACAGGGAGATTTCATAACAGTAAATGCATCCCACATGCTTCAGAGCTGTCCCTGAGAGCACGAAGTGCAGACAGCTGTGACTGCTGCCTTCAATTACACCCCTGCCTTTGGGGTCTGAAGTGAGGGGTGGTCTTCTCTTTGGCTTCTGCTAACTCCACAGCTTTCTCCTGGAGGAACACTTCCTTAGATATCTGTCTCCTGTATGCGAAGAAGAAATGCTTTAAATGGGCTGGTGTCTGCTTTAAAATTTAGAAAGTAGCCAGGGCCAGGTGTGAGATTGTCCCCTTTTAGTGGTGGTTGAAGCTATGGGATGAATGGAAGCAGAATTTGTGTGTCAGGGCAGAGTGGCACCAACATGAGCAAAAATGAATATTGGAAAGCCTGCCTAATTTTGCAGCTTCAGCAGAGCTTTCCTTTCAGCATGGTGTCCTCATCACCAGGAAAACCTGAATTCTGGATTCTTTCCAGGGCTTCATACATTATGTCTACTGCAACTTTCAGGTGAAGTCCTCCTGGGAAGTCTCAAGGAGGAGAGCTCTGTGCCATGGGGAAACTCTCTGTGCTGCATTCACAGAGTGGTTAAGGTTTAAGGGACCTTGAAGCTCATCTCATTCCACCCTCTCATTCCACCTTCCATTAGACCAGGTTGCTCCAAGTCTCATCCAGCCTGTCCTTGAACACTTCCAGGGATGGGAAGTCTACAACATTGTCTATAACTAGTTAGGAATAGATGGATTTGGCGGGCTTATTTCTCCTTTTCTGAGACTTTATTGATACATTCCTTTATTCAAGTATTTTATGAAATGATTAACTTTCTTCGAGGAGCAGACTTGCAATTTTATCTTTTTCACACTGCCCTATCCTCTTCCAAAAGGAGTCAGCTTCAAAGCACCCTTCTGGATTTGAGGAATGACATGAAATGGGGTTTAGATTTGACCCCAGAAAAATAAGACATAAATTGTTTGGAATTACAAATCTACTTTCCTTTGAAACGAAAACATCTGGTAATTCTCCCATTTAGTGTGTGCATGTCTGTTTCTGTTTTTGTAGTAGATGTGTGAGCTTTACTCTTGAAAAAATTAATAATAATTTCTATCAGATCACTAGTAAAATTCCTTAGAAACTCAAATAAAGTAAGTCAGCAATTAAAAAGAAATAGATGTAATTAAATGAGAAATGGAATGGTATTTTCACTATTTTGAACCTCTTACATGTCTTTTTTCAACAATTAAATCAAATTAATAGTGGCATTCAAATAAGAACAGTAAGTTTTAACACAGAACACAATTTCAACTTTTGTAATTTTTTTTTGGGAATTCAGGCTTTTTTTTCCCCTTGCAGTAAGGAAACAAAAAAGGAAAATTCAGAAGGCATGAAAAAGAGAATGAAGAGAAAGAATTTCTTTAGCAGGAAATTACATGATAAGAATTAAATGTCATATACAAAAACTGTGTAAAAGAGTTATATAAAACAATAGCCATATAAAGTTAAAAGCTATATTTTTCATTTCCTTGATTTCACTGCTTTGTGATGTTATTGTGTATGTGTAGGCACACATATTAGTGAGGTGTGGTGAAAATTTTGGTCTTTGCTGCCAAGTGTCTTTGTCATGAAGAAGAGGAACTCTTATAAACACAGACTGGCTTAGAAGTTCAGGGTGGGGAAAGATAAAGAAGGAGAGAAGGAAAGGTGGGCTAGTGTTAGAGCATTAGAGAAGGAATAAATGATAGTGTCAGTCTCAGCTGGGGACCTGCACTGGGACAGGGGTGAGTTCTAGGACACAGTGGAGCTCAGTACCACAGAATCACAGAATTTGTGAGGAACTTTCCTGTCCAGCGACCAAACGCAGGAACAGATTGCACAGAGAGGCTGGGGAGTCTCCCTCACTGGAGACCTTCCAGAAATGCCCAGATTCAACCCTGTGCAATGTGTTCATGGACAGCCCTGCTTGTGTAGGGGTGTTGGACCCACTGAAACCCCCTCTGAGCTCAGCTGCTGAAGGGGAAACTGGAATGCATTGGTCTGTGATAAAAGAAATCTGTGATGCATCGGCAACATCTGAGAATAAATAAGATGAGAAAATCTCCACATACCCTGGCTCTGTTTTTACTGAGTGTTTGTCACAAAAGACTAACAGGGAGGTTGGAGTTATCAAGGAATTTCATGGCAAAGGGAAATGTGAGAAATCCAGAAATGTGGATTATTTCTGTAAGGATTCAGGGAATAGTGGAGTAGGTTATCCTAGGACTTAGTTAATAAATCGTTGCAGATGAAAGAATAAAAAACAAAATACAGATTAGGAATTTTAAAACAAATTTGTTTTTCCATTCTCAGAGGAAGTGGGAAGGAGTGCTGCAGTCCACAAGACAGAGGCTTGCCCTTGAAGCTAAAAACTACATCCATTACCATGAGGGCACTATCTTAATCTTCATTGTACCAAAGATGTTAGAATGATATTGGGTTAAGAAGGTCACCAAAATAGTCTGGTACAAGATACACATACCAAGACAAAACCCCAAAAAAACAAAAATGGAACCAAACCAAAAACAAAACTACCAACTCTGAAAGCTGGTGTTGCATTGTGGGGATAAAAAAAAAAATGAAAAGAGACAAACAGTTCTTAGGTAGGAATGGTGGCTTTGATTTAGAGACTGGACAAAGGATTGAGAGAGGGTTTGAGGATTATTTTTTTTTGCATAAACCAGAATCATGTGTTCACTCCACTTGTGGTACACCAGTAGCACCAGCCTCTCTTTGTAATTCATGGGCTCTCATTTTAACTCATAATGTGTCTCCAGTAGTGAGGTGCACAGAGGTCAGTCTGAACTCTCTATCCCTCTTATCTTTTGATTAGCTGCATTCCCCTGCCTCTTTAAACAAACCATTGCTCAGATATGATAAATAACAGCTCTCCATACCTATAAACTTTTGACTCTAAGAAGACCCCATCTGGGTCTGTTTAGCAACATTGCTTCTCTGGTTGTAAGGCCTGCTAATAATTTGGACCAGGAATGTAAGCAGATAGAGAAGAGAGGTTATATTTTGTCTGTAAAGCTTACATACATAGGGTAAAACATATTGAGAACATAGAACTTTGGGGAATAAAATGAGTCTGAGATAAAAACCAAATGTTTCATAGCTCTTGTCTCCTGTATGCCAGCCCTATTCACTAGCTGTGGATTCAAAAGATGGATTAGGGTTTGGACCACTTTGCCACTGAGCTTTTATAGACCATTTAATCCAAAGTGTCTTGGAGTTCCATTTGAAGAGGCTGCAAACTTTGGAAATAAGAGTTTTATCACAGTGCTCACAGCCTCAGTCTTCTCCTACTGTGTTTCACCCTGGGACTGAACCCTGGCCCTCTGAAATGTTCTCAAAGGTCAGGATATAGCAATCATTTTGTGGTGAGTCCTCTGAGGTTATGAATGCTGCCCATGCCAGTTAATTTCAGCTGTATTCATTCACACAGTGTTAATATAAGTCCCAAAACATCCATCAGTTGAAAAGTCAGTTTTGTCAAGATCAAAAATTATTTTTGCAACAGAATTCCTCAGAGCATTCTTATGAAGGGAAAAGACTGAGATTTAAGTCACTGTTTCCAATCAGAGGGAACTGAACCCGTTGAGGTAGGCATGAAATGTGTCTGTTCTTTTTGTTGAAGAGCAAAAGAAAATTCTCTGAAAGTGAATCTCATCATTTCACAGACAGAAATTTCCTTTTTTTGGCAGACCTGCTAATAGTTTGCTTTCACACTGGACAGCTGGCAGTCATCAGTGGCAATTAAATCACAATTAGAGCAGACGCAATTTCCGAATTCTGCAAAAAAATTTTTTTTTGGTAAATGCTCCCTAATCTCAGGAAAACAATAAATAGAAGGAACAGCTTTCAGCTTTTAATATACTCTCTCCAGAAGACCAAAATAGTTAGGATCACCAGACAACAGCCCATCATGTCCAAACAATAATCACATAAAAATGCAGTAAGGAAAATAATTTGAAATGTGATCCAGTGATCACTGGCCTCATCTTTTCAAGACAATTTGGAAATATACCAAAGCTTTTCTATTTGTTTTCTAAATCACAGTCTATTTGCAAGTCTGATGACACAAAATGTTGTGTGCTGTGTTTCTGAATAATAGTATTTTATTTTTCTGAAATTGGACAGGAAATAATTATGGTGTTTGTTTTTTTTTTCCATATAGGACGTGATGTAACTTGAATAAGAGTTCACAGCCCTAGTGACAGTGGGGGACAGAATACTACCAAAAACTGCATGGATTATCAGGCAAGTAAGAAATTTGCAGAGAAGATGAGGGTGAGAGAGCTTTAGCAGTATTGAGAA
Source organism: Arremon aurantiirostris (assembly GCA_035583995.1). Taxonomy (NCBI): domain Eukaryota; kingdom Metazoa; phylum Chordata; class Aves; order Passeriformes; family Passerellidae; genus Arremon; species Arremon aurantiirostris. The sequence goes on from JAXCLO010000129.1 coordinate 70,855,194, forward strand.
GAAAATGGCTTAGCCCTGAAATACTGCAGACAAGTAAACCACAGTATTTTCTGAGTGGTTTGCAAGTGATATATGCAAGACTGAAAACCTTACTAACCTAAAACATACCTGTACCTCTAACCCCTGTGATGGGTGAAGAGAGTCTCTGAAATTTGCCCAGGGCCCCAGCTGCCTTGTGTGGTGATGCCCATGGTTAATGAGGATGAAGATGATTTAGGAGAAGATTGAAGGGGTTCAGTGTGTACAATGTCTTTTATTTAGTCTGAAATTGAAGGGTTCTCTTGTAGATGTAAAAGCCATCAGAATGAGAAAAATAGAATTTTATGGAAAGGTTTTGCCATGGAGATCATGGTAGGATATAAGATCAGCTACAGTAAGATGCAGAAGTTAAAAAGACATTTCCATACAGATTTGAGGGGAAACTTATGTTCAATAAGATGAATTTTTCTTTTGTTTCAACAGGAAAAGATGTTCTAGAGACTAAACAAACAAGGAAGTCAACACAATGTGGCAAAACCCAGAGACAATTTAACTTCCAGCATCAAAAGCAACACTGAAACAGATAAAGGGGAATGAAGAGTCTGAGATCTGACCCGAGCTCCTGGGGAGTGGGTAAGTATTGTCTGTGAAAGTACAAATAGAATGGCAGTGAAAAGTCTGGAGTTTTGTCCAAACTTCAATCACTACTGGTGCTCTGCAGTAATAGCTCTGTGTGAGAAATATATGCCTAAATAAGACAGCATTAAAATTAGAAGACAGACTGATTCTGAACCAAATTCAGGATTTTCTGATGCCACAAACTGGATTATCTATTGTGATTTTGTTTGTTTAATCAGAACATGCTAATCAGTGCAATGTCTACAATGTTAAGTAAAAATAATCCTTTAATTTACTAGCATCAACGTGATAAATAGATGCAGAATACTTTGATACAGCAATGACCATAATCCTGTATAAAGGTAATATTTTCTTTATGCAATGAAAGCTTCTTGACTAAAACTCGGACAGCAGACAGGAATGTTGTGAAACTGCTTACAGCAGGATTGCTCTACAGCTGTGATGGTTTCAAGAAATAAGGTCCTCTTTTGGAAGGGGTCTGGATTTTTATTATGTCAGTATATGTAATTAGGGAGAGAAACATGGCAGCTTTTAATTGTGAAAGTCCTTCTTTATGCATGGGGAGTTTGTAGAATAATATGTTTGTTTTGTTTTAATAGTTAAAGGTTTAAGTTTTATTATTAAAAAATTTAACAGATTATGGGAAAAATCTAAAATTTTCCAGGTGTTCAGGATTTGTACTCTTTGGTCTATATTTTCAGGAAACCCAAACCAAATATTTGTATTATGAGGTTTCAGTTTTCCCTAGGACAATCTTCACTTTTGCCAACAGATGGGAGTAGAGTCAAGGAAATAGTGAGATATTTCCTTGGCTGGTGTTAGCACATTCATGGCACTAAGATATACCTCAGAGAAAAAGAAGATAAGATACTATATAAGATACTCACTGCAAAAAGAAGATAAAATACCATATTAAGAGTGTGCGGATAACTTTCTAATTTATTTAGAAATTTCCTAAATAAATTCTTAAAATATGGGTGTCAGAGAAAATACAATATCTTCAACAGAATCTGATTTTTGACCTTAGCTTCCTGAATTGTGTCTTGTGCTGTCACACAGTGTCCATCTTCTTATTGAGCAGTGTTAAGGAGGGAGAAAGCACAAAGCTCTCCATCTGCCACTGAAATGATGATTCATGAGCACAGAGCAGCCACCAAGGTCACCCAACCTGACTGACCAATTGCTCCAATGATGACCAGAGAGAAAGTGACCTTGTGTTAAAAGCTTTTAATTACAGCAAACAAAACCACTTCTATTCTTTTCAGGTGAATAGAATATATATTTTATTTTCTTTTCAGGTGAATGCATTTTCTGCTACATCTCTTTGAGTGATGAATAGTTTCTAGTCTAAATAAAAGTTTGGGGAAACACATGTTTATAAACAGCTTCTATTACTAGAAGGTTTGCAAACTTTGGTGCATCTTTATAGAAAAATGTATTTTTTGGCTAGACACAGAGCAGAACACCAGAGCCTTCAATATACTCTCACAGATTTAACTGCCCTGTCTTTTAATTCCTGGGTCAATGTCTATTCCCATTTCCAGTACATGCCCTAAGATTTGGAACACTCTACTGTGGTACCTGAATTTCTCCACTGACTACAGAGACGGGGTGGTCAGATGCACACCTAATTTGGGCATCCCAAATATCTGATAGGAGGGGATTGGGTCACAAGGATGTAATCTTGACTAGTGAATTGACAAAGATTTTATTAGAATGTATCTGGGGAATAATTTAAATTATTTTCATTTCAGAAGCTGAAAATCTTTCAAATCACTTACAAAGTCCATTTGTCTTAAAACTGCCGTGTCTAAACATGAATGAAAAGTAGAAATTTCAGGCTTGTGTTATCTGACACATGCTTAACTATTTAATTCCTTTGTGAAACTGCATACTTAAATAAATTCTTATCAGTTTTATTGACAAATCTAACACTTTCCCTCAAAATATTTTGATTTAATTGAATCAACAATTCCTGGTGAAAAGTATTTAAGTATGTCCCTGTCAGAAATCACTCAAGTGTCTGTTGTATCTACGTGAAAGGACTTATGTCAGCACTGGATTACAGTAATGCATCAGGAACCTGTTCCAACACAGAGGAGTTTCCAGTGAGAGACAGTGAAATAATTCACGTCCCTGGCACGTCATGAAGCTGTTTAGTGAGTTGGTCCCCACTTTGAGGAAGAGGCCAGGACATCAGAATTATCAGAATTATCCACTTCAGTCCCTCAGGAAAGCACTTGGGAGGACCATGGCCACAAGCAATGACCAGAATTTCCACTTTGCCTCCTTGCATGAGGTGATCTCAACTGAACAAATTGCAAAATATAGAAACACAAGTGAACGTGTCTAAAGTTAAGGTCACCATCATGGACCATTACCCTTTTTTTATTCCTGTCATTGAGTAAGAATGCCAGAGGTCTGTCCTTACTTCTCAGAATGAATACAGTGACTCTTAAATTTTGTTCCCAGAAAAAAAGTCTGGAATTATTAGTATGAAAATCAGTTTTTATTAGCAACTACTGAAATTATATTCCTATTTTATTAGCATGTAATTTTATGAATATATCAGGAAAAAGACCTTCTTCCAGTTAATGATTTCTGTTCCGTGTGCTCTTATTATAAAACTTCCAAATCTCATTAGCAGAATCAGCCATTGAAATGCACAATGTTAATAAAGCACAATAGAAAACCGCTGATACAGTAAGTTTGGAGTACAAATGTGGTAACTTTTATAATCACAGTGGAAAATGGAGTACTGATGGTATATACTGTTACCTTGACTAATATGGAAAATACCTTGGCAGATGAAAAAGTATAAAATATACTTTTTATTCTGTGAGTTGAGGCAATCCAATGCTTTGGTGGATCTCTTAGAGACTGAGATTTGATCAGACTTTTGCAGAAATCCACTACTCAGGTGTGGTCTTTGGATTCACAGAGATGATCCTGTCAATCCTTTAAGCATATTTTGTTAGGGGTTTTTTTTTCTGGGTATGTTATCTAGGATTTTAGATATAAGATACTTTGTTCCATAGCTTGATTTGTAATCCAAGATTTATCTGGTAATCGGTGGGATTTAACCTCATTTCAAAAGCTGAAGTCCACAAGCAGAGCTAGTTAATCTGTTTACACAAATATATATTAGCCATATGCGCAGCTCTTTGGAGTGCTTCCCATTCCATTCCCTGGGTACCAGGAAGGCAAACAGCTGTGCTAAGATTACTGAGAGAGGACATAAATAGAAACTGGGGTGGGAATTAGCTTGTGCAATTGGACAAATAAAAGTCAGTAAAAACAAACAAATAAAAGCAGACCTAAAACACCTGGGTGTCTACATGTGAGTTTGCTACCAAAAATCAGACTTTAGCCAATGCTGACAGCTTGTTTAATTCTTAGGGTCTCAGGGTCCATTTGTCTGCCCTAGTGTGGGCTGGGTGATTCTCAGACTCGGGATTCCACCTTCAGTGGCTGGGCTCTCAGCCCAGATATCCCTGGTGGTACCAACTTTCTCCCAGCTAGAAATGAGCAGGCAGAGCACATCACAAAGATAACTGGGAAAAGGGTGGGTGAACACCACACCCTTCCAGGTCTGAAAACAGGTTTGGCTCAAGACAGCCCTGGTTTTTTATCTACTTACATTTTTTCTTAGACTTGCCCATCTGTATGAATTCTCAGTACAAAAGAAGTTTTTTATGGCATGTTATGTGAGCTACAAAACAAAGAGCTCTTCTACGTTAAGTGATGACTCATTGTAACATGTAAGATATTGTTGGACTTTTCGAAATGGTAATTTTCATTGCTGTACCACAGTTTATGCTAAGCCTTCTACAAAACTCCGGCACAGAGTTGATAAACCCACTGAGTGATGAGCCCTTTGAGATGTTGCTGAACCAAGGCTAACAAAGAGAGCCCCAGCGAGAACCTTACATCTCACCACTTTTTATTCTGGGGGGGCAATTCTGTATGTGGCAGTAGTTCAGTAGTAATTAAACAGGAACTGATATATTATTTCCTTCTGTGAAGTACAGAACCACCTCTTACTAGTACATCTAATTAGACAGTAGAGAAGGTATCATGAAAAAATAATGACCACTTTGCCAGTCCCTAGTTTCCTGGGCTGGGGAGAGGGAGCAGGAGATTGCAAATGCCATTAAGATATTTCACTTATTTTGCATTTTAAAATCAGAGCAAGAGAAATGCTGTTTGGATGCAATGGCCCACATTTTCCAAGTTACGGCATGGCACTTACATGGATTTCTCTTGAGGTAGAGGACTTCTGGATTTCAAACTTGAGAAATCTATCTGATAATGTTTGCTTTCAAACCTGGAAAAGTGTCTCATGCTGTTTCCTAAAAGCAAGCTTCTACAGTATCCAAAAAAACCTGTGAAAATTCCTTTTATAATTATTAAACAGCAGTTACCTTCATAATCGTGTTGTGTAGCAGAGCCTTGGCTCGGAATATGAGCATTCCTCATCGGCTCTCCTGTCCTGCATCACACCTTGAACAGATTTTTTCTGATTAATGGATTGATTTGTTTCCAGGTGAGATGATGACTCTGGCAGAGTGAGATAATCCCTGGTGAAGTCACAAAAAGAAAGGCAGTAATATTTTAAACTGGAAACACAAAATTTTCTGGGGTTACCTGACAGGGCCCTGTGTTTCATATAATCACAGAAGAGTTTGCAAAGGACCATAAAGACCACCCTGTTCCATCCCCTGCTTTGGACAGGGACACCTTCAGTGTCCCAATTTAAGAATGTCTATTTATGTCCTCCCTCAGGGACTATCCCAGGGTGCTCCAAGCCCTGTCCAACGTGGTCTTGGACACTTCCTGGGACAGAGCAGCCACAGCTGCTCTGGGAAACACATCTTTGTCATCTTCTTTGAAGATTCTCAAAACTCACCTGGACATAGTTGTGTGCAACCTGCTCTAGGTGAACCTGCTTTAGCAAAGGGGTTGGACTAGATGAACTCCATCCTTTCAAATCCAACCATTCTATGATCTCCATCCTTCCAATCCCAGCCAATCTGCGATTCCATGGTTCTGTGAAATCTTCTTCAGGACCAGCCTGTGGATCTCCGTCAGGATTTGGAACCACCTCTGGAACAAGAAGCCTGAGTGTGGAAGCTAAACACACCAAGGTTACTAAACCCAGAGAGACAAAAATTGTGTCAACTAAGAAATCAATGTATGGGCTATGTGTTCTGAAACTTTGCTCTACCCAGCTGTTGAAAATACTCTTCCTAGCCTGAGATATCCCAGGTCTGTTTGTAAAATACATTTACCCACTCAGTGAAGAGTTGTCCCAGTGAAATAAAGCATGGCTGCTATTTTTGCATTGCAGCTGTAGTGATACAGAGTGAAAGGGGCAGGAAGAAAATAACAGAGTAAATTTCTCTCCTGAAAAATCCCAGGGCAATTTAGCTTTGCAAGTACACTTCCTTACCCTACTCACTCCTGTAAAAACCACCAAGGGAATAAATTCTTTCTTGTGAAAAAGGACAGATCTTCCATGGTGACAAGTTGTTGGAACCCTAGTTTTTTGCTCCAGCTGCAAAAACATTTCTAACTATTATTAAATGCTTTACCTTTTTTTTCTCCTGACTGTTTGCTTGAGTTTTCCTTCCTCTGTGCCCTTGCATTCCCTTGGGGTTCCCACATGCTATGAATCACTGTCCCTCATCAAATGAATGCTTTATTATCTTACTTCTTAGTCTGGTATTTTGACAACTTTTCTTTTAATTTTTTTCTCTTCATATTTTTCTGTGATTTGTGTTGTTTCTTTCTATAAATGAATCTGTAGTAACTGGGCTCCTTCCAACAGAAATCAGCAATTGGTGCCAGTAGTGGTAAGGAGAGTTATTAAAGCATTTCAGATGTTGAGAATTTCTACTTTCATGCTTTCTGTTTTTAAATATAGGATGAAGAGGTTATTTATTATTTACAGTACGATTTGTTTTATTACCCTTCATTACTCCCAGTGTTGGTAGATGAAGGCTGCAATGCTGGGAAGCCCCAGCATCTTCCTGGAGTACCTATCCTTTTACCATGCATTATAAATTAGATAATGAATTACTAAAGAACCAATCTGTATTTTTCTGAACAAGTTAGACACTGGCGACTCTGCTGCTGCTCCTAATGTTCTCTTTAAAGACCAAAACGCTGATATAGCCAGGGAAGATTTTCAATAACTCTGCAGCATGCAAACTATGCAAGAGTGACCTCCGGGTCCGAGATAAGCGCAGCATGGCTCCTGCAGAGTCAGACAGAAAATGAAACCTTTTTGTCTCATCTGCCTTCAAAACTCACAAGATTCCCATTTTAATAGTTATATTTTATTTATAGAGCAGCTGCCTACAGGGCTAACCCTGGGTGTACCGGACACTTGGTGGAAGAATTTCTTCATCTTTTTTTCTTTCACTTCAATAGGCTTTCAATCTTCCTTTGCTTGCCCTTGTCAGCTTTTCTCCCTGAGATCCCACCTCTCCATCACATCTTTTCCAGCCCAGAATCCCCTCAAACCATATTCCAATTTTAGGAAGGAAGTCCTTTTTTTAACAAAAATTATGACTTTTAATGTGACAGTAGTTATTACAAATACTGAAATTTATGATAGTGCCTTTACTTTCTCAAAGTATTGGCTTTCAGGGAACAAACTCAGAGCTCCAGTTCCCACTTTCTGAAGTGCTCTTTGGCATGCACTGTGTTTTTGGGGAAGTGTAAGCTGTGGTATATACACACCCCTGGACTCACCACATGCCACTTCCATACCTCACTGAATCATCTGGATGCCCCAGGCTTCTTCTCTTCTCAGCAGTGAAAAATGTAGGTGTCTTCTTAGGATATTTTATTCAGTCCTGAATTCTGATTCAATTCCTGCAAATATGACTTCAGTTCAATAACAGTAGGCCAGTGTCACAGATATCTTTTCATTAAAAATACTTTCTTAGTATTTTTTCCTTCTGAGAAGCTGAGAGGCCTCAGAAACAAAATGTAAACAACGATTATCTGCTGCTGTGGAATGCAACAGGTGCATCTGTGATTGTTCTCATGTGGATATTTGGAATTAATGGCCAATCACAGCACAGCTGGCTTGGACAAAGAGTCTGGGACAACTGCCTTTGTTATTCATTCTTTTTCATTCTTAGCTAGCCTTCTGATGAGAACTTTTTCTTCTATTCTTTTAGCATAGTTTTAATATAATATATATCATAAAATAATAAATCTAGTCTTCTGAAACATGGGATCAACATTCTCATCTTTTCTGTGATTCAAAAACCCGTGCGAACACCATCACAGGCCAGAATGGTGAAATTCCCCTGAGATTTCTTCAGCAGGTAGGATGAACCTTCCTCCAAGGGATCATTTTCTCTCAGCCAGCTTGAGACAACAATTCCTGTTGCACTGTCCAGGAAAAAATATACACTACAACTTTTCCTTTGCATCTGGTAGTTAGAAGCAACAGAGGAAAAAAAATGTCTGAATCTTCCACTATATTTAGCTATTTTTATTCCATGGTATTATTATTCATAAGACTTTCTTAAATGGGAAATTAATAAGAAAATAATACATTACACTTTTTCTGTCACAGAAATGTGTGAAAGGCTTGGTGGAACACCTCCAACATTTGCCTGAAAACCTCACTATTTAGTGCTCTTCATTTTAATACCAATTCTCTTCAGAAATTCTTGCTGCAATTAATTCAAGCCATCTAAATTTAAAGCATACTAATTAGGCAGCCAACAAAAGGGAAAGTCTACCCTTCCAGGAAATTGGAGCCTTAAATATAGCTCTCATCATTTAACTATTTGGATTTAAAAGGAAGAAAGGTATTTTGAGGCAGAAGCTTCCTGGGCTGTAGAGATATATGAGCTCAGGCACCTACTATCAAACAAGAAAAAGCTCTGTATTAATCTGGGTGAATAATGTGATTTCTATTACATTTTTACCTTTTTTCAGCTAAAAATTTTAAGTAGTATTGTAAAAAGTTCAGAACTAACAGAACAATCTGCCTTTTCTTACATAGAACTCATGAATTGAAAAGTGTTGAGTTAGACTGGATATCTTAAATTAAAAAAAAAAAAAAGTCTAAAGGATACCTGCAGCTTCTGACAAGGGCTCACAAGAGTTATGATATGCTCCCAAACTATCTAGTAGACTTTTGCAGCACTGCATGTGGCCCGTGAAATCCAGTAAATGAATTTCAGAAGATGGTGTGAGATCTCCTGTTCCACGGTCTTTGACAAAAAAGCAGCTCAGGAAATTTAATTTAATCTAATTACAAGTTTCCTCAAAAGAAATCCTAGATTCTTTTCTGATTGTTTCTTTTTATCCACTCTGTCCTAAAATAAAGCCTTTGAGGACTCAGACTGAAACTAATGATGTTGCAGGTTCTCGCTTGCCCTGTAACACCGCCTGATGAGGCAAGGAGCCAGCTGGAGCACTCGCCCTATGAACTCTTTTTAAACTGGGAAGTTTTCAAATTGCTTGTCCAAGAGGTAAAGGGATAGCTTTCCCCTTTCTCCTCCTTTTTGGGCAGTTCATAGAAACGGACATATGAGGAGCAATTTATATGAAAATTTATTATTTTTCCTTTGTCCTGTCTCCAGCTCCCAAATACAGTCATTCCTTTAGAAAGATGTGAAAAGCTCCATGCTGCCTTAATAGGAGTTTCTGGGTGAGTAAAACTGGGTTCATTTAAAAACTTGAATTGGAGGATGATGTACTGCCATTTTCCCCTCTCCCAATACCACAGTCTTGTCACAATGAGATGAGAGAATATGGTCATCAGGACACAAAGATAACAAAATTCAAAGATTCCCTCATTCAAATGAAGTTTGGAATTGAATTCAGTTCAGATAGCATACAGTTGTAAAGATACAGTTGATCTACATCCTAATGAGGCAATTTCTAGTTGGGTGAATATATAATTTATGACCTAATCTCCTCAAGTATTTTTTTCTCTTCCTACCATTCCCACGAAACTCTACATTAATCCATCCCAGGGTTAGCCAATCTAATATGCATTAAGTTTGAGGAGGCTGGTGTGAGATTTAATTACTCTACTCATCTGATGGAGAATACCATTGGAGGTATCAGATTAATGTCAACCAAGAAGAAATATAAACAAGTACCATTTTTAAAGGCTTATTATTTCTACTCATCCTTTCAAGCTTTGTAAAGCTTGAAAATTGCAAGTCATTATGATTGTGATTACTATTAATTAGTTAATAATAACTATTAAGTACTTTTCTATTTGG